>JAPEVW010000040.1:537500-797500 GCA_027921565.1 Artemia sinica | reverse complement strand
GAAACTGGTAGCGTGGTGATAAAACTAGGGATCACTTTATTAGAAATTCACATCATTGTGTGTGCATCACAGAGTTTAATTCTTTAATATTCTACAAATTAAAAAAATTGACAATGGAAGACTGGGACGAAGAAGATAAGCCCACGACTTATGTGAAAGGCAATGCTCTAGAAACTACAACTCAAGCCCCTGCATCTCAAGGTAAGTTTCTGTTTCAGCCTAATCAACCACGCTGGACAAGATACCCAGTAGGTCAATGGGTAAAATTCTACTTTAGCTACTTTTGGCTATCTTGGAAAGGGGTTAAGTTAGGAAAATGAAACTTTCAGGGATGGGTTCACAGGCTAAAGTATGGCCTGGGAAGGCATTTTAAAGTTCCTATGTCCACTCCTTCCCCCTCTAGAGGGTCCTGAACTTTGGTGATCTTTAAAAATATTTGTGTTATAAAAGTGAAACCTTGCAGAATAGATCTTCTGCTTAAATGAAGTACAGCTAAATTGTTTTCAGCTTCACAACTTTGCTCAATCCCAATTTATAAGGTTTATAAGATATGCAAATACATTTCCTAAATTTTGAAAAGAAACATTGATAAGCATAAAATTCAACTCAAATAACAGGAATTGCATCTTAGGAACTGAAGCCAGAGAAAAGAAACTGATAATTGAAAATGTAAAGTAAAATGTTTCATCAAAATTTCAGTACATATAGACCTGTCTTGTAGACAAGTCATAGCACCCTCTAGAGGGAGAAGGAGTGAAGATAGGTAGGCTACTTCAAAATACCTTCCTGGGACATACTTTAGCCTATAGACCCATCCATGAAAGTTTCATTTTCCTAACTTAACCCCTTTCCAAGATAGCCAAAAGTAGCTAAAGTAGAATTTTACTGGCCAATTAGGCCTACCAATTCACCAGTTAGTTCACTAGGCTATTAGCCCATAACCTTTGCATAAAGTGGATTGTTTTGCCATTGAATTAAATTTCAAATGCTGATTGCTTGGAAACTTGAAGACTTATCCATCAATTCTGAAAATCTTAAATGGGCAAAGTTCTACCAAATCATATTATTGACTTACGCATAAAGTGAATATACCACTTGATGCCTTTTTTTATGCTGATTACAAATATAGTAATCATTTCCATCAGAAATGAATTTCAGCCCCCCCCCCCCCCCCCTATATATGCCAATTCAGGGTATATATTTCTACAACCTAACCTGAATTGGCATATATAGGGGGGGGGGTGAAATTCATTTCTGATAGAAATGATTATTATATTCATAATCAGCATAAAAAAGGCATCAAATGGTGTATTCACTTTATTCCTAACTCAATAATATGATTTGGTAGAACTTTACCCTTAAATGTGATATTGGGACTTGTTTTTGGACACACAAAGCTTAGGCCTAAGCATTAAAGCTTGAATCCTGTTAAATACAACCCAGTATTAGACAAGTGTTATGATGTAGAATAATTATAGGCCTACATATTTAGGCTAGTCTGTTGTCCAAAATTAAATATTGAAAGCTAAAATTTTCCAGTAGCCTAGGCTAGGCCTATAGATTAACAGTTTTTTAAGATTATTGTTGGCCAATTAAAACTAGTCCAGTCCCAATCATCAGCAAATCCTAACCACCTAAATATAGCCTATATGCACTGGGTCCTAGATTAGAAGTCTCTGGTGCCATGTTTTGAAAGATACATTTTAATCAAGATCTATGTCCAAGATTAGACATTAGGGCTGTTTTTTAGCACTAGGATCTTCCATCTTTCTTCAAAGATTGTTGTTTTTTAACTTATTTTTGTTAAGATCTTACAGCTCACTGATGCTAGCACAAAGTGCATAGAGTACCATTTTTGCCATATAGAACAATGATAAGAGAACTTTGATGATATACTCATCATTAGGGGCATTTTTCACTCATCAATGTGCTAAGATCTTACATCTTTGGTTGTTTTTGTGCAAACGTCTTTTATCATTCTGCTCGGATCAGCACTCTGAGAACAATGATGAGTAGATCATCAAAGTTCTCTCATCATTGTTCTATAAGGCAGAAAGATGGTGTCTTTCAAACTTTTTGCTAAACTCAGTGAGCTGTAAGATCTTAGAACAAAGATGAGTTGAAAAAATGATAATCTTTGCAGATAGATGAAAGATCTTAGTGCTAAAAAATGTGCATAAAATCCACAAAACATGTAAGATCAATATTCAAAGATTTAACTTTTTAGCATTTTCCAACAAAAAATCTAAGATCTTAGCACATTGATAAGTGAAAAAACAGCCCTCTTGAGTAATTGGGGTGTTTTTTTAAATGTATCATTTTCACCTTATTGTGACCAAGTGAAAGTTTGACCAATAAGGCAGGGTTCTTGTTGCTGCCCTCAAACTGCATCATGTTGTAGTAAAATAGGAGTGGTCCAAAAACCCATTGTTATTTTTCTAGAATGCCAAAGAAAAGAGGTCTTTAACCCTCAGCTATTGTTAACCTAGGGTAGGGTAAAATCATCACTGCCTAATCTTTGACTAAGCCTAGAATGTATCTGCTGAAATAGAAACACAGTTCCCGATCTTAAACATGATGCAAATGGTTTCAATAAGAGACAACATAAGAGTGAAGGATCCCTTTGGAAGTAAAAACTGTAGGACACAGAGTAGCACCTTGTAATTTATAATTTTATCCACTTTCTGACATAGCCTAGTTGTGTTAACAACAATTCATCTTTATCCCACCCTCTATTAAGGGTAGGCTAGTCTATGTACAACAAATTTCAGTTGATATCAGACATTTTTACATTTTATCCAAATTTGTTTTTATATAATTTCATATTGCATAGCTACCAGATTTGAAAAATCATGTTATTCACAGACCAATTACCTTAATTTGCACTTCAGAGTAAAATTAAGGTCCATACTGGATCTGTTATGCTCCTGGTCAATGATGGCAAAATTTTGTCACTGTGTTTGGGCCCAGTGACACACCATAAGAGAGGTCTGCTGGAGAGATGCAATTTAAGCCCAAAACAGCATCTGTCTCCTAGCAAGACACTCATTATGATGAAGTTGGCATCAGTTGGTAGTTGAATAGGATGGACAGTCCCACTCATATTTCCATTCCTTGTCCAGTCTGGACTTGAGGGATGCAGCTGTGGGTGCAGTCACCCTTTCAGTTTGAAGGCTATTCCAATCATTGACAACATGCTTGGAAAAGAAGTGTTGCTGCATTTGTGTATTGACAGAACGTTTTGACAGCTTTCGTGAGTGTCCTCTTGTATGGTGCTGACTTGAATATTTGGAAAAAAAGGGGTTATTTGGTTGTGCATTATAGTTGTAGTTCAGCATCATATCAAAATAGCAGTGTCTGAAGACAAGTGTTGGCAGCTGCATGCATTCCAGTCTCTTGTTGTACAGGATATCTTGTAGGCCAGCCAGGCACTTCATGGCATGCCTCTGAACTCCCTTGATTAGACTGGTATCATTATTATAGGAAGGGGAGATGAGACATGTACCAAAATCCAAAACAGGCCTAACTATAGCCTTAGAAAGACTGTACAGGAGTGGCTGGTTATGGTGCATTTGAGGAGACCCAGGCTTGAATTTGCTTTTGAAACTGCTTGTTGCCAGTGGCTGTGGAACTTCAATTGTCAGCACTCCTAGATCTCTTTCTTCAGGACTTGTCTTTAGTACTAAGTCAGCCAGTGAATTGTGATCAGACATGTTGTACTGGTGATGGGGGTTGTTGCTTCCAAAGTGAAGGACACTGCACTTTGATGTTTTGAATTCAAGTAGCCAGTCTTGTGCTCATGTTTGGATTTTATGAAGGTCACACTGCAGATTTTGTTGATTTGCAGGCCCAAACAGCTTGGAGTTGTCGCATAGAGAGTCATTTTGTTTTCTGTTCTGTTCACCATATCATTGATGTATATGAGGTATAGGGTAGGGCCCAAAACAGTACCTTGGGGGACTCCAGTTACAACATCACATGGTTTGGACAAAACCTTGTCACCATTAGCTGTGAAGAGTCAAACCTGCCAAGTCTGACCAGTCAGAAAATGCATGATCCAATCAATCATGTCTGTATGGGTACCTGCTGCTGAAAGTTTCAATCTGAGACAGTTGTGTGGTACCTTGTCAAAAGCCCTGGCTAGGTCCAGTAAAATCAGGTCCACAGGGATTCCTTTCTGCAGATGACCTGTTATGATGCTATATGTCTCAAGGAGATTGGTCTCAACCAATTTTCCTGGCTGAAAGCCATGCTGGTCAGGAGAAATTATATTATTGGTATGGAGATGTGTCAGAATCTCACCATTCACAATCTGCTCAAGGGTTTTTGCCACTGCTGAGGTTAGACTGATGGGTCTGTAGTTTTTGGCTTTGGTACAGTCACCTTTCTTGTGTATTGGGATGACATGGGTCAGCTTCCAGTCTATGGGATCTTTTTGAGTCAAGTGATAGTTGGAATATATTGCATAGTGGTTGTGCAATTTCTTTAGCAAGCTCCTTCAATAGTCTTGGGTGCAAGTTATCAGGACCAGCAGACTTAATGATGTCTAGCACTTCAAGTCACTTTTGGGTGACAGGGGGGAGAGTAGAATAGGTGGCATTGGGTTAGGGATGTAGTATGATGGGCTATGAGGAAGAGAGCCATCTGGTTCATTGGTGAAAGCCAATGCAAACTGCCTGTTCAGGAGTTTGGCACTGTCCTTCAAGTTGGTCACTTCCTTGCTATCATCCATACTGATGCTTTTACTGACCATCTGCTATGCTCCTTACTAGATACATACTTCCAGAACTTCTTCAGGTTATTCTTACTATCATCAGCTAGCTTGGACTCATAACTTGCATAAAGTTGTTTAGTTATTTTTCTTAGTTTGTTTTGAGCTTTTGCAAACTTTTGGTAGTGTTCTTCTTTCCCTCCTTTATTGTACTTTCTCCTCCTGTACTTTCTTACTGTCCCCTCCTGTTTCTTTCCTTGCATATCTTTGGGGTCATGAAAGGCAGTGTTTTGGGCTTTGGCATGAGTTTTACTGATGTGTGCATTTTTTAAAGTGTAAGTAACTTGTCCTTTAGGTTAGCCCATTGTTGGTCAACATCACTTGAAGTAAAAGTGACCAAACTACACCTTCCAGCTCTTTTCTGATTGCCCTGCAATCTACATAAGTTTTCTTTATGTAATCATTTTGTATCTTACAAAATGACAGATTCACTTCTAGGATTAAATTATTGCTCTTTCCTAGAGCAAAAGAATTGCAGAATTGCTGGTAAATTTGCAGTGGGCCTTATAATTTAGCTAAGATGATAGTGAAAACTTCATTTGGTACCTTTTTTATGCTCTTTCATAATTCAATAATTGCTTCTGGGGCTAATTGCATCTTGAGCCCTTAAAGGGGATCCCAAAGGTATTTCATTTTTGAACCACACTAAGAAGTTATCAACACTAGTTAAGTTATTGAAAAGTGGTTAAACACATCACTAATTTATAAATAGGTTGTTCAAGAGTAATATATTCCAAAAATACTTATTTATAACAATTCAAACCTTATTTTTTAGGCAACTGAAGTATAAACTGTTTTCCTACTGTTTCAGGTTTTTCAAATGCCATTGACAAAATAGTGCCAAATTTTGCAATTTGAAACTTAGCTGTTGAGAATTCAGGGTATATATTTGCACATTAGGGGGGTGGGTAAATTTTCAGTGGGCCATATCATTTAGCTAGGATGAAAGTAAAGACATTGTTTGATGCTTTTTTCATGCTCTTATTTTTTAGGCAACTGAAGTATAAACTGTTTTCCTACTGTTTCAGGTTTTTCAAATGCCATTGACAAAATAGTGCCAAATTTTGCAATTTGAAACTTAGCTGTTGAGAATTCAGGGTATATATTTGCACATTAGGGGGTGGGTAAATTTTCAGTGGGCCATATCATTTAGCTAGGATGAAAGTAAAGACATTGTTTGATGCTTTTTTTCATGCTCTTATTTTTTAGGCAACTGAAGTATAAACTGTTTTCCTACTGTTTCAGGTTTTTCAAATGCCATTGACAAAATAGTGCCAAATTTTGCAATTTGAAACTTAGCTGTTGAGAATTCAGGGTATATATTTGCACATTAGGGGGGTGGGTAAATTTTCAGTGGGCCATATCATTTAGCTAGGATGAAAGTAAAGACATTGTTTGATGCTTTTTTTCATGCTCTTTTATAATTCATATAAAATACCTTTGGGGCCCCTTATGGGCTCAACATGCAATTAGCTGCAGAAGCAATTTTTGAATTACAAAAGAGCATTAAAAAAGGAATCAAATGATGTTTTCACTTTCATCTTAGCTAAATTATAAGGCCCACTGCAAATTTACCAAATTGTAATGCTCATAAAAATATACTGCATATTATAAAGTAAGTATATCATTATTTTAGTGTTTTCTGATAGTTTTTAGATAACATTAGGTTATACAGGTATTTAGATTCAGAGGGAGGATTGCATTTGGGAATAAATTGATTATCATGTTTAGAAAGAGTATACAAAAGAATTGAGCTGTGTGTTTATCTTGTTTCTTTGTCAGTTGAATTATTTTGTATTTTCACTCTGAAATACTAGAAAACTCCCAACCCAGAAAAAGAAATGCCATTTCTGAAACATTTATCAGGTTAATGTTCAGCCAGTAATGCTTGAAAACATTTATTATTATTTGTTTAGGAAATTTGCAGTTATGCAGGAAGGGCTACTTTCAGCAAGGTATTATGTTGCATTAACCTATCTAACATCAGACATGTTGAAATCTATAAAGAAAAAAAAATAATGTGGAAATTAATCAGGATGTAGCTTCATTGATCTTCACTTTGAATGCTCTATTATTAAGGAAATCAGAGATGAAATAGATGAATTTGTCTGGGAAATTCATTGTTTTAAAATCTGACATAGCTTCTTCTTTAATATTTTGTCAAAAGCCAATTCAAAGTCAACAAATGCTGCTACAGGGACCTTCTTTTGACTTTTACAACTGTTTATAGCCTCTTCCAGCATGAGATGAGGAAATGTACTGGGGGCTGGACATTCAAAATATTTGAAAAAGGCCTCTGCTTTTTGTTGGTTACTAGTAAGGAGAATGCTGCAATGCTGGTATAGTACTATAGTTTGTATTTTTCTGCCTTTCAATTGATGAAGGTATGGACATTTGATAGTGGGCAATTCATGTCTAGTTTATTTGAAAAATTCTTCTCTGCAGAGAAAAATTCTTCTCCAGTTTCTGCTCTGTGGAGATGTATAAGATTTTCTGTGCTAGGAAATTTCTGAAAACTTTTTCTAAGTTTGTGTTTTTCATTGACAGCCTTTTCACAATCATCATTCCACCATACTTTGCTTGTCTTTAGATTGTAGGTAGTGTAGGCTGGTTGGAAGATCTTGGAATTGAGTCTAAAGTGGCATTTTTTAGGACACAAGTTAGGATTTTGACTTTTTGGTCTACCTCTGGAGCTTGAAGAACCTCTTCATAATTTGTATTATTTAAGATATGTTTGAATGTTTGTCAGTCAGCTTTCTTATAGTTAAATCTAAAGATAGGTGGCACAATTTCATAGCTTGTGTTGTTTATTGTGGCCAGAATTGCAGAATGGTCTGTCTGTAGGTGTTGTACACTGGATTTTTACATGTGGAAGTAGATATGCTGGTCCTATCTGTAGGTCAATTATTGAGAAACTTCCATTCTTACATTGTAATACATGTTTAGACCAAACAGTGTAAGGACTAAAGCATCTGAGACCTCTAGAATTACTTTTTCAATACACTTTCCTCTTGTGTTTATCATCCCACAGGGGACTATGGGCATTAAAATCACCACACAGAATTAAAAAAAAAAAAAAAAATTTAAACAAGAAAACGGGTTTTAATTTTCTATAAAGCAGTGAAATATTCACTGCTTTATAGAAAATTAAAACCCGTTTTTCTTGTTTAAAATTTTTTTTTTTTTGTTTTTAATGGAAAAGCAGTGTGGTCTAAGAAATTATTCACACATAATTTTTTTTTGCCCAGTTAGCTGTTTGCATAAAACATCAAAAAAATTGGATTTCTTCCATTGGGATTATATCAGGAACATATTTTAAGGTGGTCACCATTTTAAGGTGATGAATGACCCCAGCAACATTTTTTTTCCCCTTAGCTAACTTTCTTTAGCTTTACCAAGTCTTTTCCATCTGCCTCTTTGTTTTCACTTTTTTGGGAGCTGAAATTCAGCAGTTGCAAAAGCCCAAATGGTTGGGCCAAGAAGTGTTGTGATAGTTTTCCTAGTCATAATTGCCTTCACTTATGTTGCAATTTTTTCCAACTTGCTTGATTCTGAGGTTGCCTGTGGTCTGTGCTGAGAAGATTGTGTGTTTTATCTTTGTATTTGTTGTGTTTATGCCATGTATTTGCTGTTTTTGGTGAGGGCCTCTGCTGCTTTCGAAATCTCTATTTTGATGTTGACTCACATTATCTTTTAGGGCGTTTGGTGTGGAGTGACCTGGTGTTGTTGTCAGTCTTTGAGCTATTTCTGAATTGGTAATTCTTGCTGCTACCACAGAGTACAGAAGTCTCATTTGGTCTGACAAACTTACTATAACAGCTCTTTTCTGATATGAAGGACAAATTTGCTTTTTCAGGGAATAGTGCCCATATGTTTTACAATTCTTGCAGTATGGTTCTCATGCTGTGCAAGCATCTTGATTGTGACCCATTCCATAAAGGTGATTTCTGATATGAATTGAAAACGATCATAAGTGTTTTTTGTAATAATAGTATGCTAAGAAGAAATTTTTTGGTGGAACTGCAAACAAGAAATTTTCTGGGAGGGAGGAATTTGCAGCAAGGATGGAATTGAACAGGGTTAATTTTCCAGAGGGAGCATTTTACACTGGGGATTGTGATGAAAAAGTTGAGAGCCATGGCTAATTGAAAAAAAAAGCCAAGACAGATAGTCTGAGTGAGAGGCTAAGCTGGCATAAGTCTCTTTCAGAATTGTATAAAAATGATGTCATTTAACTTGTTGATGGATAGTCTATCATCCATCCTAGGGTAGAACTAAGGTAGATATGCATGGGATAAGGGTAATTCAAATAGTCTGAGTTTTATGTGCCATTTGAAGGTAATTGGAGACCTCAAATAAAAGGTTTTTGAAGATTTTGACTCACCATGTCCACAGGACGTGAAGGCAATTGGGCAACTCAGATTGTTTATATTATATGAGCTTTGCCTCATGGGAAAACCTACTGGAATTGCAATGGGGATGATCAAAATTCAAGGCTACAACTTGAATTTTGCTAGATAAATGCTTGTCTTAAAATTTTATAGTGAAGCATAATTTAAGACTTTAATAAAAGAAATTTTATTTTATCAAAATCATTTAACTTTGTTTTCTTAGATGAAATAGAGCACTTCAGTCTTTTCAAATACTATTTTTAAGAACCGTTTTATGCCAGACTACCAATTAAAATTTAACTATAACCCAAGTTTCATTTGCAAAAAATACCAAAATATTAGATAATAATCATAAATAGACTTAACATACTTTTCGTGGGTAGTTTTTATATACATACTCTTCCCAAGATTGCAGGATAGTACTGATTTGGCTTTCTTGCATGTGCTTTGGTTGTGCTAAAGCGAAAAAAAAAAAATATAGGAAACGTTGTTGGTCCAAGGAGTGGTACAAAATGAGAAATCGCTTCACTAATGATCATTTACTGAACGTTCTGCACGATACAGAACAAGAGGACTACGGGAACTTTATCAGAATGTACCAAGATAGTTATGATATTTTACCTAAGTTAGTACAGCACAATATAGAGAGGAAAGATGAGAACTGCATTCCTTCTCTTGTCAGACTGCACAGCTCTGCTTCAAAAAGCGTATTGTTAATAATTTTTTCAGCAAATCGTTTTAGGTCTGGGTGTAGCTTCTTCATTTTCATAGCCCAACCTTGAGCTAGAATATTCTCTTCTGTCTGAGGTTGCTTAAAGTGTTTTGTAGCTAACTCCACAAGTTGGTCAGTGGAATCTGGCTGACCTTTTTTTCCTCTTTGTTCCCTTTTTTTCATTCTAGCTGAAAATTCCACCAAAAAAATTTATTGTGGATGAACTTTACTGAATTTTTTTCTTAGCACACTTAAATTTGCAAAAAAACTTCAATTTTTGAGGGTTTTTAAAATCATGCCGGTCAATTCTTCTGTGGAAAAGTTTTCCATCAAAACCCAGCAAAGGTTTTTTGGGAGGCAGGGGGTGTGGAACAGAAACTTTAAAAACTGTGAAATCGATATCTATTCCCTTATGATTTCTGGGAATAATTCTGGTCTGCGCTGTTATTGTGAAAGTAAAAAGTACATTAAATCCCAAATTGAGCAGAATATATTCTGTATAGCAGAGCAACTGTCCCTTCATCATCCCTTCCTCCACCTCATGATTGCAGAAACTTTGGAGTGTGCTCATTAGATCAGAAATTGAGAGTTCTAGTCCGTTTTTTTAAAGTGCAAAGGGATTAGAGACCAACCAGCCCCATGGAGGTGTTTATTTTCGAGGAAAAATTTTCCGTGGGGGGGGTAAACACCACCCACCAAAAATAATCGAGTTTCTTGATTAAGGCTGTGGGATGTCATCTGCTGGCGTTCCATACTTCTATTTTTGCTCAATCGCCTTGTATTCGCGATTAAAATTTGTTCTGAAAACTTTAATTTTCTTTTTTTGTTTGGAAACTGTATAATCTGGTTTCAATGTCTTTACCTTCTGCAATATCTGGCCAAATGCTGCACTTTTCGTGTTTCGGTTTAAATAGTCTTTACTTTTAACTTTCCATAACTCAGGGTGATCCCCCTATAACTCTATTAATAAACAAGTAAACCCGTGCTCACATTTTTGCTTTCTTCCGGTATATCTTCCATTGTTGTTGGTGCGTGACTGACGCAATATTTGAACAAAACTAGTCTAGACGGTCAATCACCCTCGTCAAACAGTTGAGTCATTCAAACTTTCTATCAATCAGCGTCGACACTTGACACAAGCGCCAAACAGGTTCCTAGATGGTCAATCATGCTTGAATCAATCGACTGACAAAAGTTTTTGATCAAAATGATTGACCGTCTAGCGTGTCCTTTACAATTTACATTAAAAAATACTGTCCCTTGGTTTTTCAGAATGACTTCTGGTTTAACCGAATCCCCTCCCCAACGCCTGATTGTGGTGCCAATTCATGCAAATATAGGTATTAAATGCATTTTGTAATGTCTAGGGGGCAACTGTATCCTTTTTTTCCATGGAAAAACAAAAAGTTCTTTTTCAATAAAGCCCCCTCCCCCTTCAATTTTTTTTTAATTGTAACAGCACAAAGAACCAATTTACGTTACTGATGCCGGGATATAACCTTTGTATTGAAAATAAAACTCAGTTTATATTTTCCATTATTTTTAATTACTTTTCACTAGAACAGTTCATAACAGATCTATTATATAACGAATTTAGTTCCCAAGTGCGAATTAAAGTATTAAACTTCTCTATCAAACAGTTTGTGGTAACGAACTGTAAGTAAGGAGCAACCTGGCTCAATAGTGACCGAAACTCTAAAAAACGGGATTTTGATGCCAAAAGATACATCAAAAGAATTAGATTTTAATGCTGATTTCAAATATATAAGTTTCATCAAGTTTAGTCCTACCCATCAAAAGTTATGAGAAAATTTGGCTGATTTTTGAAAAAAGGGGGAAGACCCCTAAAAGTTATAGAACCTTAATGAAAATCACACCATCAGATTCAGCGTATCAGAGAACCATACTATAGAGGTTTCAAGCTCCTATCTGCAAAAATGCGGAATTTTGTATTGTCAGCTAGAAGAAAGATCATGGATGCATGTTTATTAATCATTTTTTTTTTCAGGGGTGATCGTATTGACCCAGTGGTCCTAGAATATAGTGGGAGGGCTCATTGGAACGGAAATTAAAAGTTCTAGTGCCCTTTTTAAGTGACCAGAAAAAGTTATGAGAAAATTTGGCTGATTTTTGAAAAAAGGGAGAAAGACCCCTAAAAGTTATAGAACCTTAATGAAAATCACACCATCAGATTCAGCGTATCAGAGAACCATACTATAGAGGTTTCAAGCTCCTATCTGCAAAAATGCGGAATTTTGTATCGTTTGCTAGAAGAAAGATCATGGATGCATGTTTATTAATCATTTTTTTTTTCAGGGGTGATCGTATTGACCCAGTGGTCCTAGAATATAGTGGGAGGGCTCATTGGAACGGAAATTAAAAGTTCTAGTGCCCTTTTTAAGTGACGAAAAAATGGAGGGCAACTAGGCCCCCTCCCACGCTCACTTTTTTCCCAAAGTCACCCGATCAAAATTTTGAGATGACCATTTTGTTCAGCATGGTCGAAAATATGATAAATATGTCTTTTAGGATGACTTAATCCCCCAAAGTCCCTGGGGAGAGGGCTGAAAGTTATGAACTTTACCCAATGTTAACATATAGTATTTTTTATTGGGAAGTATACAGACGTTTTCAGGGGGATTTTTTCTGGTAGTGAGGGGTGGGTGGGTCGTGAGTTATGTGGAAGGATCTTTACATGGAGGAAGTTTTCATGTGGGAAGGGACATTGCTATGAAGGGGGCGCCGGATTTCCCAGCATTATTAAAAAAAAGATCAGAAATTAGATATAAAAAAACAAGTTTTTCAACTGAAAGTAAGGAGCAACATCAAAACTTGAAACGAACGGAAAATATTACGTATACGATTGGGTTCGCCCCCTAGTCAATACCTTGCTCTTTAAGCCAAAGAGTTTTTAGTACTTTCAGAAGAGCTATTTATTCTAATTAACGACCTTTGTGATTAAGGGGTCATTTTTAAAGAATTAGAACAAAATTCGAACTTAAGCGTAAAGAGCGAGGTATTGAATTGGGGGCGAACCCCCTAATATACGTATTAAAAATATATAAATATAGAAGTTCGTTACGTAAGTTAATTCGTAAGTTACGTATATTTATTACTAATAAAAGCGTTCGTAAATAAAATTAAACAACGTTTGAGAAAGCCACTTAACCAAATAAAAGTAAAATTAATATGCAAATTTTGTTTTAATTATTCATACGGTGAGCCAAAATCAAAACCTGCATTAATTCAAAAACCTTCAAAAATTAAGTATAAAAACAAGTTTTTTTTAACTGAAAGTAAAGAGTGGCGTTGAAACTTATAACGGACATAAATTATTCCGTATATGAAAGGGGCTGTCCCCTTCTCAACGCCTTGCTCTTTATGCTAAAGTTTGACTTTCTCACAACTCAACTTTTATAAACAATGAAAAACTTTAGTGTAAAGAGCGAGGCGTTGAGGAGGGGACAGCCCCTTTCATATAGGGAATAATTTCTGTTCGTTTTAAGTCTTAACGTCGCTCCTTACCTTCAGTTAAAAGAACTTTTTTTTTATTTAAATGAAGTTATGATCAGAGTTATATATAGGCTTAAACAGGGGACTGCAGTAATGGCATCAGTTTGACAAGATGTATTGACCTTAAAACCCAAAGAAAATGGATCCTATAAAATTAAGGTTGATAACAATAAGTTATTGGTCGTGAGTTTGGCACAAGATGTTTGCCCCCCCCCCACCCTCCGAAAATGGATAGGGATATAGTGCTGGGATGAAGCCAGGAAAACGTGTAGTGTTAACTGAGCTTGGTCCAACCTTATAAGGCTTGCCGTAGTCTTTACTCTGTAGACAAGATTGCCTTTGTAGGGGCAAAGAAGAATGGGTGCTTAGATCCCTTAGCATTATTGATAATCTTTTCGTCTCAACACGGGTACTAGGAGAATCAGATGCGGTGGCAGTTACATTCAGAAGATACATAAAATTACTTTGGGACTGGATATATATATACCTAGTTTTTCCTATGAGCTATTATGCCCTGTACAATAATTTGTAAAAAGATTTTGAAAATATCAG
This sequence comes from Artemia sinica, assembly GCA_027921565.1. Classification (NCBI taxonomy): domain Eukaryota; kingdom Metazoa; phylum Arthropoda; class Branchiopoda; order Anostraca; family Artemiidae; genus Artemia; species Artemia sinica. Next base: position 783,561 of record JAPEVW010000040.1, on the reverse strand, counting down.
TAAGATTTTGATGACACGTTGTAGTTTCAGGTACCTTACAGTTGTTTCAGAGTAGAGGATGCAAGAAAAATAGCTATACGAAGAATGTGTCTTAATCTCACTTTCTAGGGCTCTGTTGAGTGAAATTTTATAATACCCAAGCTATGTATTAAGGGTAATAAACTGCTAAAGATTATGCTTTTGGCTATCCTCCTGGGACCAACCTAACCACAAATTGATAGGTAAGTTGTATAATTTCCGTCATCAGCCATTGCTGATGAAGATCAAACAGTGAAAATGGTTATGTTTATCACCTACCTCCCCTTTTTTATATCATAAGAGAGAGGTCATAAGAGAAGATTTAGAAGAAATGGGATTTTCAACAGAAGAGATTAAATGGGGCTTTCGACAGCTTTAATGTTGAGTGAGTCAACGTTTCTTGAATTTTGACAGGAATAAACTACAGGCTTTACAAAAAAATTTGTCAATTCAAGTCCAAAAATGGACATGAAATAGACACTTGCCTTGATTTCATAAGGTCAAAAAAGTGCCCTTTTAGTGGGGAAACCTTTTTATTTGCAAAACTAACGCTGTTTTGGGAAACAAAATCATTTTCTTATTCTCTTTGGTTTTAATCCTAATTATATACTTTATTTTTTTTTTTTTTTTTAGATAACGGTTGGAACCCAGTAGAAAGTGATGGATGGAATGACAGTGGCGCAAAAGAGTCAAATGGATGGGGTGAGAGTAACAACAACAGTTGGGGACAATCCAATGGTGATTCAGGATTTCGAGGAAGTGGAAGGGGAGGAAGAGGAGGAGGATCAAGTGGCAAATGCTTTAATGTAAGGAAGTCATACTTTCAAAACCAGGCTAATCAAAAATCCCTGGAAACATGTTGCATTCTCAGAATATCACAAAAAAATTCCCGCAAGTTCGTTTGTAAAGAAAAATTGGTATCTAGTTTGGTGATGCATCCTCACTGTAGTGTGTTGCACAAATTTATGATTTCGAAGCCTTGGTTAAACTGGTTCGTGAAAAATTTAATACAATAATGTAAACTACAAGTAAACTCTCTTTCTCAGTGATTCCAAATACTTGGTAAAATTTTACTTCAGCTACTTTTGGCTATCTTGGAAAGAGGTTAGGTTAGGACAACGAATCTTTCAGGGATAGGTCTACAGGCTAAAGTATGGGTAAATAAGTACCTACCTCTGCTCCTTCTCCCTCTAGAGGTTCCTGACCTTTGATGACCTTTAAAATCTGTGTATATTAAAGTGAAACCTTGCAAAATATATCTTCTGCTTAAATGAAGTACAAAAAAAATTGTTTTCAGCTTCACAACTTTGCTCAATCCCAATTTATAAGGTTTTAAAGATAGGCCTAACTGAAAATTAAGGTAAGATGCTGTTTTGTCAAAATTTCAATAGGTATAGATAGACCTGTCATGTAGGCAAATTGGTAAATTTTTGGCAGTTCATATTATTAATTTACAAATAAAGTAAACATACCACTAGATGCCTTTTTTATCCTCTTTCCAAATATAATGATCATTTTTGTTGGAAATGAATTTTACCCCTACCCCTATGTATACCAATTCAAGATGTATATTTCACATTAGGGGGGGGGGGGGTCTGGTAAAGTTTAAACTTACCTCTCATTTGCATCAGAAATAAAATTTACCCCCCCCCCCCCCCCTAATGTGCAAATATATACCCTGAATTGGTATATATAGGGGTGGGGGTAAAATTCATTTCCAACAAAAATGATTATTATACGCTATTTGGAAAGAGCATAAAAAAGGCATCAAGTGGTATGTTTACTTTATTTGTAAGTCAATAATATGAACTGCGCAAAAAAAAACTGGCAAATTTCAGGGCCCTCTAGAGGGAGAAGGAGTAGAGGTAGATACTTCCAAATACCTTCCTTGGATATACTTTAGCCTATAGACCAATCCCTGAAAGTTTCATTTCCCTAACCTAACCTCTTTCCAAGATAGCCAAAAGTAGCTAAAGTAGAATTTTACCAAATACCTTGCGTGAATCCATGTGGATCAGTGATTGTTAGTGATTCATCATTCTAAGAATAATCTTAGTAATATGTGTAAACATCTAATACAATTAAGTTTACTTGTACAAAATATTGCGACTCAGGACTTAATTGTTTTCTTAATGGGTTAAAATTTGATTAAATATGGTTTTAACCCAAACATACAAAGATGGGCCTCTTGTGAATGAAAAAATAATTTGGTTGACCTTTGAGCACGTAAACATACGAAATTCGATCATGGAAGCTCTTAACATGGTTTTAACATAGGAGTTTTAAAATAAGGTTTTTAACATGGAAGGATGGGACTACGTTTTTCTGTCTTTTTGGGATTGCAGGAACTCTTTTTAACTTTGTTGTTGTCGTTTTACTCTAGTGAAGTAAATGCACCCATGGTATGAAAGCGTGTCACATGACTCAGTGTATCCTAGTAACTCATAACCAATAGATTGCTAGAAATAGTGCCTTCTTTGCAATCATCTTGGGTCAAGCTAAAACAGGTTGTTATCAGGTGGGGGGGGGCATAAGAAAATAAATAGGGGGTTTTATGGGAGGGAGTTTGGAGCAAAGCTCTTAATAGATTGGGGCTAAGAAGGAATATGCACAACTGTGCTGGCCTTAGTTGGCCTGCTGTTGTAGTGAATCACTAGTAGTAGTAAAACGTTGCTTAGTATGTATATATATATATATATATATATATATATATATATATATATATATATATATATATATATATATATATATATATATATATATATATATATATATATATATATATATAGACCCCGGCGCCGCGCCGATAAGGGAAGACCGGCGGCGGCGGGGCCAAAAACAGCGCGCCGTGCCGCCGGTAAGACGTCGGCGGCGCGCCGCCGGCGCGATCAATGTTGACCGCAAACATTAAGGTTTTCATCAGTCTTTCTCAAATCACAGCTTAAATTTACAACAGATTTGAGCCCATTCATGAGTTCAAAAATTCACAAGTCGCTGGCTGGAAACTGGTCTTCTTCGTTATTCATCAAGAGAAGTAGAAATCTGGTAGAAACGAAATGGCTGTGGCGTTTCAGAACCCTTGCAAAATACGATTAGTTGAAGTATCTATTAGCTATGTATTCTTAACATAAATAATTATCAAAATTAGTATTTTTTTTTTATCGAGCATATAAAACTTCAAATACCGTATCACAAAATTCGTCAGTTATCTGGGTAAAAACTTTTAATATAACTTTGAACTTTGAAGCTTAATTTTTTCATAATGCCCTTTGCCTATATCTGTTTTGTCACCTTTAAAACAGTTGAAATGGCGACTTTGATATTGGATTTTTTTTTTTTTTTTTTTTTTTTTTTTTTTTTTTTTTTTTTTTTTTTGCTCTTTTGGATTCCTAAGAAGTGTTCTTGTATTAAAAACTGGTTTTTAATAACAATTTAAAAAAAAATGCATTTTAAAGTTTTTTTTTTTGGCTTCTTTATAGAATATATGTCATGTAGGCTAAGGCTGAACTGCTGCTTTTCTATTCTTTTTGGCTGCTTTATTAATTTTTTCTTTTGGGGATTCATTCCAAATTATAAACTGATAAATACCTAATATCAGTCAAATTATAAACTGCATCTAAAAGGAGTAAATTTCTCAAATTGAAAAATATATGATGAACACTTCACATGAGAATACTTTAATTACAATGACACAAAAAACACTTAATAGTTTATTCGGTATGAAGAAAAATGAAGTGCCAGCTATTTTCTTAGGTAAAAAATGAAAAGCTCATCCGTTTTAAGTGTAATTAAATGAAATAATATGCAGACTGAAGTAGCTCCAGGAAGATGTTGAAATTTTCATCCTAGTTCATCACTTTTAATCCAAGCAAAATGTTAGGACACTTAGTATCAGTTATTGAGTTTAAGCTTTGATTTCCAAATGCTCACAAGAATTACCATATTTAAGAAAGTCGCAACAATAAGTCACCTGTGGTCAAAATACTCACAGATTCCTCTTTGATCCCCACCCAGGCTCAAAGCTTCTGGTATGGTCATTTCCATGGAAATCTCCAAAGAGTTTCTTTTTAAAATAGCTTTCAAGCGTAGTTAGGGGTATTTAGACTTTTTCGCTTTTCTTCAAAGCTTTGAAAAAAGTGTTATAATATTCCAAATGTTACATTTGTGCATATTTTTGGTAATCACTTGTGGGGTGATCGAATTTTCTAAACCACTGTAGATACGTAAGAACGTTGCAACATCTAGTACCCTGAGGTCATAAGACTGTCAAAGACTCCTCCTTGAACCTCCCAAATTGAAAGCTTTTATTATGACCTGGCCTTTTAATGTAACTTGGGCACTGGACCAAGGGCGACATTGTTACTCGAGCGCAACGTTAGGTGGGAATGTCGATATCGCTTTCGTCACACCAATTCGTTTTAGTGTGAATCTGCCTGGTACTTATGAATGAATGTTTTCAAAGTAAACCCGTTTCATCAATAAGAAAAAAACGGATTGGACGCATATGTCCCTTTCCCTTTGGACGATAAAACCATGCAAGTGCTGTATCAAGTATAACTCACGAAAATCTTGTTAATTTTGTCAACTTTTCAACTTTTTGGCATCCCTGCTTTCAATAAAAAAAATCAAGGTACTATCACTTGAATATAATAACTCCCTATGCCCCCCCCCTTCTGGATACCGTCTCTGCTTTAAATAAAAAAAATAATTAACTTATTGGCACCCCTGCTTTAAAGAAAAAACCGAGGCATTATCATTTAGATATGATAGCTCACTACCCCCCTCCCTCTGGATACCACCTTGATAGGATGCCGTCTCTTCTTTAAATTAAAAAAAATTAACTTTTTGGGATCCTTGCTTTCAATAAATAAAATTTAGAGCTATTATCATTTAAATGTAATACCTCCCCCCCCCTCTGGATACCACCATGATAGGATACCGTCTCAGCTTTCATTAGAAAAATAATTTACTTAATAATTAACTAGGTCACTATATGGTTCAAACAAACACGCAAAATAACGTTAAACAGCTTAGTGTTCCTTGAAACAAAATTGAGGGTATGAGTGAAGGGGTACAAAGACAACAACAAAAATGTCGAAATTATTCAGATATACATCAAATTATTGGAAAACTGAGTCATAGATTCGCCATGGCATTCCATAAGATCCAAAGAATCTAATTAAAAGGGAGCACACACAAAAGCCAAATAAGGCCAGTAGCCTATGAGAAATCGCAAAATACCCAAGACAATGAACAAGTCCTAATAGGGGGCCCTGGGTCTGTCAAAATATTTCAATGGTTTCTCATGGAATTTGATATCATTTTCTTCTGTCTCCACTTTAAATGAAAAAAAATTATCTTTTTGGAATCCCTGCTTTCAATAAAACAGAAAAATGAGGTATTATCATTTAAAAATGATAGCCCCCTATCCCCCCCCCTATAGCCAATAATTTACAATTTATTTATGAATCATATTTTTGGGGTAACTTCCGATTCAATCTTTAATTCCCCAACCTTGTACATAGCTTAGTCTATAGCTAAATTTCGTCACAATCGAATGTTGTTTGTTTGTTTGTTTTTTTTTTTGGGGGGGGGGAGCAATGTTCCGGAAAGAAGATTGTATTTTCTATCAGGCGTTCAATAATTGAGTATTAAACATTAAGAAAATCTTATCTAAAACAGCAAAAAAAAAATCTGCAAACTTACAATTCAGCTGTAGAAATAATCTGTCGGCTGTCAATTTCAAAATCCAACAAAAGGCTGAAGCTGTATAGTAGTGAATGCGTTCGATAATTCTATTCATCTTGAAAATAAAGTTCTTGACTACGAATGATGTAAGAAATAGCAATTGGGAAACTGCATTCGAAATGACTTAAACTCATTTCATAAAGACGATACTTTTTTTGGTCAACATATGAAGAACTGTGTATATTGCAATATTTGCAATAGCATATTGCATCTGTCTGGTTTTATGCAAAGTAACAAAAGAGACGAAAATTAACGAACAAGAGAGTAGTGAAGAATTATGGTATGCAAAGTAATATTTGGCAGGGAAAGTCACTGGTGATAAATCGCTAGAGGTGGCACCGTGACTGCGTGATTTTCGAGGATTCGGGCAACCAAATTTTTTTACGGAGTAACGCATAGATTTTCGGGGAAATTCCCGAAAATTCGGGGATAGTGAAAGCCCTGCTTGATTTCAAATCAGGAAAATCGAAATACTAAACCACGCGAGAAGGAAAAGCTCCGATTTTGCGGTTGACGCAATAAAGAATTGCCGCAAAAATAATTTAAAGTCGACCGAACGCCGCCGGCGGTGGCGTGCCTGCGGCGCGCCGGCGGCGTTACGACACTTCGGCGGCGTTCGACCAGGCCTCTTGTCGGCGGCGTTCGGTCGATCCGCCGGCGCGGCGCTGGGGTATATATATATATATATATATATTAGTTTGATTTGAGCAGCAAGAGTCATTAAGAATTCAAATTGGTTGACTGAAGCTTCTTATTTAGATTTAGTGTCTAAGCATCTGCTTGAAGCATTCTTGCCATTAATTACTAAATTGTAGTTTTAAAAATCTTTTTCAGTAAATGAAATATGAAGTATCCAAAATTGGGGAGGAGGGAGTCATAAATAAGGATTGAAAAGAAACTGAAACTTTATGAGAGGGTGTAAAGTAATTCTTTGATTATATTTGGGTGGGAGGGAGTGTATGCAACTGTGTTGGGCTCAGATGGCTTTGTCATGCAACGAGTTTTTTGGTGCAGGATTAGTGCTCTCACAATATGTTGATGGTATAGGTTCAAGTTTCAATTGTATGGCTTGTTTATTGATTAGATTTGTATCCCTTGTATGAATTAAATAAAAAAAACAAGTTTTTTTTTAACTGAAAGTAAGGAGCGACATTAAAACTTGGAACGAACAGAAATTATTCCGTATATGAAAGGGGCTGTCCCCTCCTCAACGCCTCGCTCTTTACGCTAAAGTTTTTTATTTTTTTAAAAAATAGAGTTCAGAGAAAGAGTCTAACTTTAGCGTAAAGAGCGAGGCGTTGAGGAGGGGACAGCCCCTTTCATATACGGAATAATTTCTGTTCGTTTTAAGTTTTAATTTCGCTCCTTACTTTCAGTTAAAAAAAAACTTTTTTTTATTTAATTTATGATCGTTTTTTAAATAATGTTGAAACAAATTGAAATTTTTTTTTAAATTTAATTTCTGATCGCTTTTTTAAATAATGCTTGGAAATCCCATGCCCCCTTCATAGCAATGTCTCTTCCCCCATGAAAACTTCCTCCTTGGAAAGATCCTCCCACATAGCCCCCGACCTCCCCCCTCACCACAACCAGAAAAAATCCCCCCTGAAAACATCTGTATACTTTCCAATAACCAATACCGTATGTAAACATTGGGTAAAGTCCATAACTTTCAGCCGTCCCCTGGGGGACTTTGGGGATTAAGTCATCCTAAAAGACATATTTATTATATTTTCGACCATGCCGAACAAAATGGCTATCTCAAAATTTTGATCGGGTGACTTTGGGAGAAAAATGAGCGTAGGAGGGGGCCTAGTTGCCCTCCATTTTTTTGGTGACTTGAAAAGGGCCCTAGAACTTTTAATTTCCGTTCGAATGAGCCCTCTCGCGATATTCTAGGACCACTGGGTCGATACGATCACCCCTGGGAAAAAAAATAAATAAACACGCATCTGTGATCTTTCTTCTGGCAAAAAATACAAAATTCCACATTTTTGCAGATATGAGTTTGAAACCTCTACAGTAGGATTCTCTGATACGCTGAATTTGATGGTGTGATTTTCATTAAGGTTCTATGACTTCTAGTGGGTGTTTCCCCCTTTTTTCGGAAATCAGGCAAATTTTCTCAGAAGCGTAACTTTTGACGGGTAAGGCTAAACTTAATGAAATTAATATATTTGAAATCAACATTAAAATCTGATTCTTTTGATGTATCCATTAATATCAAAATTTTGTTATTTAGAGTTTCGGTGACTATTGAGCCGGGTTGCTCCTTACTTACAGTTCGTTACCACGAACTGTTTTGATGCATGTGCAAAAGGAGCAATTACTTATTTAGAAGGTTTTAGTTTTATTGTAGGGTTTTCTCACATATGTGTTGATGGCAGGGATTGTAAGTTGGGGTTTTATGACTTGTTTTAGGTTACCTCCAAATCTCTTGTATTTGCCCATATGTGAGGAAGAAACCCAAGCCATAAAATTGCGTTCTAAATTCAAACCGTTTTTTAAAAATGTTCTTGATACAAACCGCTGACATAAGTGTAAATAACTGGAGTTATTTGGAAAAACAGGAAACATTAATCATTAGACACGTGATCCTTTCTTTAGACACGGTAACCTGACACGACTTCAGGTTACCAGCTAAATTTGCTTCCAGGATATACTACTATTCTGCATTATTCAGTTGCATTGGTGAAATTAAAATATTTTATTTCAAAGCGTTTAAGCCGTATGCATCAAATTAATAGGTATAACGCTAAAAAAAAAAGTTGACAAAGCGCTGAAGTCAGCAAAATAAAAAAAAAAAAAAAATTAACTGCAAAAAGTCTCAAGTCTTGAACAGAATACAAAAAAAGAATTTATGCAGCCTTTTTATTTACTTACCAAATTATACTAAATAACTAGGGGGAAAGTTCATAATACTATAGATAATACTATGATAGAATACCGTATCAGCTTTCATTAGAAAAATAATTTACTTAATAATTAACTAGGTCACTATATGGTTCAAACAAACACGCAAAATAACGTTAAACAGCTTAGTGTTCCTTGAAACAAAATTGAGGGTATGAGTGAAGGGGTACAAAGACAACAACAAAAATGTCGAAATTATTCAGATATACTTCAAATTATTGGAAAACTGAGTCATAGATTCGCCATGGCATTCCATAAGATCCAAAGAATCTAATTAAAAGGGAGCACACACAAAAGCCAAATAAGGCCAGTAGCCTATGAGAAATCGCAAAATACCCAAGACAATGAACAAGTCCTAATAGGGGGCCCTGGGTCTGTCAAAATATTTCAATGGTTTCTCATGGAATTTGATATCATTTTCTTCTGTCTCCACTTTAAATGAAAAAAAATTATCTTTTTGGAATCCCTGCTTTCAATAAAACAGAAAAATGAGGTATTATCATTTAAAAATGATAGCCCCCTATCCCCCCCCCCTATAGCCAATAATTTACAATTTATTTATGAATCATATTTTTGGGGTAACTTCCGATTCAATCTTTAATTCCCCAACCTTGTACATAGCTTAGTCTATAGCTAAATTTCGTCACAATCGAAGGTTGTTTGTTTGTTTGTTTTTTTTTTGGGGGGGGGGGAGAAATGTTCCAGAAAGAAGATTGTATTTTCTATCAGGCGTTCAATAATTGAGTATTAAACATTAAGAAAATCTTATCTAAAACAGCAAAAAAAAAATCTGCAAACTTACAATTCAGCTGTAGAAATAATCTGTCGGCTGTCAATTTCAAAATCCAACAAAAGGCTGAAGCTGTATAGTAGTGAATGCGTTCGATAATTCTATTCATCTTGAAAATAAAGTTCTTGACTACGAATGATGTAAGAAATAGCAATTGGGAAACTGCATTCGAAATGACTTAAACTCATTTCATAAAGACGATACTTTTTTTGGTCAACATGTGAAGAACTGTGTATATTGCAATATTTGCAATGGCATATTGCATCTGTCTGGTTTATGCAAAGTAACAAAAGAGACGAAAATTAACGAACAAGAGAGTAGTGAAGAATTATGGTATGCAAAGTAATATTTGGCAGGGAAAGTCACTGGTGATAAATCGCTAGAGGTGGCACCATGACTGCGTGATTTTCGAGGATTCGGGGAACCAAATTTTTTACGGAGTAACGCATAGATTTTCGGGGAAATTCCCGAAAATTCGGGGATAGTGAAAGCCCTGCTTGATTTCAAATCAGGAAAATCGAAATACTAAACCACACGAGAAGGAAAAGCTCCGATTTTGCGGTTGACGCAATAAAGAATTGCCGCAAAAATAATTTAAAGTCGACCGAACGCCGCCGGCGGTGGCATGCCTGCGGCGCGCCGGCGGCGTTACGACACTTCGGTGGCGTTCGACCAGGCCTCTTGTCGGCGGCGTTCGGTCGATCCGCCGGCGCGGCGCTGGGGTCTATATATATATATATATATATATATATATATATATATATAATATATATATATATATATATATATATATATATATATATATATATATATATATATATATATGTATATATATATTAGTTTGATTTGAGCAGCAAGAGTCATTAAGAATTCAAATTGGTTGACTGAAGCTTCTTATTTAGATTTAGTGTCTAAGCATCTGCTTGAAGCATTCTTGCCATTAATTACTAAATTGTAGTTTTAAAAATCTTTTTCAGTAAATGAAATATGAAGTATCCAAAATTGGGGAGGAGGGAGTCATAAATAAGGATTGAAAAGAAACTGAAACTTTATGAGAGGGTGTAAAGTAATTCTTTGATTATATTTGGGTGGGAGGGAGTGTATGCAACTGTGTTGGGCTCAGATGGCTTTGTCATGCAGCGAGTTTTTGGTGCAGGATTAGTGCTCTCACAATATGTTGATGGTATAGGTTCAAGTTTCAATTGTATGGCTTGTTTATTGATTAGATTTGTATCCCTTGTATGAATTAAATAAAAAAAAAAACAAGTTTTTTTTTAACTGAAAGTAAGGAGCGACATTAAAACTTGGAACGAACAGAAATTATTCCGTATATGAAAGGGGCTGTCCCTCCTCAACGCCTCGCTCTTTACGCTAAAGTTTTTTATTTTTTTTTAAAAAATAGAGTTCAGAGAAAGAGTCTAACTTTAGCGTAAAGAGCGAGGCGTTGAGGAGGGGACAGCCCCTTTCATATACGGAATAATTTCTGTTCGTTTTAAGTTTTAATTTCGCTCCTTACTTTCAGTTAAAAAAAAAACTTTTTTATATTTAATTTATGATCGTTTTTTAAATAATGTTGAAACAAGTTGAAATTTTTTTTTAAAATTAATTTCTTATCGCTTTTTTAAATAATGCTTGGAAATCCCACGCCCCCTTCATAGCAATGTCTCTTCCCCCATGAAAACTTCCTCCTTGGAAAGATCCTCCCACATAGCCCCCGACCTCCCCCCTCACCACAACCAGAAAAAATCCCCCCTGAAAACATCTGTATACTTTCCAATAACCAATACCATATGTAAACATTGGGTAAAGTTCATAACTTTCAGCCGTCCCCTGGGGGACTTTGGGGATTAAGTCATCCTAAAAGACATATTTATTATATTTTCGACCATGCCGAACAAAATGGCTATCTCAAAATTTTGATCGGGTGACTTTGGGAGAAAAATGAGCGTAGGAGGGGGCCTAGTTGCCCTCCATTTTTTTGGTGACTTGAAAAGGGCCCTAGAACTTTTAATTTCCGTTCGAATGAGCCCTCTCGCGATATTCTAGGACCACTGGGTCGATACGATCACCCCTGGGAAAAAAATAAATAAACACGCATCTGTGATCTTTCTTCTGGCAAAAAAATACAAAATTCCACATTTTTGCAGATAGGAGTTTGAAACCTCTACAGTAGGATTCTCTGATACGCTGAATTTGATGGTGTGATTTTCATTAAGGTTCTATGACTTTTAGTGGGTGTTTCCCCCTTTTTTCGAAAATCAGGCAAATTTTCTCAGAAGCGTAACTTTTGATGGGTAAGGCTAAACTTAATGAAATTAATATATTTGAAATCAACATTAAAATCTGATTCTTTTGATGTATCCATTAATATCAAAATTTTTTTATTTAGAGTTTCGGTGACTATTGAGCCGGGTTGCTCCTTACTTACAGTTCGTTACCACGAACTGTTTGACGCATGTGCAAAAGGAGCAATTACTTATTTAGAAGGTTTTAGTTTTATTGTAGGTTTTCTCACATATGTGTTGATGGCAGGGATTGTAAGTTGGGGCTTTATGACTTGTTTTAGGTTACCTCCAAATCTCTTGTATTTGCCCATATGTGAGGAAGAAACCCAAGCCATAAAAATTGCGTTCTAAATTCAAACCGTTTTTTAAAAATGTTCTTGATACAAACCGCTGACATAAGTGTAAATAACTGGAGTTATTTGGAAAAACAGGAAACATTAATCATTAGACACGTGATCCTTTCTTTAGACACGGTAACCTGACACGACTTCAGGTTACCAGCTAAATTTGCTTCCAGAATATACTACTATTCTGCATTATTCAGTTGCATTGGTGAAATTAAAATATTTTATTTCAAAGCGTTTAAGCCGTATGCATCAAATTAATAGGTATAACGCTAAAAAAAAAGTTGACAAAACGCTGAAGTCAGCAAAATAAAAAAAAAAAATTAACTGCAAAAAGTCTCAAGTCTTGAACAGAATAAAAAAAAAGAATTTATGCAGCCTTTTTATTTACTTACCAAATTATACTAAATAACTAGGGGGAAAGTTCATAATACTATAGATATAAGTCGTTTATCTCCTCCCTCCCTTCCCTCTTCCTAAAATATAGCCAACAAATCAGCAAATGCTTGCTAAATCGAAAAAGAACACGTGTGGGACGTAAGTGTCATCAGGAGAGCTGTGGCGTCAATTCACGAAAATTAGGAGGAGTGCATTGCAAAGAAAACTAATTGAATATTTCTGAAGTATGTTAATTTTATGGCATTGGCCCCCCCCCCCCCAAAAAAAAATCCAGTTTCCTTCTCCAAATAACAACTACTTATAGAGGCAAATGCACCATCTTGCCCAGCATAGGTTCTGAAACTGGGTGAGTATTTAAGTGACAAGCTGATTAGCCCTGTTAGATTTTTGGCAAAAACTGTCACTTTGAAGGACAAAGTATCAGAAATGGCCGCTATGTTTTGGTCTCCTTTATTACTATAAATGAAATCTGGGACTTTAAATTTTGGAACTTTAAACTTATGTTTCTCTGTGATTCCTATCTTAATAATCTAAGCAAAAACCCATCTGGACCATCTTTCTCAGAAGAAAATGGACAAATTTTTGTTTCATTGTAGATATTAGCTGGAAGCATCAGTTCTAGGGATCTACAAGCCATATAGAGGATAACACTGTAATCTTTTTTGTGTAGCTACTGACTAGAAAATTCTTTGCCCCTTCTAACCTAAATTATAAGTTTGAAATATCAGTCTCTAAAGTAATTGATGTGGAAATAAAAAAAACATGAAAAACTTGATGTGGAAGTAAAAATTTTAAAAAAAAATTGACAGTACAATTACCATTAAAACTATTATTACACCTTATCATTAAAATAAATATTAAATCATAGCCTTTTTCCTTATTAAAACATGTGCAGATATGTCTTTTTTCTTCTTAAAACATATGCTCAGATTTTATCTAGTTGTTCCAAGTATCATTTCTTTGCTCGCCCAAAAATGGATTGAAGTTTTGAGTTCCACTTACCCCGATAGTCCTAAGTTTAGTCGTAGTGTGTGTAAAAAAAGAACAGTAAACAAAAGAACACCCTGAATTAAGTTCTTACTTTATAATATACAGCAAGTTTTTAGGCCCTAATCAGATTAGCATATCATGTTTCCTTCCATTGTTATTCACATTTTTAAACAATATTCAGTATCATACAGACCCGAAATTATATTAGATCTAAGGGGTGTTGTCCTTTGTCAAAAAGCGACAATCATAATAAGAAAGTGCATAAAATAATTAATTTAGTGGTCACAGGATAAGATAACTCTAAAGTAATTGATGTGGTGGATAAGAGAAAAAAAACTTCCAAAATGGTTAGAAAGTTTTCAGCTTTTCGCCTTCCATCATTTTGCCCTCATTATTTTTCGTCGCCCCTGAGGAAATTGCATAATTTCCCTCATTAGCCATTGCTGATGAAGATCAAACAGTGGAATGGTCATCTTTATCACCCACCTCCCCTTTTTATATTAGTGGTTTCTTTTTCCTGCTATTTTTAAGACTTGTCAAGGTAAAGCTCCAAAATCAATATTAAACTGGTTGTTTATCGTTCACGAGTCCCAATTAATAGCAATGTCTCTTTTTCTAGTGGAGTTCTTTATTGTTTTTTTTTTTTTTTTTTTTTTTTTTTTTTTTTTTTTTTTTTTTTTTTTTTTTTTTTTTTTTTTTTTTTTTTTTACGAAATTTGCACTTTTATTACCACTTTCTTGCCCATCCTTCTTCATATTGCAGAGATTGTGGTTTTTCTTTCGGCTTTTCTTGGTTTGTGTCATTTAGGTTAATGTGTGCTTAATTAAATCGTATATTTGTGCTAGCAACAATAAACGAAGCAGTTTTTACCTTTTCGATTATGTTTTCGGGAGCAAAATAATTTTTTTAAATCAGTGGTTTTTTTATTCTAATTTTTCAATGTAAATGCGAAAAATATTACATTTTCAATGGAAATATCCCCCAAAGAGCTATTTTTCATAATTGGGGAGGGGAGTCAAAAGAAACTCTATACTAGCTCCCAATTGGTCCTTGCTCTATAACTAACAATTAAAACTAATGTTTTTTATATGAATTATACTCTCTTAATCTCCTTTCAGTGTAATCAAGAAGGACATATGTCACGTGAGTGTACACAGCCAAGAGCTGAAAGAGGTGGTGGACGTGGAGGAGGACGCGGTGGGTCAAGGGCCTGTTTCAATGTAAGTTGATTTGCAGATATTTTTTTTCAGTTTAAAACTTGAATTTCGCAATATAAAAAAGTTATTTTATAGTTATTATTTACTTATTTACTTACATAGTTATTTTATAGTTATTATATATTATTTTATATAGTTATTTTATAGTTATTTTATAGTTATATTTTATAGTTATTTTATAGTTATTATTTACTTACACTGGAGTCTGAAATGAATTGCCTCAAATTTGCTTCACCAATTTCAAGTTCGCTTTGTTTCATTATTATTGGATACATATTTGCTTGACTGACGAAGTATTCAAAATAATAGGCCTAACCAAAATGTATGCCTAAATATTCGCGTTTTATATAAATATGGATGAGTAAGGTATATAACCTGTTCAAGTGCTTATTTATCTTAGTTACTAAATTAGGAAGACAGTTTTTTTTTAAATAATTACCTATAACACATATCTAAAATAAAAAGAGGTTAAAAAAGTTATAGTTTATCTTTTTTATGGAAGTCTGTCCGATTCGTAAAACAATAAATACACATCAATAAATTTTTTATGTGTTTTTTTCTCCTCCTCCCCCCCCCCAGTTAGAGCAAAAATCATGGGTACGGCCCTGATCAATACCATAATGGCTTCTTGTAACTTTCATTATTGTCTGACCTACACTATGTGTTTCCATCTTCAGGCGGATGGACGGCGTTTACCCCCTCCCCCCCCCGTTTAAAAAAAGGCTCCAAATTTGAGAATTTTATTTGCGTTTTGTTTTTTATTTTCCGTAGGGGGGAGGAATTTTGGCACTTGTGTATTATGCACCACTCACTCATGTTTACGCTGCGTAAAACTCTAGAACCAACCGGTTCCTTCGTTAGTTTCTTTCAGCTTTGCGCGAGACGAGACAGAAGACAAGTGACAGAATAGATGAGAAATGTATAATTTGGGCTATATATTTTCGCATAAGGGGGGGGGGTAAAGTATTTGGACAGTTTGAGGCCAGAAAACAATTCTGAATTCATGATATACAAAATAATTGTACCCAACACATTTTGCATGCAGACCTGCTATACTTTACCCCCACCCCCCCCTAATGTGGAAATAAATAGCCCAAAATTGTTCTAAAGTTACGAAGAAGCCGGTTTGTTTTCGAGTTTGACACATCGTAAACTTGAGCGAGTGGCGTATAATACACAAGTACTCGAATTTTTCATGGAAAGAGAACCGGATTTCCCGGTTTTATTTAAAAACAATCAGAAATTAAATTAAAAAAAAAAGTTTTTTCCGACTGAAAGTAAGGAGCAACATAAAAACTTAAAACGAACAGAAATTATTACGTATATGAAAGTTGCCCATTCCACAAGACCTTTCCCTTTACGCTTAAGTTTTGACTTTTTATCCTAATTCTTTAAGAGCGATTTCTGAAACACAGTATGTATGACGGCACTAGACCCTTAAGGTCCAAACCGGCGGTGCTGATCTCTGTTTCGTGGCCCTTCAGCCAGGAAGTGCAATGGGGGGCTGGGGGCCAGCCGTCCTGTGCTTTCGCACACCCTTCCTGCTTACCTTCCCCAGATTTCTCCAGGTACCCATTTAGAGCTGGGTTGACTCTGGCTAAGCTTACAGGGTCACACCACTGACCCGCGTCCCAAACCAAGAAACTGGCCACGCCAGGGATCGAACCCGTGTCCCTTGGACAAAGAACTCAACCCAGCGCACGTCCACTTAGCCAGGACGGCGCCGTTTAATTAGAACAATAGATTTTGTTTTAAAATTCCATTAAAAAAAACTGAAGCGTAAAGAGCGAAGTCTTGAGGAGGGGGCAACCCCCCTAATATACGTAATAATTTCCGTTCGTTTTAAGTTTTAATGCTGCTCTTTACTTTCAGTTAAAAAAAAACTTTTTTTTTGATTTTTTGATCGTTTTTAAAATTATGCAAGGAAAACGGACTCCCCTTCCATGGCAAATTCTCTTTTCTCACAAAAAATACTCCATGGAAAGATCAATTCATTTGCTGGAAGAAGGGGGCAAAAGATATCGTTTAAAATCTAAAGGGGGTAATTTTGTTGTTTCTTTTCAATTCTTTCAATAAAAACAAGAAATTTAAGGTATGTTTCAATGAAAATGTCCCCTATATAAAGCATACTTTCTTATCTCCTTTCAGTGTAATCAAGAAGGACATATGTCGCAAGAATGCACAGAGCCAAAAGCTGAAAGAGGTGGTGGACGTGGAGGAGGACGTGGTGGGTCAAGGGCCTGTTTCAATGTAAGCTGTTGATGATGTTTAATAATTTATACCTTGAATTACGCAATATGAAGAGGAGATGCTGTAATAATAGTTATTATTTGCTTACACTAAAGTCTAAAATTAATTGTCTCAGATGTGCATTGCAAATTTCAAGTTTGCTTTGTTTCGCTATTATTGGACACAGATTCGAAATAAAAGAGTTAATAATAATTAATTTAACAAAATTTAATTGTTGTCTTTTTTTACGAAAGTGGTGACCGAAATAAATATTGAATAAAAACAAGTTAACTATAGATGTAACACTTATGACCTTTAGTTACGCAATATAAAGAAGATCCACTTATCTAATAAGTTATGGATCAGGGTCATATTCAGGATTTTTGATGGGGGGGGGGGGGGGTTCAAACGTATTTACAAGCTATAAAAACATTTAGGGAGGGGGGCGAACCTCCTCATCCCCCTTTCATTGGATACGGCCTTGGATGGGTTGCTGCCAGAATTTTTCTTGATTCGTCTGGGTAGGATCTGCCGATTCCTGGCATCGGGATGGGGGTGGATTCCCAAATCTATGAATATCTTTTTTAAAGATATAATGAGGATTACCTAATCAAGTCGATACGACAAATGTTTTTGGTGGAGCAGTTGACAATGAATAATTTTCTGTTTCTGAATCTCTGACTAACAAATAAAACATGGAAAGTCAATGGGGTGCCAGCAAGTACAAGTTGCTTTCAATCAGCGTAATAATAGGAAGAGAAATGTGATCTGCCCTATGGCTATATCAATAACTTATATTTCAATTTTATTCAGCAGCTCTAATTGGTTCCAAACATAAGTTATTTTTGTTAATTAAATAATTGACTTGGCAGCTCGTAGAATATTTTTTTTTATTCTTGGAGCTAGAGAATGCTTTTGCTAAAATTACCTTTTTCTGGGTTCTTTTTCTCTATATATCCAAAGTTAACGCATAGAGAAAATCTTCATGAATGACATACATAGTATCAAAACAAACCTGCCAAGAATTTAAAAACTATCTTGAAGAATAATAAATTTTGATATCCATAAAAATTTTTCAAACTAATATAAAAATAGTAAACAAATAATTTATTATCTTTCAGCTCGAAAAAATTATAACTTGGTATAATGATTAAGTGCACATTTGTTGTTGTAACATATCATCCCATACTTACAGCGTTTATTTATAAACTTTGTTCTTGGTGTTATTTTTTTTGTCAGGAGTCTTTTTTGGTCCCTGAACTTGTTTGTTTTTATTGAGCTTTATCTGAGATTGAGAACCTGGGCCACCAGTCCTTCCGGCATATTTTAATCTGTTTGGTTGTATTTGGTACTTCTTGTAAAACTCTTTGCCAGGCGTTTCTCTAACATTGACATGAGGTCCAAGTCTTTCATAAATGCTCAATTTTTTGTAATTGGTTTGGCAATTTGGCCATGCTTTTCTCTAACAATTACAGGAGGTCCAAGTCCTTAACCATATATGCTTAGCTTTTTCGTAATTGGTTTGGTAATTTGGTCATCAGTTAATAATTCCCCCGCTGATAAATTTGCCTGTTTTGCTGTGCTCTTGCTGAATCAGCGTTTCTTGGATAGTAGCAACCTTTGCAGTATTCTTTGTTGCAAAACCTGCACCATTTAGCAAAGAATGCACTAACTCTGCAAAAATATTATTCTTCATTCTGAATGTGAACATCAGTTTTTCTCGTCCTTCTTCTCTGTGGGTTTTAAATTTTTGGTCACCATGAAAAATTTTGAATGCTCTTACCTTGAATTTTTCATTTCACATTTCCAGCATAAATTCTTCAAATATAATATTTTCTATATTCTGGTCCTTTTCTATACAGTACTCTCATATGCTTTCTAACAAGTATAAATTCTCACAAGTTTTAACGTGTGCTCTAAAGCACAGTAGACAGAATATATAGAATATAAGGCTTTACTTTATATTAAAAATAAGTGATACAGATTTAAAACCACACAAGATTCATACTCCGCCTTCGCGCACGTGCGATTCCGATGTACACATCACGAGAAGCCTATGGAAAAGCCTGATTTTTTGTTCTGACCACTAGCAACTAAACTATGGTTCTGACGTATATTCTCAGGGTCAGTACGCGCGGTATCAAATGTGTGTCACGTTTGGAAAAAGAAGACGCTATAGTCTACAGTGCTCTAAACTTATTAGATAACTTATACCAATAACAAATAAATTTCATAACAAGTTCTCGTGGCCCCTCCTACTTTGGAAAATTTTACCAATTACGACGCAATCAGCAAAAATTCACCAGCTCTTAACTGCTGGCTGTACAACCGAATGGCTGTACAGTCGAATCTCATCACGTTAGCTAATTCCTGAGGAATGTTTCGTCTGATTTTTAATTGTCACCTGTCAGTTTGGCTTAAGAAAATTGTTATTCAAAGGGCCATAAGGCATCGATTTAATATCATCGTACGCATTTCACAAATAATATTTCATTTTTATCAACGCACTTCTAATCTGAGACTACAATTTTAATATAAAAGTGCAATATAAAAATGTCTTGTTGATTTTTCACAAAGTGTTTTATCATCATTGAAGTTACTTTTTTAAGGATTTCTGAGGTTACTGTTTATAAATCTGATAATAAACTTAAACATAGAAGTCAAAATATGCGACTGATTTTATCATGACATCTCCTGTCATTTTTCTACTATTTAATTAATCTTAATTGGTACTATTGATAAAATATGTAACACTGTTACTGTTAAAATAACAGAATTACGCCTAACTAAAAATACATTCGATAGATATTATGCAATAAAAATCTTCGATTTCAGCCTAAATGTTTTTTCTTTTTCTTTGTACTTTCAGCTTCAGACTTCAACTATTTTGATTCTCTGTTGTTATGTTCAGTCACTTTTTAGTTTGATTTTATATTTAGGTTTTCTTTCTTCTCTCATGGCTTTCATTTTTGGTTTTTCTGTTTTAACAGATTTGTAGTGTCGTTTTTTGGTATTTTCAAACCTACCTCTTGCGCCAATGATGGTTTAGCAAAGACCTTTGCCGAGGTATTTGCACTTGTTTCACTGGTTAAAAGTTTATTTTTTTCATTCTTGTTGAGAGTGTTCAATACAGCCAGTTTTTTCTTGGAAATCAGACACTTTGACAAAATCCCAGTCCCCTTTCCCCAGTATTTCAAGATCCATACAATTTTCTTGTCTGTTAACTATTTTTTCCGTTATTCTTTGATGTCTCAAGCTTCTTCTTTTTTATTTTAACCCTACAGCCCCCCACCCCTCCCGCTACAGAAATTAACAGTCCTACATATTAAAGCAACCTAAATCTGAATTCTGTTCTATTTTTATTTTCTTTATTATAATTTCAGAAAGATATAACAATGTTTAGTCCTCAATAATTTAGCTATAAATTTTCTGGGACTTTTTTTTAAGCTGGACAATTAAAGACCAACATTGAATAATACATTTAGGCTTCTTTCGATATCTTCAAATAAAAAAATATTCAAGGCATAGTCTATCTTGTAGATCCGTAGTTTCACGCCGCTTCTTGTTATAGAAACTTAGCCTAAAGGATCCTTTAAAGTCACTATTCCTTTATAAACAAGATAAAAGCATCTTGGTATTTCTTCTTTTTTTTAACCAGCTATCTATGACGGCATTTTTACTATACCCAATTGTCTCAGTAATTCTACGCAGTGGTTGCTGTTTTTGTCTACGCACTAATCAAACAGTTCGTGGTAAAGAACTCGTAAGGAGCGACCTGGCTCAATAGTAACCGAAACCCTAAAAAACGGAATTTTCATACCAATAGATACATCAAAAGAATCAGATTTTTATGCTGATTTCCAATATATAAGTTTCACCAAGTTTAGTCTTACTCATCAAAAGTTACGCGCCTGAGATAATTTGCCTTATTTTCGAAAAAATGTGGAATTTTGTATTTTGGGCCTGAAGAAAAATCACGGATGCATGTTTATTTGTTTGTTGTTTTTTTTTTTGTTTTTTAGGGGTGATCCTATCGACCCAGTGATCCTAGAATATCGCGCGAGGGCTAATCCAAACGAAAATTAAAAGTTACAGTGCCCTTTTTAAGTGACCAAAAAATGGAGGGCAACTAGGCCCTCTCGCGCTCATTTTTTTTCCCAAAGTCACCCGATCCAAATTTTGAGATAGCCATTTTGTTCAGAATGTTCGAAAAATATAATAACTATGTCTTTGAGGACGATTATTCCCCCACAGTCCCCAGGGAAGGCTGCAAGTTACGAACTTTGCCCAATGTTTTCATATAGTTTTGGTTATTGGGAAGTATAGACATTTTCAGGGAGGATTTTTTCTGGTAGTGGGGGGGGGTCGGGGGCTACATGGGAGTATCTTTCTACGGGGAAAGGGGCATTGCTATCAAAGAGGCACCGGATTTCCCAGCATTATTTAAAAAACGATCAGAAATTAAATAAAAAACAAGTTTTCAACTGAAAGTAAGGAGCACTTCAAAACTTAAAACGAGCAAAAATTATTACGTATATGACTGGGTTTGCCCCTTAGTCAACACCTCGCTCTTCATGCTATAGTTTATTTTAGTACTTTCATAAGAGCTATTTATTCTAATTAACGGCCTTTGTGTTTAAGGGGTCATTCTTAAAGAATTGGAACAAAATTTGAACTTTAGCGTAAAGAGCGAGGTATTGACTATGGGGTGAATCCCCTAATATACGTAAAAAAAAATATACGAATATAGAAGTTCGTTACGTAAGTTAATTCGTAAGCTACGTATATTTATTATTACTAATAGAAACCTTCGTAAATAAAATTAAACAACTTTCGAGAATGCCATTTAAAGTAAAATTAATATGCAAATTTGCATTAATTCAAAAATGTTCAGAAATTAAATATTAATTTTTTTTTTTTTTAGCTGAAAGTAAGGAGCGACATTAAAACTTCAAACGAACAGAAATTATTCCGTATATGAAAGGGGCTGTCCCCTCCTCAACGCCTCGTTCTTTACGCTAAAGTTTGACTGTCTCACAACTTTATTTTTTGAAACAATAAAAAACTATAGCGTCAAGAGCGAGGCGTTGAGAAGGGGACAGTCCCTTTCATATACGGAATAATTTCTGTTCGTTTTAATTTTTAATGTCGCTCCTTACTTTCAGTTAAAAAAAACTTTTTATTTCTGTTAAAAGAATCTTTTGACTTCAAATGATCTGTACGCAGGATTGCCACCCCTAAGGATTTATCACTATTTCTAGTGATTTTTTTTATGTAGTCTGAACAAAAATTCTCTAAATCAGATCATAAATCCCTAGATTACTGAAGAAAATCACTAAATCAACTAACAACTCACTAAAATCTAGTGTTTTTTTGGCCAGGTGGTAACTGTCTGTATAACTGCATAGCAACAATATGAATCTTCCCCAAATCAGGCAATTATTTTAGGCTTCTTTAGTAAATTTGAATGCTTTCCATATTACCCAAATTGTTTTGAAGTTCTTACGCCCTCCTGCCTCCCCCTAAAAGAAAGAGTTCGTCTATGTAGCTAAAAAAAAAAAAAAAAAAAAAAAAAAAAAAATTAGGGCATGGTTAAATATTAAAAAAGACTGAATCTTGATGCCCATGCTTCGAGAATTGAAGTTATGTGAGGAAATTTTCAACTCTCCATAGGATAAATTCATTGGTACAGGTGAAACCAGTGATAATATAGGAAAATCGTAAAACATTTCGATTTAAAGCCTTTTTTAGGGCCTTTAGTCCAAAAAAAAAAAAATTGTGTATTTTTGGGGTTGCCATAAGGTGGCTGTAATTTTAGTAAGAATGTGTTTTCATTAGACAAACTTTGAATTTCTTATTAATACCCTTTTTTTATAGTAAATTGATGATTGAATATTATTTTAGTGTCAGCAAGAAGGCCATAGAGCAAGTGATTGCACTGAACCTAGGGCCGAAAGAGGTCGTGGAGGAGGCCGAGGTCGTGGCGGACGTGGTGGCTTTGGCAGGACTGAAACTACTGCATCTGATTGGGGTGACAATGGAACAGACACAGCAGCAGATTCAGGCTGGAACGGTGATTCCTTTGCAGAGTCAGATAATTTTGGTGATGATTCAAGTTCTGGATTTCGTGGTAGAGGAGGCCGTGGGGGAAGGGGTCGTGGGGGTGGAAGAGAACCATCGGATGATTCGGAACCAGCTGGAGAGACAGCCGAGCCAGAGCGTGCTCCAGTAACGTATATTCCAGAGGAGGAAGAAGAAACGGAGGAGCTCGTTTTTCACCGAGGGACTACTACCGGAATAAATTTTACCCAATTTTCAAATGTAAAACCTAAGGTTAGTCTTTTTGGAACCTTTACTTCGCTCGGTGAAAATAAGATTTTTAGTCATTTTCTTAAAACAACTTTAATTTCATATTATTTTATTCGGTGTAGAAAGTAAAACAATTAGGGTACTGGACGTGTGGGTTTTTAGGCGTCATTCATATGAAAATAGTTTTTCTAAAAGTGATCAAGGTCCTAAACCCCGAATTTGTAACCTATCTGCTTTGTTTCTTTTCATTCTGGAAGATGAATAATTTTATTAAACACACAATAATCACCAAGTGAAGCTCAGTCCCTGGTATACAATATATTTTTTTTTTTTTTTCAATGTATAGCATTGAATGCAAAGCAAATAAGTATCCGAGACTCTTCACAGCCATCAAACAAGAATGTCTTTCTCTAAAAGTTCGGACTTGTCAATAAACCAATTGTGTTTTGTAACTACATATGTCCACGGCTTTTATACCTACGGGGGTCTTTAATATCTTTCATCAGACGATTCACGAAAAATATTAAGGGGACTTGGACAGAGAAGCGAATTTTTGTAAATCTGTGACCGGACTTAGATTTTACACCGGGAGATGGTAGTATGCCGAATTTCCGAAGAAAAGGTTTATTGTGCCGCTTTCGAGTCAAATTTAAGATAAAAATACAATTATTGGTCGTTTAATAAGATAGATAGCAGATAAAACTTATTTATTAAAGGGAGGTTAAAAATTACTTGATAATGATAATGCTGTCCTTGGGAAGTTACAATTGTCTTACAATCATAAAATGAAATGTAGTAGGACTTGTTGAATGGATGGCTGGAACGGGTTTACAGAGCGATGGCTGCACACATTTCTTCAAACCTTGGTTTGTTGGGTCTATTTGGAAATCCAATTGAGTCCTTCAGAAGTAAAGCTGCCCAAGTTAACTTTTCGCCTTTAGGCTATTAATTTTGTTTAGCCTTTAGGATCTAAATCTGGATTAACTCTTATCTATTGCGAGCCAAAAAAAGTTCAAATGAGGATTAGTCTGTTTATTAGACAGTGAAAACAGATAGAAAAGTCTGTATATTTTGACGTGGAAAGTCTTGATTAGAGATGTAACCAATCAAGAATATAACTATGAATTTAAAAACATTCCTTTTGCAATTAGAGGACGAAAAAGATTTTGTCACCTTCATTAGAAATTCAACTTACATTTAGGTAATATTAAAGAAGAAAATTTACAACTGAAGACTGGATGAACCGGGAGTTATTATTTTGTTCTGTATAAATATTTTAGTTTTAATTTTAATGCTATAGTATTCTTGCTGATGACTATCGCTGTATATATGGCACTTATCCCCATTTGAAACTTTATTTGTTTGTCATAGAAAGGCAGCGCAGTCTTGAAAAAAATATACCTAATTTAAGTTATTACGTCGATAATACCTCTTTATTGCCGTCAAAGATAAGTATTCATTAGAAAAGAAGCATAAAAGATAAGGGATAAGCCGCCATTTGCCTTCTTTTTTTATATAGAAGAATTTCAGAAAATTGAAATAGAAAAAGACCGGAAAAGCCAACAACAGAATGATAAAACTCAGAATTAATAATTTTTTTTTTTATTAGTCGAAAACTTAATTCCAAAACCAAGCTACACGCTACTATCTACGATTAACAAAACCGAATAAGGTTTTTTGGCTCAAAATTTTTGGACTTGAATAAAAACTTCTATTTTTCAAGCTTTTGAATATATTCTCTTACAACTTTCTCTTATTGCGCTGAAGATGGGAAGTGGTTGTCTTCCCGAAGAATTTTGGATCGTTATCTTGAAATCCCGTTGCTTAATTTTTATTCTTTGTTGTGAGCGGCCAGTGTTGTTTATGGACTTATCTAGAGGCATTTTATTCCCTCTTTCCATGGGTTGGTGCTATTTGTTATATAATTATATGCCCTTGTGTGCACAGGTCCAAACGGCTAAGAGGAAGGAATTGTTTATATAGGCTGTTGTCAAAATTGAAAATTGGCACATATTATTGTGTCATCATTTGTTTTTCCTAGGATTATTCACCCTTCGTCCCAACCTGTCCAAGAAAACCTCTGGGTTTTGAGTGTATCTTACGTACTGCCGAAAATATAGTATCTTAACGATTTTCATGATTTTATTTTTATTTTTGAAGAAAGAATTGTTGAAAAAATAGTAAATTTGCAACTTTTAAGTAGGCTACTTATTTAAGTAATTATTACGAATTTAAATACTTTGATTCTCATGTGAGAATCAAAGTATTCTCACATGTTCCTAATTATAAGTATATTTAAGATCCCTCCACTCCCCCCAATACTAGTGACTTCAATCTCTTTTTTATATGATGTTTTCAAAGTAAACGTTCTGATGATACTGATGACAAGATTATAACTGAGTAACTCTAAATATAATGAAATATTATTATATTCTAAGTTAAACTATTAATCCTCCTTGTTTTGGATTTTATAGGTCACAGGCGAAGACAGTCCTAGTGAAATTGATTCTTTTGATGCTGCCGGATTGCGTTCAACAATAATAGCTAATATAAAGAAATCTGGGTATACCCAACCTACACCTGTTCAGAAGGGGGCAATTCCAGTCATCATGAAGAAAAGGGACTTGATGGCATGCGCACAGACTGGCTCTGGAAAAACCGTAAGTTCATGAAACTATATAATCAATTAAATAGGAAAGGGATTTGAATATCTGTTAAATTATGGTAATTTTATGGAATGTTAATTAATTTCTAATAGTATTTATATAGAAATTGGAAAGACTAATAAGAAAGGGGATTTGGTGGCTTTTGCCCGGGCCAGCTGCTGAAAAACCCGGAAAGAACTGGCTTTTGAAAAACTATTTCTTCATGCAAGTGATTACATTGAGAAGGAATTAGAATAGTTGTACACTTGTATAATTGTTTAGACTAATAATTATTAATAATAATCACATACAATAATTAAATGAAAAAAGAAAAAAAAATCCGGAAAAAAGCTAGGTTGATATTATATTTACTAGTTCATTAGAAAGAGATCAGAATAACATAATAATAATAAAGCATGTTAATTAATTATTGATGATAATACTTAAATAGAAGAGCGAATAACTAATAAGAAAAGGAATCAAATTAGTATGTACCCTGATTGACTCGAGAAACACTGCAAGCTGACTAAATTATTTAAGTAATTAAGTAGAATAGGGATTACAGTAGATATAAAACTATTATAATTGTATATAATATTAATTAGTTATTAATAATAATTTTTGCATAGAATAATTAAATGGGTTGTGCCCAGACTGGCTTTGAAAAACTTTCCAGGTTATAACTATATGCCAAAATTGTACTAACTGATAATAATAATAATATTTACGTGTTCTAATTATGTGGAATAGTGTATGATTAATAAAAAACAGGAATTTAATGTCATCCAGATCAGCTCTAGAAAAACTTAGGTCTAAAAATCCTGCTAATAATTACAAAGGAAATATTGCAACAATCATATGATAATAATTACATTGGATAATTATTGGTGAGAAGGAAAAATGCCTGAAATACTGAAATATTCTAAAAATGTATTGTGTCCACACAAAATTGCACGAAATACTGTAATATACTAAAAAAAATGCCTGAAATGTTCTAACATACTAAAAATGCCTGAAACACTATAATATTTTTAAAATGCCTACTGTACTAAAAATGTTGCCAATACTAGAAAATACACAAATGCCTGAAATATTAAAATATATTAAAACTGCCTGAGTTATTAAAAAATAGTAAAAATCCCTGAATGTATCCGGAAGCCTCCCATCAACGAAAAAAAGGAAGAAAACCTTCAACTAAATATTTCGACGGCAAAAAAAACCTTTTTATATGCAAACTTGTTTGCTTGCTCCAAGTTGTTTCTTTACTCTTTTGAGTTTTGCTTTAAGTTGCTTTACTTGTATCATTAAATCTGTGTCTTTCGGTCAAGCATTACTGAAACCTCTTTACTTTAAAACCTCTCAACTTTAAATTGTTCAACCTTTGATTCTTAATTGTTTTTTAATTGACTCCATAACATCTCAGTATGACATTACAAAAAGAAGCCCCTCCCCCTCTTTCTTTCTCTTTCTCCTTCTCTCTATCTTTCTCTCTCGCTTGGTGAAAATAAAGACTTTTTAGTCTCTTTTTGAAAACAAATTAAATTTCATATTATTTTATTGGGTGTAGGTAGTAAAAGCATTAGGGTATTGGATGTCTGGGTTTTCTATCTCTCTCCCTTTAGGTATGTTTCCGTATAGAAATATTTCAAGTTATAGATTAAAAAAGTAAAACTATCGCTACAATTATTTGAATCATATTTGGCACTTACCATATAATTATAGTGAAACTTGGATCACAAAAAAAAGCCCGAGGAATTTCGTGGTAATTATATTAGTATGTACCCCCCTCATCCCTTCTTTACGAAATCATAAGGTTCTTTGGATGTTCCAAAAATTTAGTTTTTCCTTTGTTATGAATGTTATCTCCTTGAAACTTCCACGCATTAACTTAACCCTTTGGGAAAATTTATTTAAAATTTTCATTTCCTATAGGGTGCTTATCTTATCCCAATCATAAATCTTTTGATCGAAGAAGGATGCGCTGCCTCGTCATTTGCCGAAACACAAACTCCAGAAGCGGTTGTCATGTGTCCAACCCGAGAATTAGCAATGCAGATTCATAAGGAAGCCGTCAAATTTTCTTACGACACCGTTATTAAAGCAGTTGTTGTCTATGGTGGTGTTGCGCCTCGCTATCAATCTGACAAAGTTAAGGTATGTTTGTTGTGTGGTGTATGGTTTTTTAGAAATTTTTCGAATATAACTATAGCTAGTGTATTAAATCATTGAAGTACCAAGGACAGTGCAAAAAATTAGACAAATCAAAATTGTATTTTTGCGTTTTTATGAGTCGGGACAAAAATTTCGTCAGTCGGGACAAAAAAAACTTCTTTTGTATTTGTAATATTCTAATGTACTATTAAACTTATGATTGTTAGCTGTCAAAAAGTGTATAATTTAGCTTAGGAAGAGCCTATTTTGATTCCCTTTTAATGCTAGAGCCATGTCCGCTTCAGTTAATCGGCTAAAAGTGCATTTAATTATCTTGTTCATGCAATTTTTACCATGCACCAAAAGAGACTGCTTTAAAATTAGAATATCAGTGACCCAAGCGACCCTTTAGTATTCACTTGCTGCTTGATTTTGACCCGGATCCATAAAATGTCGTTGACTCCTGGTGTCCTACAGTGTTTTATTTTCATATTTGAATAGTATTCTTTATTTCTTGTTTATGGGGGTTGAGCTATCCGAGCAGGGTAAAATAAGGGTTAAGAATGGGCCTATGGGAGTGATATTAACCCCGAGAAAAAAATTAATTAGACATTTCAAAGTTTTGGACAAAACAAATATCTTTAAATTGTGATTTGATATCATATGAGTTATAGGATAGCTGGAGAGCAGAAAACGAACCGAGGGGAGGGTGGTTCCGCCTCTCCCCAGTAGGTTTCGGCCTTTAAAGGGGGCACTGTAACTTTCGATTCCCAGTCGAATTAGCTTCCTTCTGAGTGTCTAAGATAGCTCTTTCTTCTTGAAGTGGGTGGAAAACTGTTTTTGGTGTTTTTCTGGGCATTTTTGGGCTGCAGTTTGAGGGGAAGTAACGTTTTTGATTATTGTACTTCATCGTTAGTCCAAGATTTGGACTAAGGTCTTTAAGGTTTCATTGAACTGAAACCTTCAAGCCAATCGAAAAAAGTTTACCCTTTGTTAGAGGAAGGACCAACTCTGAATAATTATTTGTACAATAGTTCTCTTAGTCCAAGGACTTACCGCATTAAGGTTCAAATTGATTAGGGAAAAAAGTTTTGCAGAAACAGGAAAAAAGAAATGAAATAAAATGTAAAAATAAATACTAAAGGACAATTATGTCTTACCACATGTTTTGCCTATATTTGGAATGTATGTAGATTGTTCCAAAATTCCTTTTTCTCTTAATTGTTTTTATTTGTGATGCTTCCTTTGTGGCTGCTCAATTTTATATGTGGGTGGAATTTTCCGGGGGGGGGGATAAGCCGGACCCCACCTTTGATGCTGTTCATTTGGTACATTGTGAAGTTAGTTCTAAATGTTTTTCTTGTTGATTTCATTTTTTTTTCTTTTTTTAGACTTTTAAGAAAAGGCCAAACCCATCGAGGCTGATTTTCAGTTCCTCGAATAAAACGATGCTCTGCACTGATTTGAACAGGCTTTTTTAAATGCGTAGTAACGTGCTCCGATTCGGGTCGAGAATGCCACTCGTTTGCCACCTTCAAAACAGTAAAAAAATCTTTTTAAATTGCGGAAATTTATATAGCATGTAGCAAACTTTTAGGCCTTAGAAGTAAGAAAATGGATGAAATAGTAGCTTGTCAATATCTGTTCAAGGGATGTTTTAGGCCGGGGGATGTTTTAGTTAACTCAACTACTCTCCAGAATAGCAAGAAGCCCCCAAACTAGAATTTTATCAAAATTATTAAGAAAAAGGCCAAACCCAACGAGACTGATTTTCAGCTCCTCGAATAAAACGAAAAAAGACCAAGCAGATATTTTGGCAAACACTTGCTAAGCCATTGTCAGTGCTTAAAAAAGGGGGAAAAAACTAACTTTCAAACTGCGGATCCAATTTGGGAAAAGATTTCTTTTTATAAAAATACAATACAAAGTTTTTTTTCCCTTTAAAATCATGGGGGAGGGGGCCATTCATAAACTGAAAAAAATTGTAATGTACAATTTTGAAGCTGGTTTGTTTTATAGAGTGGCTGTAATATCCTGGTTGGCACGCCTGGTCGATTGATAGATTTTATGAATCGTGGAGTATTCAACTTTTCGGCATGTAAATTTTTGGTTCTTGATGAAGCTGATCGAATGTTGGACATGGGTTTCATGGGAGACGTCAAGAAAGTTGTGTACCATGGAACGATGCCAGTGAAGGTTTGTCTCTTTAAGTAGTTTTATCATTCTAGGGTATTCAACCTAGATTAGTACGGTTCTCCTAGTTTGGATTAGTTTCTTCAGTTTATCACTATCATCAACAATTACATTTGATATTTACCTCCTCATATAGAAAATATTAAATTTTAAGAAATGGTGTTTTTACTCATTTTCTTGTACCTACAGTTGACAATTGATTTTATTCACTGTTGAATCATTTCTACTGACAAATTTTGATATCAACATAGAAATGTCTTTTTTTTAATTTACATTTTTGTGTTATAAACATGAAATTGAAAAATATTAGTATTAAAATTTTAGAGTTCAAATACAAATTATTAAAAGATTATGACTTTTGACACAAGACTTTGTTGTTTGGTGTACCTTTGATGCCTCCTAAGGGGGCCTAACGTGGCCAGATATAGCCCTAGGCTAAATGCAAAATTCTAGTGATTTCAAGAATGCAAAGTTCTTCTATAATACCAACTGAACAAATTAAAAAAAAGGGAAAAAATCAGCAAAATTCTGTATACAGCCTAGAGTTATTAATATATTTAGACTACTAACTTACTAATAAGAAGTCGTTACTAAGTTATCTTACTAAATTTTGATAAATAAAATCTTCGACTGGTTCTTATATGCTTGGTGTAAGCATTTTGGGCCTGTAGATAGAGTTATTCAAGTCGCGTCATTGGTAACATCTCTGACACAACAAGGAATCTTGCTGTTTTCTTTGTTCCTCCCTTTACAAGGCGGGGTAATGTAAAATGTTGACATCATTACATTTTGTTGTCCTTGCGTCATGATATATTGGTTATTCACTATAGTAAGTTCAATATACTATAGTGAATAACTATAGTGAACTATAGCTATATGATCGAAATATCTTAGACTTTTGTACCTAATTTCTTAAATAGGCAATTTCCGAAAATAGTTTTTTGGAATCTGATATGTTCAGAAGGCAGTTTATTTATGCATAGTTTCAATTGTAAATTTTCTTAACGAACAAATAAACGTTCAAGTGGTGATAAGTTCATTGATTTGACAGTGGAATCTGGTACAAAAGTCTAGATATTTCAATCATATAACTAGTTCACTATAGTATATTGGCTATTAATTGATATTGTAAAGTTATTCACTTTTAAATCTAATTTTTGGATATTTCTTTAGATCTTCGGAAGTTAGGCTATAGATCTTTTACAGAATGTCGTTCCCCAAATCCCTCCAATGTATCTACGGTTCCAGTTCTCGGTAATAGACTTAGAATTTAACAGCTATTTAGATAGTCGCTTTATCAGCCAGATTTATTTTCTGTGATGATTGCCACGGTAGTTGCTGCAATCCGTCTTGCTGCCCTTGCGCTTAAACACTGGCATGATGATTCCTTTCTTCCAGTCTGATGGTATAACTTCAGTGCGCCAGATTACGCTGAACACCCTTTTAAAAAAAAAAAGAAAGAATAACAATGTGGCAGATTTCTTTAAAATAGCTTTTAACCACCGTGAGAAAGAGAAAAAAACAATATTAATGTACATCGTTTGCATTACTCGTCATTAGTTCAATAATGAACTTTGTTTTTAAAGATAACATCAAAGTCTGTACCGAACGTCTTTCTTGAAGTAACAAGGAATTTTATTTTAAAAACGACACAATATATTCCTGTGGTATATGAATATACAATATATTCGTGTCGTATATGTCCTTGACATAATATATTCTCAACAAAGATATTCAAAACGGCTAATAGAAAAATTACTAATGGATTCCAAACAGAACGAACAAAAAAGAAAACCGCACAAAATTGAATTCTTAATTTGACCAGACCGCTCTTGGTCTCGGCTTGGCTTACTTTCTTAACTTTAAAACTTTTTTGCATGCTAACCAATGATGTGGTACCGATCTCCTGACTCTTAGCCTTTGACCGGGAGTGTAATTCATGATTGGGAGTAAACCATTCGACACTTCACATGTTTTTCCCCGAAATTTTTCCATATGGAGCTGGGTTGACTCTGGTTAAGCTTACAGAGTCACTCCGCAGAGCTTCATTCTAAAGCAAATAAAGATTTGCATTTTTTTTCTCTTATTCTCTGTAAATTCTCCATTCTCTGTAATCTATACCAAATGTCTAAAACAGGTCGAAGATTTTATGCATTATTGAGTTTATTGTTAACCCACAGCGCAAGTAGTAGCAGGTTCAAGGAAAATATGCAAGGACGAGTGGTATTTGGGTAGTTTTGAATTGGGGGTTGCTTCCTATTTATGTCAAGGTCAAGGGGCATGGACGAGAAAACCTACATAAAAAAGAAATGAAAAATATTTCCCACCTGAAGAGTGACGCACTATCCAATCAAGAAACAAATCGTCGTCTTGAGTTTCACTGTTTTTTATGGATTCGGTCAACTTGGCCTTTGAAAGGTTCACGTACTGTGTAAATACAAGAAAAAGAATAGTTTATGTTTAAGCCTGTTTGTTTAGTAACGGGTGTTTGATGTTATATTGACAATTTAGACCCTGTTCTCAAATTAAAATGTCTACCCTTCGATGGGAATGAAATTAGTTCTAAATTATTGGAATGTCTCGTGAATTCTAACTAGGGGAAGCGTCCCTCTTGAGCTAATCTTTTTTTTTTGTTTTTTTTTTTTTTTTTTTTTTTTTTTTTTTTTTTTTTTGATATTATCATTACTCTTTTAATTAGTTTCTTCTATATTTAGCGCTGAAGACTCCTTGTTTTATAGAGGCGAAATATGCGTCGTTTAGTTTATCTTTCTTTTCCCTTCCTGGCTGTGAACTCCTTTCTTGAGTTTCTTCGTTTTGAGATTGTTCTCTCTTTGTTTTCTTATTAATTACCTGTATATGGAACTCTGCTGGTTTTTAACAAATTTGAAAATAAGAATATAATTGGCAAGAAGGAGAATGTAACTCGATAAGAGCTTATGTAGTTAAGGCATTCTTATTTATGTTTTTTTTATAAGATAGATTTTTCTCGCAAATTTTATAAGAATTTCTCTAGCCCAACGGGAATGTGAAACACATAAGTAGTTGATATTTGGCGATTTAATATGGGAAGATAAGGGTTGAAAACAACTAGTAGCAATGACAGCGTAGCGGTTGGGACTTTATCCAAAAACTCCAGATAAGTAATAACTATCGTCATTTGTTGCTTTCATTTTGTGCAAACCCAGTCTGTACACATTAGGTCTAGTTTAGCTCGAGAAAATCTGCTTGCCTTGCTCTCTTATATTTTGAAGTATCTGAAAAAAAAAAAAACAGTTATACAGCAGCTTAGGGTAGGTTAAGAAACTAAAATCGTGCCCAATTCTGGCACAGTTTTTATCTTTTACTTTTAAATTGGAAAGTTTCCTCAAAGACAAGGCTCTATGCGAATTCTCCCGGGAAATTACGAGCATCAATATCGTAGTTCTCATCAATAACTATTGAAAATTTGTGGTTTGACCGAAATTTAATTGAACAGACAGTGAATTTGTGTTTCAATCAAGCTGGTTACACCTCAGGGAACTCCTAAAGCGGCAAAATTGATCAAGTGACTTTTTAAGTGGATTTTTGGGGCAGGTATACTAGAAATTTTTAAGGGACTATCCTTTACTCAGCTTCAAAAGAAAAATTCTGATGAGCCTAATCGAAAAAAAAAACAGAATTCGCACTTTCTTTCTCATTTGATTTCCGGGAAAGTAGTTGTTGGATTCGGATATCTGTATATTCGGATCTCGTATCAAAGCTCGACAAGTAATGGCAAGACCGTCCAATCAATCCCAAATAGTCTGTCCAGACAAATAAAAAAAGTTTACAATGGTTGAGATAGGGTTATCCCCTAAGGTATCGAATCTCCTTAAACAAAAATAAATTCAACAAATTAAACCAGTTTTCATGTTGATAATGCTTGACAAATAGTTTTTTGACTACCCAGAGCTAGAAATAGTAGTGCCCGATACTCAGCGATATCGGTTATCGATAGTCTTGAAAAGTCAATACTTTCGGTACATAAATATTACCCTTTTAGATTTAAAAATAAATTTAATGTTTCGATGAGAGTCTCAGACTTCCATGGGAGCCTTGGGTTTCTAAGGATTTTTTTTCTGGTATTTCCTTTAAAGAATATGAAATGTCTTTTAAGTAAAAAAGCTTTGGATAGGTAGAACTCGGCTAAACCTCGATTGCTTCTGTTGTTGGCCAAAGCGTGGTTGTTTCATTCACCTGTGCCTCCAATTTTAACCTAGGTGTACTGAATACTGTCGCTTCTGAGATGTGACTTTTTATCCCACTTCTTCTTTAAATTGTTGATTGTTGCTAACTTTGATCTAACACCTATCTGATCTTGACTCAACGTAAATGTAGGACTGATTCTGTTATGTTGATGTGATGCCTCTCTCGTTCGTCTTATTTCAGACCCCGTCTGTTCATGATTAAAAAACATACCACTGATCATTGTAACAAAATCTCATTCTTATTAATAATTACATGTATACACATTTGTATATATTTATGTTGGATTTTCTTATAGGCTGAAAGAAATACATTGATGTTCTCAGCAACGTTCTCTGACGAAGTTCAACAGTTGGCTGCAGAATTTCTTGAGAACTATATCTTTGTTACTGTTGGCACAGTGGGTGGAGCATGCACGGACGTACTTCAAGAAGTTATCGAGGTTGATCCAAAGAGTCGAATCAATAGGCTCCTCGAAATTTTGACAGAAAAGGGTGAGCAGTTTCTTGCGGAGTAACAGGATAAAAGGAGGCCATGGCCTCCTTTTTACCCCCTCCTTTTAACCCCCTAAAACCATGGCCGTGTCCAGGGGGTTAGCAAGTTTGAATCCCCTCCGCAAAATATTTGCACCATGCAACAATTATAAACACACAACAAAGATAAAAGGCTACATGTCAAGGTTTCATAAACAAGGTTTGATATATACCCGTTGCAAAAACACATTTTGCCAGACTATATTGCCAACCCTGGCGAAAATTCGGCAATTGAGTTTTTTTTTGCAAGCAATTTAAATGTAAAAAAAATGGAAAGCAGTAATCAGGAATTATCTTCCTATAACTGATCAGAACTCTTTTCAAAAATTCAGACATTAATCAGACATTAAAAACGACAGCAAAAATAGAATATAACTCCAATTAAGAACTACATAAAATAAGACAGGAATAAATTTATTTCTATTGTTGGTGAAAGTTGAGGAGATTTATCAACTGAACGAAAACAGTTATAAGAGAACCTAAACTCTGGGTTATTAAGCCTCAAACTGGCTCTGTATCACCTAAATACGATTTTTTGTTTTAAGGCATTTGATGTGAGTGTTTGACAGGCATTTACAGGGCATTTTTTCAAGGATATTTTCTTCTGAAAAATTTAATTTCATTTTATTTCGTTGAATTTTTTCTATAGATGGCAACAATATTGCTGCTGATTCGGAGGGGGTTTAAAAAATGTAACAAAATTTTTTAAATGTATTTTTATTGCCTTTTTATCAGTCGGTACGTATACGAGTCCGTATCGAACCTTGTTTATGAAACCTTGACTTGTTGCCTTTCATCTTTGTTGTGAGCTTATAACTATTGCATTGTGCAGCAAATTCTGTCTTTGCATACCTTAACAGGCTTTTCCTAAGTATCTCCGCCTTGAAAAACTGTTTCCTAAGATTGCAGTTTCGTTTCTTGACCGAAACGTTTCGATCAGTCTCTCTCTTCTTGCTTCTCAACTCCTCGCTCTTAATGGATTTGTTTCAGGATTTTTGTGAATTTTTTTTTTTTTTGGTGGGGATGGGGGGGCTAAGAACTTAAGATGAACTGGTTATTGTAACAAATAGAAAACAACAGTCGCAAAAATCATTAGGTTTGGGCTCGGAAGTTCACCCTTAGTGCAGTTTATTACTCCTGTCTATTTTAAATTGTACAATTATGTTTTAGACTAATTTTTTTTCAGTTTACGGCTAAACAAGGAAATTCTAAGGGTTGCTCCGTTTTTCTGTTTAAAGTATGACATGACATATGTTGAGAAAAAATAAAAAGAATTATAAAAACATTAATGCTAGACAACGTTAGAATTTAGTTCTGTCTGTCTTAAGTAGTATGTTGAAAATTCGTACCTTAGACGTGTGTCCCATCACTCTTTAAATGTTCCATTCTGAGTCATTCAAGGCTCCATTCTGAGTCATCTGTTAGTCCTCATTTACCATATTGAGATTTCTGCTTACAATGCTGCTTGCTGCGATTAATGACGAATCGGTAAAGTATGACAATCGCGAGTGACACCTACTATTGATTAAACGCACCTTCTCCAGAGGCTTCAAGATAACCAGCCGGTGGTCATTTGAAGATGGGGTGGAGAATACTAGGTAGCTTGTATCCAGATATTTCTGTCATTTAAATGCTTCTCCTAGGTAATAGGGATCAAAAGAGAAGTCGCAATGTCGTGGTGCCCCATCCTTGGTAATTTCTAGTTGACTTATTAAACCATGTGTATTGTGTATTTCTATTTATTAATTAATGTTTTGTTATTGCTTTTGTTTTTTTAGTACGTTTGCCATTGCCCAATTTAAACTAAACTCCTTTTTCTCTCTTGTAAATGGAAAAAAAGTGTGGTCTGATAAAGAAATGTTTCATCTTTCTTTCTTTGTTGGAAAAAAATTTAAAAGATCGCTTGATTCTATTAAATTTATTCTTGATTAATTTCACCTTATTTCAATTCTACCGCGTTTGTTTTCGGATGGGGGGGGGGGGGTAATTGAGTATGTTTTGGCATGTCAAGTTATATTGTCTTCTTCCCTTGTTATTATTACCATGTCCGCGTACATTTTTTTTTTTTTTTTTAGTTCTATCGCTGCCAGGCAAGTGACGTTTTCTGGTTTATGCTGTTTTGAATATTTTGGAGTATGGATACCGAACAAAGGAATTATTATTTTTACTCCCTTTCATTGTTAAAAGTATGCAGTGTTAAATTTGTCAGCAGACTGAGGATCCAAGTCGTAACGGAAGATTTAAATTGTTTAAGCGAAAATGGTCAAGTTAGAAAAAAAAACCTACCACATAGCTTGATCGTTTAGATCGTTTTTATCGACTCACTGACCTTTTTTCATATATGCCTTTATGACTTGGATCTATGTTGTGTATAACCCGATCCCATTTGCGCCCGTTGTTATCACTTAATTTCATAGGTTCTGGAAATAAAGAAAATTTTATATTTTTTAGTCCATTCTTAAAGAGTTGAAGATTTACGATTTTTTTTATATTCCTTTATATTTTAGAGGGCGTTAAGACTTTAGTGTTTGCATCGTCAAAGAAGACTGCGGATTTTCTTGCTGCGTTGCTCTCAACAAAAGAACTTCCTGCCACAAGTATACACGGAGATAGATTTCAACATCAGAGAGAAGAAGCGCTGCGTGACTTTAAATCTGGCCACCGTAACATTCTTGTTGCTACTGCAGTGGCTGCTCGAGGTTTAGGTAAGATTTAATGAATATTTTCAGAGCTAAAGTTTAGGTGGGATCCGGTTTCAATTCTACGAGATTATAAGAAAAAAACTTACTCGGCTGCCTGTCGGTTGGAATGTTCAACTGTGAATTTTAGTTTTTGCCAGAGATGATATAACCCAAAGAATGTATGTAAGTTACAAGAGTCGAAACTGGTGCTA
The DNA here is from genome assembly GCA_027921565.1 of Artemia sinica. Lineage (NCBI taxonomy): Eukaryota > Metazoa > Arthropoda > Branchiopoda > Anostraca > Artemiidae > Artemia > Artemia sinica. The sequence goes on along the minus strand of JAPEVW010000040.1, from coordinate 745,680 downwards.
GTGTCGTAAAACGTCAATTTCATCTGGGCATCTCATGGCATTTTGTCAAGCTTTCTAATTAGTGAAGATGTTAAAAGTAGAATAGCCAAGGCCCAGGGTGCTTCTTATTGCAATTTAAAAAGTTTGAAAGAATAGGAAGATAAGTTCAGTAGTCAAGTGTGGTTCTGAAACATGGGCGCTTCGGCTTGGATAGATGGAGGAGGATTTGTTAGGTGTTTTCCAGAGGAATTGGCTCCGAAATTTTTGGGTATCCGTCTTACTGACCGTATTTTAAACAGTAAGGCATACAAAAATTTTGGTTCTGTCCCACTTTCTTGGGCTGTAATGAGAGAAAGGTTGGGATTGTCTGGACACGTTTTGCGGACGGAGAAGGACAGATTGCCAATGATCAAAACATTGTTGTTACCTTTATTGGCCAACCACTTGTCAATCGAAATGCAGGTCGTCCCTAAGTGAGATGACAAGAGGTTGTAAGAAAGGATTTAAAGGAAATGGGAACTTATTTGGTAGGGTGTAAAGTGTGAAGCTTTGCACAACTGTGTTGGCTTCAGACGGCTTGGTGCTGCAGTGAGGTGTTTGTAATCGTTATAGTAGTGGTATGTAATCGGGTTTCATTGGAAACTGAGAACCAACACATCACTATTTTAATTTTACAAATCACGCCAATTAAAAACTAGCTCTCTTTTTCCACTGATTAGGCAGCTTAAAATACGGTAAATGATATGCGGTAAGACTGGAGAGAATGAATCATTGCTGACTGAAAGTAGAGATATTGAAATAAATTGTTAAAAAAAAAATAGGGGGGCGCAAAATAGGTTGATCCGATAAACTTGCGTTAGGAGCAAGTTTAATTAACGCAAACTTTAGTTAATTAAGTAAATTACACTTCTTTAGACTATGCTAGGGAGGGGGCGCCCTTTGCCCCCCTGGATCCACCACTGGTATCTATACAGTTCCAATTTCGTGTGAAGTATTATATTCAAATTATCTGTACATGATTATCTACGGCCATTCTATGTAGAAGATTGGTGAAAAGTATTAACTTGATGTTTCGAAGGCTTCTTACTTTTATACTCCTGAGTCATTATTAGGCTTTTAATCCAGTCGAGTGGTGAATTGAGTTGTGAGGGCGTTCTTAGTTGTATGGTTTTAAATTAATTTTTTCCTTATTTACTTTCTTAGTGATGACAGTAAGGGCAGTAGGGCAGGAAACTAACTAAAATTTGCAAAAATAACTAAAATTTTAGTTATTTAGTTAAATTTATAAAATTGTAGCTAGAAAAGTTGGGCTGCAAATTTTAAAATTTCAAAAACTAAAATTGCAAATAGTTGGGATTTTCTGAAGATTGCTTGTTTCTCCTTAGTGCATTGGATGCGTATTTAACCATGAAATTTTAGAACATGTCATTGCATGATTCTCGCTAATACCTATGGTACTGTGTATAATTTTTTTTTTTTCTATATGTTCATAATTCTGGGCTTAAATTTGGATAATCAAAAATTGTGAGGGGGAGCTTTGAAGTAACAAAGGAGCAGATGGGCAGGTTTTTTTCACTAATTAATTTTGTGAAAAAGGAATGAACAGTCAAATTAATGGAAATGCAAGGTCATCTGTAGCATTTAGGGTACATATTTTCACACGAGAGAACTCTAGACTCAGTCAAATACTTAAGTTTGTGATAAATAGCGATTAAGTGAAGAAGCATTCAAATGCTAATAAGCTGTCAAATTTGAAAAAAGTTGTGTTAAATTCGTAGAAGAACCAGCCATTGGTTATGGATTTTTCGCTTTATAAAGAAGGTGAAATTGCCCGGCCACTGACCAAAATTATACTAATTTCTTCTTCAATCAATCATTAGGGAGGTGTTTATGAAGAGCAATTTTGATGGTTTTTTTTTATTATTATTTATCTATTGCCTAACGAGACTCACATGTTTGAATTGTATGGTAAAGACCATTCAACAGCTTTACTAACCTTTTAACTCTTTTGCTCCTGTTGGTAAATAATTTCTTCGAAGCTTTATAATTTTAATGATTCCTTTTAGTTTATTAATTGATTTTCTCTCCTTTTTTAGATATAAAGGGCGTTGGACTAGTCATTAACTATGAACTACCCACAGATATTGACGAATATGTGCATAGGATCGGAAGAACGGGTCGCCTTGGTAATACTGGGCATGCCATATCCTTTTTCAACCCAGATAAGGATTCTGCAATTGCTGGGAAGCTGGTCAATGTTCTTGCTGCGGTAAATGTTTTTTATTTCGCTCTCTTTTTTTTCCTTAATCTCTCCTTTAACTTCTCTTTATTTTTCTCCTTTCCGTTCTTTTTCTCTAATTTCCCTTTTCTATCTTTTTCACCTTCTCTCCCTTTGTTTGTTCGTTTTTGGTTGGTGCTAATGTGTGACCATTTCATAAGAAAAATAAACTTGGCAACATGTTTTTCCTTTCCTAAAGAAATATATTGTCATGCTTATTGTGAAAGACGTTCAACATACATTCAATTCTGGTAATGAATGTTTTAGCGACGTTATCAAGTTAATTGTTGATAGTTATTAATATTAAATTATAAAATCTTCTTAATTACTGATTTTACATGTTAGTACGTTTATCCGAGAGTTTAGTATTATAGAGGCAAGTTAGATCTAGGGAGAGGATGTAAGTTTATTGAAGTTGAATATTCTGGTTAAATTTTTAAGGATTTGGAGCCATGAGCATGTCATGACACAGAAAAAAGACCCAACACGAAAAAAAAATATAATAAATGGCGACACAAAAACATTAAGGCAGCAAGTGCTGCTTCAAGGTTAATAAATTAAAATGAGTCAATAAAAAAAATATTTTTAAATTAATGCAAGTCAAGAACAATTAACACAGTTAAAATAGTATTGTAACCATTTATAGAGAATATATCAGAATATTAAAAATATAAATGGTTGGCACGTACAAAAACATTCACAGGCAAATACCTGAAAGAAACTGCATCAAACATTAAATATTTGTTAGGTAATATTATTGAAATACCGGGTAAAATAATGCACAAGTAATTTGTAATTTCTCTTGAGGCTGGGGAGTTAAAAAATATTTAGTCCAAATTATGTCTACGACTATCAAGTGAATTCAAGTTGAGTTGCTTTAGTGCATCATCATATATTGAGTAGTTATGTCCAAGTATAAATTTTACAGCTCTCTCCAGACACTTAGTCTCCAGACCTTTAAACTACGTTGAACAAAAATGGTTATCTCAATATTTTGATTGGATGTATTTGGGGAAATGGTGGGCGTGAGAGGAAGTTAGTTGCCCTCCAATCACTTTCGACTATTAAAAAGGAAACTAGCCATTTCAATTTCCAATCGAATGAGCCCTTTTTGAAGTTTCTACGACAACGATCTCTATAAAAACCCTTGTATGCCCCCCAGGATATAACTTACAACACTTGTTCAGAGGGCTGTGGGGGGAGTGTCATCCTAAAGACATATTTCTGTACCTTTCAACTACGTTGAATAACATAGCTGTCTCAAAATTTTGATTGTATGTGTTTAGGGAAATTGTGGGTGTGAAGGTGGGGTTAGTTGCCTTCCAATAACTTTCGACTATTAAAAAGGGATCTAGCACTCTTAATTCCAAATCGATAAGACCTTTTTGAAAATTCTACTAAAATACTTTGTATAAAAACCTCATATGCCCCAAGGGCATAACTTACAACTCTTACCCTGAGGGCTGTAGGGGGGGGGGTGTTTTCCCTCCTTAAAAGACGTAGTTTCCAGACCTTTCAACTACGTTGAAAAAATAGTCATCTCAAAATTTTGGATTGGATGTGTTTGGGGAAATGGTGGGTGTGGGAGGGGGGTTAGTTGCCTTCCAATCTCTTGACTATTAAAATGGGCACTAGCCCTTTCAATTTCCAATTGAATGAGCCCTTTTTGAAGTTTCTAAAACAACGCTTTCTATAAAATAAACCTTATATGCCCCAGGGCATAACTTACAACCTTTTCCCTGAGTGCTGTGGGCGAGTCGTCATCCTCAAAGACATTATTTCCAGAACTTTTAACTACGTTGGAAAAATGGCTATCTCCAAATTTTGATTGGATTTGTTTGGGGAAACGGTGAGCGTGATAGTGAGGGGGGTTAATTTCCGTCCAATCACTTTCGACTATTAAAAAGGGTACTAGCCCTTTCAATTTCCAATTGAATGAGCTCTTTTTGAAGTTTGTACGACAACACTGTCTATAAAAAAAAAAACCTTATATGCCCCCAGGGCATAACTTACAACCCTTGCCCTGAGGGGTGTGGGGAATATGTCATCCTCAAAGACATAATTTGTAGAACTTTCAATTACGTTGAACAAAATGGCTCTCAAAATTTTGATTGGATGTGTTTGGGGAAATGGTGGGTAGGAGAGGGCGGTTAGTTGCCCTCCAATCACTTTCGACTATTAAAAAGGGTACTAGACCTTTCAATTTCCAATCGAATGAGCCCTTTTTGAGCCCAATTTCCAATCGAATAAGCACTTTATATGCCCCCAGGTCATAACTTACAGCCCGTGTCCTAAGGGCTCTGAAGGGTTTATCCCTATAGACCTAACTTTCAGAACTTTCAACTACGTTGAACAAAGCGGCTATCCCAAAATACTAATTGGCGGTGTTTGGAGAAATGGTGGGCATGAGAGGGGAGTTGCCTTCCAATCGGTTTCAACTGTTAAATAGGGTACTTGCCCTTTCAATTTCCAATCGAATTAGCCCTTTTTGAAGTTTCTACGACAGCGTTTTCTATAATAAAGAAAACTTATATGCCCCCAGGGTATAACTTACAGTGCTTGTCGTGAAAGCTGTGGGGGTTTGTCATCCTCAATTACCTAATTTCTAGAACTTTTGACTACGTTGAACTACATGGCTATCTCAAAATTTTGATTGGATGTGTTTGGGGAAATAGTGGGCGTGAGAGGGGGGGGGGTTGTTTCCCTCCAATCACTTTCGACTATTGAAAAGGGCGCTAGTCCTTTGAATTTCTAATCGAATGAGCCACTTTGGAAGTTTCTACGACAATGCTTTTTTTTTACGTTATATGCCCCCAGGGCATAACTTACAACCCTTGACCTGAGGGCTGTGGGGGGAGTGTCCTCCTCAAAGATATATTTTCCAGACCTTTCAATTACGTTGAACCAAATCTCAAAATGTTGTTTGGATGTGTTTGGGAAAATGGTGGGCGTGGAAGGTGTGTTAGTTGCCTTCCAATATCTTTCGGCTACTAAAAAGGACACAAGTCCTTCCGATTTTCAATCGAATGAGCCCTTTTCGAAGTTTCTGCGACAACTCTTTCGATACGAAGTGCCATGGTCTAAAACAAAGAAAGAAACAAACAAATAATACATTGTGTTGTCTATGATATTGCTGAAATTGAGAACTATTTTCTTATAGATGATCGACAACACCAATACCACTACCATGTGTTAGTATAATTTCGTTGGATGTCATTCTTGGTTTGAAATAGGTATAATAACCATAAAATGCAACATACTCTTCAGTCGCCGACCACGATTCACAGATAGAATCAATATCATTAAGTTCATTTTTCGAGCATAGTTTGACCTCCTCCATTTTGTTCATAAGTGACCGGGCATTTGACACTAGTATTTTTGGAGATAAATAGGGATGATTTAAGGGTTTATATTGTGGTCTTGAATTTCTTGCCAGTACACTAAATTGGTTCTGGCTAGCAGTAGTGTTAGGTTTCGATTTTAATGTATAAGTAGTTAGATGAATGTAATGATGAGTTTAGTATATGGCCCTCGGCTCCTCCACAAAAAATTATATATATTATTATACTGGGAATTCACTATTAAAAGAATTTCATTAACACGTTAAAGTGACATAATAAAACTAGTTGGTAAGAGTAATATGTGGTTTTAGAAGACAATTTAATTCCTTGCACTAAAGAGTATTCTGTACCTTAAAAGATCCCCCTGTCTCGCCCATTATAAGCTTTTTAGTGTGTGGCTAAACTATTTAAGAATTGATTGTTGGTTTTACCATTCCTTGTATAGCTTGGATAAAATATCCGAACAAGTGACAGAAAACTAAAACCCAAAACTTGAATTTCCAGAAATTAAAATATTATTATTCTTCTTTCTTAAATGAAGACCTCTTCCAGTAGGGCTGTTTGGAAAACCCTGAAAATTAACTGAAATGAAACATCATTTGAGCAATTTGGCAACTTTGGGAGTTCCATGTGGTGCTACCCGCTTTGATTAAAAACCTTGCCGACACTTGGGACATGAAATTTCATTGTTTTTTAAATCAAATTTGACAGTCAAACCGCAGATTTTTAATAGCTCTCGGCGGTGATTATTTTCCTTGGCAAAATACCTAATGGGCCCTTTGTTTTTGAGATGGCCAGCCGATACTGAGGCTCGCAAAACGATTTTGAGGTATCGAATGCCCTTGATTCATTTTGCATGCTCAAAAGCATATGTAAATAGAAAGATCCCAAACGTTTACCTATCGACAGGGTGGCAGCATATGTGCTTTTAATTTTTGTCATCCTCGTTCTTTTTTCCTTTCATTTATTCATTCTTGGTTTGTGGAGTTAACCATTTCTGCAGGAGGAAATCAAACTTCGATTTTTTTATGTATTTTGATGTGCTTTTTTTAATTTTTTCCTTCTGTAGGCACAGCAAACTGTTCCCGCTTTTCTCGAGTCTATGGCAAGTGGCGTATCATTTGGTTTCGATACTTCGAGCCGTTTTGGTGGATCTGATGTTAGAAATGTAAGTGGATCTCAAATATTTAAAAACTAAGATTACATTTGGATAGAAATATATGCCTTGTGCGTTTTGGGGTTCAATTGCAGTAAATCATGTTTTTGTGGGGGGGGGGGGGGTATTCCGAATTGCAAGTTGTGGGTCACTTAGCTAAATTGCAAGGGATGGTTTCCGGGCCTTTTGACTACTGTGTGATTTATGTTGATAGGAGATACAAAAATGTTTATTTATATATATGTCACCGAGAATATCCGGAATCTGGTTAATGTCGATATTCACCAGTGAATGTCTGAAATTTATTTTTCGCTGCTTGGATTCAATTAGTTTTGCGATTTGTCAGCAAAGGTGATTCAGTTGGAGGTTGCTGCTTGCTTGGTCGATTTACATTGCCACCACTATAATTTCCAAATTAATTGGTTCGGCCTCTTTTAGGACCTCACTGGCTCTAAAGAGTTCCACAACTAAATCTGAGTTGTTTTGCATGTTTAGCTTTAGCTTCATTAAAACGTAAAGCGACGATCGAACAATCAATAGTAGTAATGTTTCAGCTTCAAAGTAGCTGGACAAATTTATCACAGAATAAATTTAGCGGCATATCCACCACAGGCCCCTGAAGGTGATTTTGAACCCCTTTCATATAGCCAAATGTACTTTGTAGACCCCGATAAAGCTGTTGAAAACGCTCATTACATCCTTTATATTATGGGATCTCTCGTAACCTAACAAATCTCTTGGAAGAAATATTGCGAGACACAAACAACTGTGCCAAAGGTTACATGAAATTGTGAGAAGTGGAGGATGATGTAAATCAACCGGCTGGACTACTGGGACAGCAGCCTCGGCTAGAAGACAAGCGACAACGGTAATCACTATATAAAAGCCTGCCGCGGAGCTATGAAGGGCACCGTCAGTGAAGCCTCGGTTAGACGACAAGCGACAATGGGAATCACTATATAAAAGCCTGCCGCGTAGCTATGAAGGGCACCGTCAGCGAAGCTGCCTATATATATGTATATATATATTGCGCAAGTTACATTCCTAAAAAAAAATATTGCAATGCCAGACAAAAAAAAAGATTAAGGCATGCCTATTTCAATAAAGCAAACATAAAGAAAACAAAGAAGAAACTGGGAAAGATAAGAAAATTTCGTAAAGGTAAAAAATTAAAGCTAAGAAGAAAAAAAATATTCAAAATGCAGACCCATTAAAAAGGTTATTTTTCATTTTATTTTTTTACCACAGAGAAACAGCTTACTTGTACAAAACCTTGATACTGGTTTTAATTCCTCCCAAAAAAATAAGCTTTTCAAAAGACAGATGTGTTTATCTCTCCAGAAATTACATCTCCTTGTCTGCCTAGATTTCTAGCTCAGCATTCGTTGTCCTAGCTATCAAAAGGTGGGCTATTTTTCTTTATAGAAATAGTGAACATGAATGGATTGCCAAAATGTTCCACGAAAATAAACAAACTGAATTAAACACACTGCTTGCACCGTATACTAACTATAATTTCTTTAGTTTGTATTTTTGAAATATGTCGATTTTTTTAAAACAATTCGTAATTATTATGAAACAGTGTATAGGCCAACATCTTTTTTTACTACAGAATATGTTTTGATTTTTGGACGGCCAGGGGCGTGCGTAGGGGGTTGGACTTGGGTCCTCCCCCTAAATCCCAAATTTCTTTCTATTTCTGGGTACTTTCCATTCAAATTGTCAATTTTTTATACTGGCCAAGAGTTTATTATAATTGTAAATTCCTCCTTGTAAAAAAAAAAAATTGATTTAATTATCTTTTCAGACTGGAAGAGCCTTAGAAGTCCAGATCGAAGCTGATGAAGAATGGTCTTAAGTTGCCTTTCATGGGTTTAAGTTTTTCCACTTGTTAAGTTCATTTTCAGTGTTCATTATTATCTGACAATTTAAGCGTTAATGTTTGAATTCATACTGGGAAGTAGTCATTAAGTTGTGTTGTACATTTCTATAATAACCGGAATCTGATATATTTTATTTAATATCCTCAAAACTGTCATTTCCTTTATTTAAGTATGCTGTGGCTCCTTTAGTTAGTATTTACGTCACTGGGCCCCTTTCAGTAGCATTTGCAATAGTGGCAGCATCCCTTTTTTTGTAAAATTACTTCTTTTTAATTAACACTGAATAAAATTAAACAATATTCAGTTGTTCTCTCCTTCCACTCCTTCATTCTGTTGGTTCTCCGCTGGTTCGATTGGAGGCAGCCTCCTCTTCTTGCCTATAAGGCAAGAAGCTACAATTTTCGATGTTGCCGTATTGCTCAATTATCCCCTGAGTCAATGCAGTCATTACTGTCAAAACTGAAACCTTCCACTACACAAATGATAAATCATCAAAATTACGTTGTGCAGCATCGCTTTCGGTAGCATTTTCAATTCTGGGCCTCATTTTGGTGGCATTTACAAAAGTGAGGCCCCCCTTTTATAGCATTTATAATAGTAGAGCCTCCAGTGTTTTCCAATATAATTCATTTATGAATATTTACGTTTAACGATAGAAATTACTAATGCGAGTTCGTACCAGTATCAAATAATACCGTATCATAACTGTCATCTTGTATTGGGCGTAAAGTTAGTTTCTTTAGTGTTTTATAAAGCAAAATTAGTGTAACTGGCAAAATTACTGTAGTAATAAGTGTCTGATCTCAGTTTCTGAGAAAAAACAATTCGAAATCTTGAAAACGTAGCAAGAAATGCCAAAAACGAGATGGCGCTGATGTATGTTTTTTACGCTAGTTCCAGTTTCAACTCTTAGTTGTTCTTTCTCTTTGACTAATATATTAACAAAATGTGAATATGCGAAATAAATTATACTGAAAGTATTTTGGAGAAAAGATTTCTGGTCATTTTCGTTGAATTCTTGAGATATAGCAAGTTATTAAGCATTGAGTATGGCTATTAAAGTGTGTGAAGCACAATCAAATTTCAGTTATTGTAGAAACTGTATCAGCACTTAAACAGCATTCCCTAGTAACTTTGTTAAAAATATTATTTGAAAGATTCTCACATATTTCTTTAACTCGGCAATTTTATATATGTTGAAGCCATTAGTAGAGTTAAATATTGCAAAGTTGAACACTTTTAGACTTGATACGAGAAAGGTCCTTTAATCTCCGGAATCTTTTTTTGGTGAAGGTGGAATTAAATACGAGCGTTCGTCATGACATCGCTAAAATTTAGGGGCAAGCTTGTATTGATGAGTAAGAAATATCGTTATGGTATGCTGTATTCACCGTATGCATGGTATATCGTATCGATATCTCGAATCTTATGAACCATGATTTGGTTGGTATTTATGCGAAAAAAAAAACTTACATAGAAATTTGAAATGCAAGGAGAATGTGTTAATTGTTTGCGATCATTTGAAATGATTGCTGGCTGTACAGGGAAATTTGAACTAATTAAAAATTGTGTGTATCTGAAGCTTTGGAGTCACAAAGTGGTGACTAAAAGTTGGATTGTGATTCCAAAGACAATAATCTTGTTTTGCGCTCTTTTTAAAGGGTGAAAATTTGGCTGAGGAACAAGAGGTTAAAAAAAAAAAAACTGGCTTCCCTTTTTAATAGAGGTTTAAGAGAATGTATATAAAATAAACCAATGAAATGAAAGTGCATATGGAAGTTTAAGCAGTAAGCTCTCTGTCTCTGCTGTTGGTCGGTTAGGTGTCTGTTCGGAAATTTCAGGTGTATTTTAACTAAATCAAAATACACTATATGCATCCAGGTTGCCAAACGGCATATCTGCAATATATGAAGAACGCTAGGGGTATTATGTTGAAACTTTGATAGAATTTTGAGAGAGAAGTTGAATTTAAAAACACTGTTTGTATCTCCGTTGTCAAAAGGGTTTATCTGCATTATCAGAGGAACTGCTAAAATTCTTAATTTATAATTTTAAGGAAACGTCAATTGTGGTGTAGAACTAAATCAAAACAAACAGAAAGTTTAAGTAATAGAATAACAACTTTGATATATAGGAGGACTATTGTGTTGGTGAAGTGGGTTAGGTCTCAGCTTGGTGATACGAGACCCAGCTCTGTCAATACACTGCGGGTTAAACGTAAGTACCTTAGCAATCAAGAAATTTTGTTAATTTGACGCTGTAGCATATACACAATAGACCATAAAGTGCCATTTTCTAGAAGTATCGGTTTTTGAAAGAATTGTCATGTTATCACCCACGAAGAGAAAGTGTAAAAAAAAGCACCAAAATTGTCACATTTGGCAATGATAGTTTGCAAACAAAAAGAAATTGCAAATATGTAGAACCTTTGAAACTAATCAAAAATAATGCTATTTGCTCTTACTAGTGGCGGCAATCGGGTGCTTCCACCTCTTCCGGCATCGATGGTCTTTTAGACCTCCGGATTAAGCCAAAAATCTTGTTATTTTGTACTGATAGATAAATATACCAACAATTTTCTATCTGAAAGGATGCATTACAGCTTATTGAGCTTCGCAATCATCAAAAAATAATTGATCGCAATAGGTTTCAATTAGTTTTCTTAGACACAATTCAGTAATTGCAATTGCCTATTGAACGCAGAATAAATTTTTTGATTGAATACAGGGCATATATCTTCAGTTTACTTAGGGTATTAGAAGAGGCAACTTTGGGCCCGGGAACCTTTTACAACTTTGATCTCAATTTCGGTAACTTTGAGGAAGACGTGTCAAGGTATAGCGTCCATTGCCTTTGTGGCTGTGAAAGAGTACAAACGGAAAACTCATTATAACTATTTCAACTGTGTTCAACGCTTGCTTTTAGTATCTTTCTTGCATTTATTTTGTATTTGATGACTATATCGTTATTGCTAATATGTAAACATCAACAAGGCAAGTTTTATATATCCTCCTCTCCGCCCCCCCCCCAGGGGTGGCATTGGGGGGGGGGGGCTGTGTCCCCATACTGTATTCTCAAAGATAGTTCTCTTGGGTGTATTTTCATTATAAAATTCCTTTTTGGAATATTAAAAACTATAAATGTTCCCCTCTTAGATGTTTGAAACTATATCCCCTCCTTTTTTTGCAAATCGATGTCATTGATCCCACACACCCTACTAATTGCATTTATAATAAGATTTGGTGATTCAAATTTCTTCAGATACTTTAGCCTAGTATGTTTATTTCAGAAATGAAGCTTAAGGTGGGCTCTCCTCATTTTTTATTTTGTTATTTAGCAACGCATAGATTACAAAAATTAGTCCGTGTTATTTTTGGCATATGGTGATGAATCTTTTATTTAGTGTTTTGTTCTCCCTTTTTTTTCAAGCCTTATAAGCAGATTAGATTTTGTATTAAATAAGTTTCTTAATAATTTCTGTTTTCGTTTAGAGTTTGATTTGGGTAAAGTACAGTGGTGTCATGGAGGGTGTGGCAGATTGAAAATAGGAAAGGGCTGTATCCCCTCATATCGCTTCTTTGGAAAGAGTCCTTGCCCCCCCCCCCCTGTGTTATTTCCGTGAATTGGAACTTCTGGGAGTATCATAACCGAACATGAATTTAGGTCATGAAATGTTGCCCGACTGCAATGATTACTTTACTTGATCCATAAAGTTTGTGTAATGCTTCCGAGAATTCAAAGTGGAAAAGAATCAGACATGTCTATTCAAAATCAGTGCCCTGGTGAGAAAGAAGTGGTGAATTTATGAACTTCTAAAAACCTATTTGGTAGGGCGTCAATTGGAGGGAGGGATGTTTGTACCTCTACTTTTGAAAGATGTCTATTTCTGGGGTATCTTGATTGAAAAATGTCTGTGTTTCTAATTGATAAAGACGACAATTTTCTCTTCGCTGGATTTTCAAAATTAATTTTAATCTCGCCTGCATCTTCGTGAATGATGCCACTATTTCCTGGGTTCCAATTGGAGCCATTCCTGGAATGTTAATTGAAGAGCTAATTCAAGCCCTTTTCAAGATAGTGAAAAGGTCCTAATCTAGGATTTTATTAAAAAAATAAAACTATGGTTGATATACTTACTATGATAAAGTTAAACTTACTTTTGTTGTAACATTTAATTATTAAACACATGAAAGTTTGTTTCAAAAAATGGAGAAAATGCTATTGTTCGTAGTGCTAGCTACCGCTGGCATCACTTATTGGGGTGTATGTACGGGTGTCGCCACTTATTGATGCAAAAATGGCGCAAAAAGGTTGCTATGCCACATACTCGAAGGGGAGAACCCCTTGTCAGCCCAAATGTTAGTGAGATTCCCGCTCTTACCCCAACGGTTCTGCAAATATCGGGTTCGGTACTACCCTATTTACAGTATACCCTGTCCCAGGGTATGATAACGCGATCCAATGGTCAAATGGCCACTCTCTAAAGCCAAATGTACCCACCTTGGGTTACAGCTAGAAAATCTCTTTAACTCTCTCCTTGGAGGTAACAAACCTCCCTGTCAATATAATAATGACGGTACCTCGTAGCTCTATTCCTACCCTGCCTGGGTTACGGAAGATAGTACACAGTTTGTAGAAAATACCTTACTTGTATTCTTCCAAAAGGGTCACATATAACAATAGAAATATCCTTCCCCAATCGGGGTCAAAACGCAAACTAAAAAATAATAGTAATCTTTACACAACTGTTCATATGGGTGGACCTCCACTTGGCCCAGCCTATCAGCTACATCCCCATTCAAACCCAATTCTAACTCTTAGATTTATCTTTCAATGACTCCCAAACCAGGAAGTAAAAATAAACTTGGTTCACAGCTTACCTATTGCAAAACAACTATCGCTTAGTAACGGAATTTAACCTGTCTTTTGAAATTATACTATAAGCAAATGTAATTAAGAAAAAGAAAACAGGTCATTTATCTTAAAGGAAAAGAAACAGGGGTGGAACCCCAACAGCTATTGACATCACTCGGGAGTATTTCTAAGAATGTGGCTATCTCTTTATAGAACAGACCACCACCTCTTTGGGAAATCCTCCTGCTTGGCAGTGTTAGACTTCATAGGTTGCTTTACGTCCTCAATAGAGTGTAGGTAATCCGAAATGTTTGTAAAGCTACTAATTATTTGTAAGATAAATTTATGAACAAAACCCCACTAATATAATCCTTCAAACCACCAAGGAGGCCTATTGGGTTATTTATGACCGTTGTTTTCATCCTTACGGTATACTATATATTCTTTAACCTATCTTAAAAGCCAAGAATGATTGAACTGATAAAAATTAACGAAATTACGAATAAAATTAATAAATAGGTTTCTTCGTTTTTAATTGGTGAGCGGATTCTTCGTGCCCGTTTCGCCACTTCACAGGCCAAATTGACAGTTATTGTAGTGTACGCCCCAACGAATGATGCCTGTGATCGAACCAAAGATGACTTTTATCGTGCGTTATCGAATGTTGTTGCAAAAACGCATCGTCATGATATTGTGACGGTGTGTGGGGACTTTAATGCTAAAGTTGGAGGTGATGCTTCTTATGCCCCAACTATCCTCGGTAAACATGGACTGGGGGAAATTAATGACAATGGTGTGCGACTAATCGATTTTTGCGCTACTCATGAACTTATCGTCGGCGCCACATGGTTTCCACATAAACAGATTCACAAGTATACTTGGAACTCGCCTGATGGTGTAACACGAAATGAAATAGACCATATCCTAATTGAGAGGCGCAGGCGACGATGTTTAGAGGATGCTAGAACCTTCCGAGGTGCCGACTGTTATTCCGATCACCAACTTGCTGTTGCCAAGTTCAAGCTGAAACTAAAAACTGTGACAAAGCCCCAGCGGCCAGTGAAAACCTTCAATTTGAGAAAATTGCAGGACCCGAACGTATTGCAAAAGTATACTACAGCTTTGTCAAACAAGTTTTCCTTTCTAAGGGACGAAGTGTCGCTTGATAGTCAGTGGGAAAAAATTGCAGAAACCGTGAAAGAGGTTGCACAAGAAGTTGTGGGCTACAACAGGAAGAAGAAAGAGCAGTGGATATCTGAAAGTAGTTGGGATATTATTGATCAAAGGTCACAACTCAAAATCCTCGTAGATAAGTATGACCATAGCACGACTTGTTCTAGAGAATATGTAGATAACCTGAAAGCGCAGTACAAGCGTCTCCATAAGCAAGTCAAAGCAGCAACCAGGGATGATAAGAGGATGTACCTCGAAACTATGGCCGAACAGGCTGAAGCAGCCGCTAGACGGGGAGATAGCCGTACTGTGTATGCCATAACGAAGCAGTTGGCGGGTATTTCAAAGGCGTCGTCAACCCAAGTTGAAAGCAAAGATGGCATTTTATTAACCCAGACTGATGACATAGTCCGACGCTGGAAAGAGCATTTTAGCGAGGTACTAAATCAGATGCCTCCCACAACTACTTTAAATATCCCTGAAGAACCACTGTTCGATCTCGGAATATGTTCTGGACCTCTCATACTTATTGAGGTCAAGGAGGCCCTAAAGACTTTGAAAAACGGAAAGGCTGCAGGCAATGATGGCATATCACCAGAATTACTGAAGTACGGTAGAAGCGCCCTAGCCGAACCCATATTTGAACTTCTTTCCCGTGTTTGGGATGAAGAAAAAGTCCCTAGTGAATGGTCGAAGGCAGTAATTGTAAAACTCTTCAAAAAGGGACAAAAGACTAAGTGTGATAATTGGAGAGGTATTGCTTTACAGTCTGTTGGCAGCAAAGTTCTGTGCCAAATAATTCTTAACAGAATTCAAAGTAAAGTGGAGAAAGTTCTGAGAGATGAGCAGCACGGATTCCGCCAGAATAGATCATGTTGTGACCTGATATTTAGCCTGAGAGTCCTGCTGGATGAATCCAATGAATGGCAAGTTCAGCTACTTATAGTATTTATAGATTTTCTCAAAGCCTTCGACTCGATACATCGCGGAACCATATGGAAGATTTTAGTGCATTATGGAATTCCGACCAAAATTGTAAATATAATTAAAGCGCTATATCATGATATCATGTGCGCAGTACAGACAGAGGGTGGCCTAACGGAGTGGTTTTCTGTTCAGTCAGGTGTAAGGCAGGGCTGCATTCTATCACCATTACTGTTTGCCATAGTGATAGATTTTGTTCTCCGTGGATGCAGTTTTAGTGGCGGTATACAATTAAATCCACTGAAAGAACTCAATGATGGTGATTTTGCTGACGATGTTGCGCTTATTACCCACGACCCAGAAGATATGCAACGCAACATTAATGGACTCGGTCGTATGGCAAATGCTGTCGGACTCTCCATAAATGCTAACAAGACCAAATCAATGTCGAATGCAGTCATACCTGACTTAGCCGAAGGACTTTTGGTTAACAACGAGGAAATTGAGGAAGTGAGAGAGTTCAAGTATCTCGGCAGCATTCTTACGCAAGATGCCAATTCCGAAAGAGAAATACTGTGCCGAATAACATTGGCTGGGTCTGCTTTCAGCTACCTTAGAAATGTTTGGAGAAATAATAAATATTCCCAGAAGTTAAAGCTTAGATAATTTCGGAGACCACACTGCCTTTCCATGACGATAAATAAAAGTTCAAATAGGGATAAAATCCTTTTAATAGACAGTGAAATAGAAATTCACAAAAATACCAGATATTTCGGTCACATATACAGTGACCGTCATCAGTAGTAAAACAGTAGTAAAAGTAGTTTTACTACTGATGACGGTCACTGTATATGTGACCGAAATATCTGGTATTTTGTGAATTTCTATTTCACTGTCTATTAAAAGGATTTTATCCCTATTTGAACTTTTATTTAAAGTTAAAGCTTAAAATTTATAATAGCAATGTGGTCTCTGTCCTTATGTACGGCTGCGAAACTTGGAGCATCACTGCTCAACTAGAACGACGACTCCAGGCATTCGACAATAATTGCCTAAGGTCTATCCTAAATATACATTGGACAGAAAGAATACGGAATGATGAAATCTATGGTATGACAAATCATACCCCCATCCTTGATCTTATTAGAAAGCGGCGATGGATGTATTGGGGGCATATGGTGTGAATGGGGGAAGGAAGGCTGCCGCACGATGCATGGTGTTGGACACCCCCCGGTCTCCGCAAATCGGGGAGACCAAAAATGACCCTTGGCAGGTCGCTAATGAAGGAGGCGAAGCTGGCGAGGTCCTCGTTGGAGGAGCTATGGTTGAAGGCTCAGGACAGGTCGTCGTGGCGAATCACTGTTGCTGCCTTATGCGCCCCCAGGCGTAGGAGGACCTAAGTCTAAATAGGTAGTTTTTTCTTTCTGGAGTCTTAAGTCATTAATACCTTCCCTAAAGAAAGCATTTCAATCTAATGGGAATAGCTAATGTTTTCTGCTAATCTTGCACCCTCCGGGGAAGAATTCCGCATATGTGACCCACTATCTTGATGAGTACTTCATCATACCGTCTTTTCTAAATATATGAATTAAAACATGGTACAAGCAAATCCCCTGAGAAACTCCACTTACGACAACAATAGACGAGAAAGTACGCTACCCAAAGGACACTTTCTGGTTCCCACCAACCTTCTAACAACGATCCAAGTTGACCGTTGGTCAGTTATATTATTTGGTTATGCATGTCTGATGCAGCTTTACTGTAAGTCAACTTCTTCGAAATAGCACGGAGTTGCTTAATGGTCTTGTCACTATCATCAAAGCAATGGGTCGGCTGGTTATCAATTTGTGAGGTAGTAGTAGACTAAAAAAAATTGATTCGATCCTGCTTTCTAGGGCTATAAAGAGAGAAAAGTTGAGATGGATTAGGCATGTTCTGTGATGAAGGATGAAAAATTACCGAAGATTTATTTTTTCGGCCAACGGTCTAGGGCTAATGAAAACCAGATCGTCCGCGGTTGGGGTTGGAGGATGTTGAAAAGAAATATTTAAGGGAAATAGTAACTTCCTCGGAGGGTGTAAAGAGGGAGGCTTTGAACAGATTAGGACGGAGGAGGAGAGTGTTTTTCTGTGCTGGACTCAGGTAGTTTGGTGCTACAGTGAGTTTTTAGTAGTAATGGTGTAATGGCATCAATTGGAGTCGAGGGTCTACGCCTCCTAGCCTTTGAAAAAAAATACCTTTTTTGGGTTATTTTCAATGGTAAAAACCCTTTTAGATATTTCATTCGAAAATTTTATAAACAATGTTCTGCCTCCCCCTGGATTTTCCTCGTATTTTTAAAAATCATGAAGGGATATGTAAGGACATATCAACCATCTTGAGAAGTAGTGAGGGGCATGCGCCTCAATGAGTCCATTTTAATGCCCAAATGTTGTAACTCTCAATGAACCTTCATATAAATATAGAATAAGTTTTGGGAAATGGAGGGGAATGTAGAAATTGATATATAATCCCTCTTGATTCCCGGGAATATTTTGTACTGCACCTGTATTATTGGTACTGGAGGGGGGGGATATAGTTTTTCTATTATTATTGAATAGCTCAAATTCAAAACAATTAGAAATTGCTGTAGGAAAAAATAATTGAAACGCATATTAACAAAAATTAAAATAAATGATCACACATAACATAAGAATAACAAATACTGATATAGATGAATGAATAGATTTTAAAACAAATAAAGAATGTAAATTGTGGAATGAAAATATACAAGCCAAACTTAAAACAGACTAAAGCTACTACAATTCTCGGCTTCTAGGACTTAGATTAGCCTATTCCTATGCATATACTGTTTAAATATCCCATAATATTTGTTGTGCTTCAACGGGTGTACTAGACCGTTTCTGTGTGAACATTTTTGTGATTTTCAGTATCTCCTATCCGTGAACTGTTTTGTGTAAAATAAGTAACATCAATGGACCAGTGCTTGGAAACTGTCTCTTTTGATTAAACATGTAACAGCAAAAATGTTAAATTCATTAAATTTCTTAATGTGATTTAAATTTGCTAGAACGAGGACTTTGTGTAATTTAAGAAAAGGGGAACAAACCCTTTAAATAAGGGGAGGGGGGGGGTGCAAACCTCACTAAACCAGCAAAACTATATTCAGCATGTTCAAGATCTATTAAAAATGGTCAATAGCACTAATTAATTGAAAAAACAAACTTTCTGAAAAAGAAGTTTACTTTCAAAGAAAAGTAAAAAGCCGCATTAAACTTAGGGCCAGTAGAAATAGTTATTTAATTTTTGTTTTTCGCTTAGGATTTCATTTATTCTTTAATTATAATTTATGAACGTTATAAGCTTAAATCGTATGGGACTATTTCTAAGGGTCTTAAGTTTGGTATGGCTCTGCCTTTCTTTATAAATCATCTTTTTACTAAATTTTCGTTCTGTTAGTTTTTCGTCGTTTTGATTACCGAAGTTTGTTATTGGCTAATATAATGAATATTTTTCTAGTTTTCACGTTTTTGGCTGAAGATAAAGCAAAAAAAACTTCAAAAAGTCCATCAAATATTTGTTTATATGCATATTTGTTACATTTTTACGAGTTGCAGAGAAAATTTAGAGGGGAGGTGGTTTATAAATCTGATATAACTCTTTACTTTTAATTACTAGTAATATTTTTGCTAAAATTTTTAAAATCAGTTTTTGGCATTTGGTTATTTTGATTGCCATAGTTTGTTATTGGCTAATATAATGAATAATTTTTCAGTTTTCATGTCTTTAATTTAAGAAAAAGAGCAAATAAAACTTTCAAAAGTGCATCAAATATTTGTATATATGCATATTTGTTACGTTTTTATGAGTCGGACAAAAATGTCGGGGGGGGGGGGGGGTCTGATAAGTCCGGTATGGCTCTTTACTTTTCTTTAAAAAAACATTTTTACTAAAGTTTTTGTATTTAGTTTTTGGTCGTTTTGACTGACAAATCTTGTTATTGGCTAATATAATGAATACTTTTCCAGTTTTTACGCCTTTGATTTAAGAAAAGGCTAAAAAAAACTTCAAAAACGCATCAAATATTTGTTTGTATGTATATTTCTTATGATTTTACGAGTTGGACAAAAAATTTCAGGAGGGGAGAGAGGTCGGAAAAGTCTGATGTGGCTCTTTACTTTTCTTTTAAAAACATCTTTTTACTAAAGTTTTTTTTTTATTAGTTTTTGGTCGTTTTGATTGCCAAAGTTTGTTATTGGATGATATAATGAAAACTTCCAGTTTTCACATCTTTGGATTTAGAACAAGTGCAAAAAACTTTTAAAAGCTATTTGCTTAATATGCATATTTTTACGTTTTTACGACTCGAAAAACAAATTTGCGGGGTGGGGGTGGGGGAGGAGATCTGAAACTTCTGATATGGCTCTACTTTTCTTTAAGAATCATCTTTTTGCTAAACTTTTTTTAATCATATTTTGTTCGTTTTGATTGTCATGGTTTGTTATTGGCCATAGAATGAATCCTTTTCTAGTTTTCGCGTCTTTGGCTTAGGAAATAACGCAAAAAACTTTTAAAAGCGCATCAAATATTGGTTTATATCCATATTTGACACGTTTTTTACGAGTCAGACAAATATATCGGGGGGGGGGGGTCGAACCTCTTAGTTCTCTCCTGAATACGGTCGTGAGACTAGTTCCAGATTTGACCCTATTGGGGTACAGTTACAACATTTGCGATTATTGCATTTGAGTAAAGCATTAAATGTAGAATTTGTATCAGTGTTTCCACTTTATTCCCATCGTATTTCCGATTGGTCAGTTTAAAAAGTCTGAAAATTGCGACACTCGACCACAAAAAATCTGACATTTTTTCCAACACCATACTGGTCTAAAATCCAACAAATTTCCGACTCCAACCGGAAACTCTGACAATATTCTGTTGAATAGGAATATTTTTCTTTTCACAAGACAAACTTTTACACTTTCTGTCCTACAGCTCCTCCTCCCTCAATGGTAACATTTATATCTTTACCATTAAAAAAAAAAATTCGCACCTTATTCACACTCACTTTTATTCTTTTTCCCCTTCAAGTCTTCCTTCACTTCCAAATTGTTCGAATTTTGTTTAGTCTTTTCTATATCATTTCCTTCAACTTGATCATGGTTTAAAACAGATTCTCAAAATGTTTTGGCCATGTCTCCTTAACACTTCCCTTATAGAGATAAGTCCAGACTGATTACTTCCTCCAATTTTGTTTAGCATGCCATCACAACATCTTGCTATTATGCTGTCGCGCTACATCTTCCAGATCTTCTGCAATTTTATCCATGGCCTCAAATTCAAATCTCCACTTAATTATTACTTCTTAATTCCCAATTTAATGTCTTCTCTACTTTCCTTACTTTCCTCTTATTCTCGTTAGATATATCGCTTGGAAACATCCTTTTCTTGTACAATCCTTTTCAATCTTATGGTACACCCAGTCTTATACCAAGCTTAAAACTTTTTCTCTAATGTTTACTCTCGCGAAGAATCAGAAAAATTGAATTCATCCAAAAAAGAGCCCTGCGAATAATTTTTAAAGAAGGCAAGGTGGCATACTCTCTGCTTCTAAGAAAAGCTAGGTTGGAAATTCTTGAGCGCAGGAGGGCTACGCTGTGCCTCCGTTTTGCGAAAAATGCAATAACAAACCCTCGTACGGAAAGCATTTCCCCAAACGTCACTTCCATCCAGATTCCGGCTGTCTTGAGCTGTTTCTGAACCCATTCGCTGCTTTATCTCCAAATATCAAAAAACCTTTGTCATTACAGAAAAAATAAACAAGTTATTCCGCTAGTTTCCCCCTTTTTTTATTGGATAGTTGTGCTGCCCAATAGCCGCTTGTTTTGCCCCTCCCCTTTTTTAATGTCTCTCTTCATATTCTATATATGTATTTATTTATTTTTTTGGTTCGTTTTTGCATTCTTTGCCAGTTTTCAGTTTTTTTAATGATATTTCTGACTCCGAAATTTGAATTCGGCCCTTGGGGGCTTGTTATAGTGATTTTTGAAATAAAATCTTAGATCTTATTACAAGTAATAAAAAAGAGAAACTCTCTCGATTTTTCGTTAATTTTTTAAGTGATACAGGGGGCGAAAAGTTTTTTCATGTCTGAAGCTAAACAGCGAATGGGGAACAAGAGAGGAGCCGGTTCAGAAACAACCAGAGGTGAACGGGATCTGGGCGGGGAGTGTCTTTTGTTGTGTTTTCCGTGTGAGGGTTTCTTATTGCATTTTTTAGAGGTTATTTAAAAAACATTTTCCACAAAACAAGTCTTTCAAAGAAAAGTAAAGAGCTTCATCAAACCAAAAATTAAGCATAAATAAAGTCAAATAATCTTCTTAATGTAAAACTACCACAAATCACTATCAATAAATAAATAAAACTTAAAATGAATAGAAAACACTATAAGTAGACAAGTCAAACTAAAAACGAGCAAAAATTAACATTAGTAGGGCTGATAACCCCCATGCCTTCTCAAGACTGGACCATAATTTGCGCTTCACTGAAAAAAAACAACAACAAATGAACATGGATTGTTGATTTAATACACATATACTGATATTTATTCCTTAAAGCCTTAATCAAGTCTTAATTTAAACTTTAAAGTAAAAAATTTTAAAACATTTAAAACGTGTTTTGTTTTCTGTAAAGCGCAAATTATGTTCTGGTCTTGAGAAGGCATGGGGGTTATCAGCCCTACTAATGTTATAAGAATAATAATGATAATAATATTTTATTACCCATCAAAATCAAACAAAACAGACGGAGTACATAAAAATATAAGAAAAGCCTAAACCTGACAAATACAAAATAGATAAAAATACAAGTTTTAAACACAATGTAATACTCAATAGCAAGAAAAGACTGGTTAAACCATAGAGAAAATAAAAACATACTGAGTTCTACTGGTGGAGGATTTCAAACCCCAGATAGCTTTTAACATTATTATTAAACTTTGAGATCTGATTAAGGATGGCTGAAGTTGGGTTTGCTACATTATAATTCCTAATAAGAAAAGAATTCCCTTACAAAGTGGGAGAAGAAGTAGAAACTTGGCATACTTAAAGAAAACAGATCGAAGTTTATGTTTATCGCACTCGGGAAAAATTCTCCAAAAAGGACTCATTATAAATACACTGAAACAAACACACACACACACTGAAACACAAACACAAACTTAAACACAAAAACACACACTGAAACACACACACACACACACACTGAAACACACACACACACACACTGAAACACACTCACACACTGAAACACTAATACACACTGAAACACATACACACACACTGAAAGACACACACACACACACTGAAACACACAAACACACACACACACACACTGAAAAACACAGACACACACACTAAAACACAAAAACACACTACAACACACACAAACACACTGAAACACATACACATACTGAAACACACACACTGAAACAAACACACACACACTGAAACACAAACACACACTGAAACACACACACACACACGCAGACTGAAACACACACACACACACACTGAAACGCAAACAAACACACACTGATACACACACACACGCACTGAAACACACAAACACACACTGAAACACACACACACTCTGAAAGATACACACACACTGAAACACACACACACACACACTGAAACACACACACACACACACACACTGAAACACACACACACACACACACTGAAACACACACACACACACTGAAACACACATACACACACTGAAACACACACACACACACACTGAAACACACACACACACACTGAAACACACACACACACACTGAAACACAAACACACACTGAAACACACACGCACACACTTAAACACACACACACACACTGAAAAACGCACACACACACACACACTGAAACACACAGACAAACACTGAAACGCACACACCCACACTGAAACACACACAAACACACTGAAACACACACACACACTGAAACACACACACACACTGAAACACACACACACACACTGAAACACACACACACACACACACTGAAACACACAGACACACACACTGAAACGCACACACAAACACTGGAACACACATACACTGAAACACGCACACACAAACACTGAAACACACACACGCACACACACTCAAACACACAAACACAAACACTGAAACACACACACACTGAAACACACACACACACACTGAAACAAACACACGCACTGAAAACACACACACACACTGAAACACACAGAGACTGAAACACACACACACAGACACTGAAACACACACACACACACTGAAACACACACACACTCTGAAACATACACACACACACTGAAACACACACACACAAACACTGAAACACACACACACGCACACACACTCAAACACACAAACACAAACACTGAAACACACACACACACACTGAAACACACAAACACACACAGACGGCAACACACAAACACAAACACTGAAACACACACACACACACACTGAAACACACAAACACACACAGACGGCAACACACAGACTCAAACACACACAAACACACTAACACACACATAAATAAACACAGACATACACCCACACACTTGTGTTTGTTTGAGTTTGTCATAACGTACTTTCTGACAAATCCACAAAGCTTTGGGAGGGAAAATGATTACTGACCAGCATTGTGCTGACAAGTCGTGAATTGCATCAGAGAATTGTTGTTTGTTTGTTTCAATAGAATTTATTGGCGAGAAAATTATGAGCTCAAAAGTCCCCAGCGTTTCTGTGGAAAAACAGCTATGTATGCCCGAAATAATCGTCCCCAGCAGGGAAATAAAAATTGAATGTCTTTCGCTATCCTTGAATGGTTTTCGCTATCCTTAGGACTGCTATTTGTAAACTTAGCTCAGTTGCTATTTTAGTTACCTCGTCAAATCTCTTTTGAAATCTCTTTCCGATTCATCATGTATTGAGGCAGAAATAGATTTTGCTTTGACATATACTTTTTCACTAGATCTCCCTATGTTTGAGACGAAAAATTCAATTCGAAAACTTCCAAGTCTACTTCGAATAACAGGTAATAATGCTTCATTTTTTTTCCACCAGATCTGTCAATGTTTGGGAGGAAAAATGTAAGTCAAAAACTTCCAAGTCTTCTTCGAAACAGAGGTAATACTGGAGACATCTTGGTAGACCTAGACTCTTTATATAGCAATATATTTTGGTAATATCTTTGAAATAACTATCTGGGCATATTTTTGAAAAATGATCTCGGATTTTCTTGCGACATTCGTCTTTTAATGTTTTGCATTTTTCTAGAGAACGATCAGGTCGGCACATATTGCAGATAGAAAGTGACAACGCAAGCAATTCATTGGATTCACGTTTTATATTAAGCTCAATGTGCTGTTTAAGCCAATTCGCAAGCAAGATCGGATAGTCAGGATCGTCATGATGTGGTTCCATAATAGTTTTACCTTTTTTTAATTTTTTTTTTACTCTATTGATCAAATCTGTTGGATTTTCTTCTTTTAAGAAAAGCGATTTTACGAGGTAAAAATTATCAGCTCTCATTGCAGTAACTAAAGGATCTTCATCCGAATTATATTCTACAACCAAAATAGTAAAATAACGTGCTAATATCGAATTTGGCAGCATAACAGGTAATTATCTCCCACAAACCTGTTTTTCTTCGATAACAATGCGGGTTATTCCTAGATCCACAGTTTGGATTTGCCCCTCTCTTCAGAAGAAACTTCACTACATTCAATTTATTAGCAGTAATAGCTGTAATCAAAGGTGTCTTTTCATTAAAATCTATTGTATCTAACTCAGCACCGTATGAGATAAGTAACTGACATATATCAACCCTTCCTAAAGCAGCAGCCTTGTGTAAAGGTGTCGGGTCTATAAGAAGCAAATGATATGTTTTATAAGGCGTACTAGAGGAGTAGTTAGGATTTGCTCCAGCCTTCAAAATACACTCTAAAATATCCACTCTTCCTACCTTAATAGCGGAGTCTAAACAACACCCATAGTTAGGATTTGCGCCCTTTTGTAAAAGAAATTTTACTAGATTCAAATTTTCAGCAAATATGGCTGTACTTAAAGGGGTGTTACCAATTTCGTTCAAGGGATCTAACTCAGCACGGTGAGAGATTAGTAACTGACACAAATCAGCTCTTCCTTTACAAATAGCAGCGTGTAAAGGTGTTTCCTTTAGCAATGGTCTCTTGACGTCACTTTTAAGTTGTTCCTTATGAAAAAACAAGTTAGGATTTGCTCTAGCTTTCAGAAGATATTCCACAATGTAAGCTCTTCCTTTCGCAACAGCATGGTATAAACAATCCCCAAAATTTGGATTTGCCCCTTCTTTTAATAGAACTTTTATTATTTCCAAATTATTAGCTTTAATAGCTGTAACTAAAGGTGTCTCATCAAATACGCTTATTTTATCTAACTCAGCACCGTATAAGATAAGCAACTGACACAGATCCACTCTTGCTTGCAAAATAGCATGATGTAAAGGTGTTTGACCACTTACAAATTTTTTTTGAAAATTTTCAAACGGTCCATAAGATTGATAGTTAGGATTTGCACCGGCTTTCAGGATAATTTCAACAACATCAACTCTTCCTTCCCCAACAGCATGGTGTAAACACTCCCCATAGTTTGAATTCACCCCACTTTTCAGAAGAAATTTGACTAGATTCAAATTGTTAGCTTTTATAGCTGCGACCAGTGGAATCTCATCATAAACATCCTTTGTATCAAAATCGAAACCGCATGAGTTTCGAAAGTATGCGATGATTTCCAACGAAGGTTTTCTATAAATGGCATAGCTAAAAGGCGTAGCCTTAACTTTACATACTCCTACCTTAACAGGTTTTGACGCGCTAAAATTTTGAAAACTGGAATCACACATTTTTCTTCGTTTTGGATTCAAAGTTCTGCTCGAACTGTTATCATCTGATTTTTCAAAATACCTTTTTCTTGAAGGTTCAATTTTGGAACTGTGTGTGCCCAATTCGTCAGGTGATTTGGCAGCGATACATTCAACCTTGATAGGTACTGATAAAAACGACTTTTCAACGCTAAATTCATGAGTTTTCCTTTTTTTTAGATTCACAGCCTTGTTATCTGGGTCAATCATTTCCTCAAAAAGCCTTTTTCTTGACGGTTCTACTTTAGAAATGTTTGCAACCGGTTCATCACGTAACCGGGCCGAAATACATTTTGCCTTGTCAGGTACCGACATGCTGAAATAGTTCAATACATAACTTTTTCTCCTTTTTGAACTTCTAGCCTGGCTCGGACCTGGATCACTTGTTACTTCAAAATTGTGTTTTTCTGGCGGTTTAATTTTTGGAATATGTGGAACAGGTTTCTCACATAATCGGGTAGAAATACATTCATCTTTCACAGCTTCTGATGCATTGAACTTTTCTAAGCTCAAGTCACAAATTTGTCTTTGTTTTGGATTCATAGTCCTACTTGGACTTTGATCATCTGTTTCTTCAAAATGTCCTTTTCTTGAAGGTTCAATTCTAAAACTGCATGGGCCCAATTTGTCAGGTGATGATTTCACGGCAATACATTCAACCTTAATAGGTATTGACACAAACGACTTTTCAACACTTAATTCATGAGTTATCATTTTTTTTTGCATTTACAGCCTTGCTATCTGGGCTACTCATTTCTTCAAAAAGTCTTTTTCTTGACGGTTCAAGTTTAGAAATGTTTGCAACCGGTTCATCAGGTAACCGCGCCGAAATACATTTCGCCTTATCAACCTCTCTCAGATTTGGACCACTTGTTTCTTTAAAATTCTGTGTTTCTAACGGTTTAATTTTAGGAAGATGTTGAACAGGTTCGTCATACAATTTGGTAGAAGCACATTCAGCCTTCACAGCTACTGATGCATTTTTAGAAATGCGTGGGCCTAATTCACCTGGTTTTTCCGCAGAAATACACCCGGGTACCTTGCTACCCGGGTCACTCATTTCGTCAAAAGACCTTTTTCTTAACGGTTTGTGAATATTTGCACCCAGTTCATGCGTCCAGTCGGAAATACATTTTGCCTTGTCAGCCACTGACCCGCTCGGATTCAGAAAGTTCAAATATTGACTTTTTCTTTGTTTTGAATTTGCAGGCTTACAAGAGCTTTTCCAAGTTTTCATTCGTCTTACATCTACAGTCATGCTGAAATTTGGCTCAGTTATTTCCGCGGTAATTGATTTTACAATCTTGGAAGCATAACTTTTTATAGATGATTCGAAATTACGATCGTCACTCTTGTCAAACATTTTGTAATCTTCACTTAATGCTTGTTTCTTTTAAACTGATAACCGTACTTGCAAAAACTAATTTATGAACGCCGTCGATGACGTAAGCATCCATATTTAACGCTAATGACGTCAAGAATCCTTGTGATGTCATATTTCTTAGTGTATGACGTCAAACCAGTAGGAATCAGCCCATGCTGTTATGCATAAACTTCAATAATATAATCAATATCGTTAGGTGCCTTACAATTTTGTGAAAACCTTTTTAACTTATGGGTCATTTATGGCCAAACACTGCATTGGTTATAAATAGACTGTTATACTTACAGAATTTCAGCAGTCTGTAGCTACTATTGTTTTCTGTTCCTATACCAGGTTTATCTAGGTTTGGATAGCATCTATCTTCATTTCTAACAAGCTGGGTGTTAAAATCTTCAATAAAAAAAGCCATATTTCTACAAGACATTTCTAACTGTCTAATTGCTTCTATAGCTGTAAGTAAAATTCATCTGGGTCAATACTATACTGCTCAGTCGGTTCTATAGAAGTATATACTACTATGACTGATACCCTCCACTTTTAGTTATAAAATGAACAACTACCGTTCTGCTTCTCAGAAGCCTCCCTATTCATCACGAGCCTTACTCCCTCTTTATGTAACTTATCCTTCCTGCCTGAGCAAAAACTCAATATCACCTAATTGCATGTTTGCAATTATTAGGGATATCTATCAAAGAGCTTTCAAAGACTTAGTTGAGTACAGATGAACATACCATTAAGGGCATTTTAGAAAACCTCCGTGGCATTCGTAGTGTTTGTCCCAAGCTACCTAAGGCCAACACAACAGCGCAGGCTCATCCTCCATCCCACTCTATTCAAATCCCCCTTCTTTACACCCTCCAGGGAAGTTCCAATTTCACTTAAAACCTTCCTTACAACATCCTTCCACCTCAACCAGGGACGACCTATTTTTTGTTTTGCCCAAGATGGTTGGGTGAAAAGGATAATCTCTTGCATTTCCATTGAGAAAATGCCGAAGATATTTTACTCATTTGCCTTGAGGAAATAAGGAAAAAGATAACCTTTTCCTCATTATAGCCCTAGACAGTGAGATTTAACCAGATTTTTCGTACAGCCTACTGTTACGGTCAGTCAGTTGGGTACCCAAATCAATCTGTAGGCAATTTCTCTGGAAAAAATTGGCAAATCTTCCTCCGTTTTTGGAGTGCCTATGCTTCAGAGCCATGTTTGGACCGCTGTCATCACTGTAAATTCCGATATTTTAATCTTGGTTTGCAGATTTCTCTTCCTCTTCATCATTACTTTTTTCAACTATGAAAAAAATACCATGGGCCTTGGTTATTCCAAGGCCCATGGGGAACGTTTCCAAGGAGGGTTATTCCAAGGCCCTAAAATACTAAGGCAAAATGTATTTCGGCCTGGTTACGTGATGATCCGGTTGCAAACATTTCGAAAGTTGAACCGTCAAGAAAAAAGCTTTTTGAAGAAATGAGTGACCAAGATACCAAGACTGTGAATCTAGAAAAAGGAAAACTCATGAATTTAGCGTTGAAAAGTCTTTTGTGTCTGTACCTATCAAGGTTGAATGTATTGCCACCAAATCACCTGACGAATTGGGCACATGCAGTTCCAAGATTGAACCTTCAAGAAAAAGGTATTTTGAAGAAACAGATGATCACAGTTCGAGCAGGACTTTGAATCCAAAACAAAGAAAAACTTGTGATTTCAGCTTTCAAAATTTTAGCACGTCAGTACCTGTTAAGGTAGAGTATGTAAAGTTAAGGCTACGCCTTTTAGCTATGCCATTTATTGAAAATCTTCGTTGGAAATCATCACATACTTTCGAAACTCATGCGGTTTCGATTTAGATACAAAGGATGTTTATGATGAGATGCCACTGGTCGCAGCTATAAGAGCTAACAATTTGAATCTAGTCTAATTTCTTCTGAAAAGTGGGGTGAATTCAAACTATGGGGAGTGTTTACACCATGCTGCTGGGGAAGGAAGAGTTGATGTCGTTGAATATATTCTGAAAGTTGGTGCAAATCCTAGCTGCTATTCTTATGGACCGTTTGAAAATTTCCAAAAAAAATTTGTAAGTAGTCAAACACCTTTACATCGTGCAATTTTGTAAGCAAGAGCGGATCTTTGTCAGTTGCCTATCTTATACGGTGCTGAGTTAGATATAATAAGTGCATTTGATGAGACACCTTTAGTTAAAACTATAAAAGCTAATGATTTGGAAATAATAAAAGTTCTATTAAAAGAAGGGGCAAATTCAAATTTTGGGGATTGTTTATACCATGCTGTTGCGAAAGGAAGAGCTTACATTGCGGAATATCTTCTGAAAGCTAGAGCAAATCCTAACTTATTTTTTCATAAGGAACAACTTAAAAGTGACGTTCTATTCTCTCTGAATTCAATTCTCTTACTAATATGAATTATAATGAAAACCATTCCTTTTATTCAAATCCAATCACCAATCAAGTTATCGTATATTGAGCAACCTCTGCTGTCTCTGATTGGCTCCTAAAAAAACGGATGTTGCCTCAAAAACCACTCTGCTTGTCTTATATAACCTGGACTATAGTTTCAAAACATGCTTGGCCACTTTATAGAACTACAGGTTAAATGTGTATTCTATATTTAGTGCTTCTAGTCACAATCGAGTGACTTTGGTAGAGGTTTCAGAGAAGTCCTTGAATATAAAGCAAATCTAATGGTTTGTGTCCTGCATTCACATTTTGATGTTTACTCGACGCAGAACCGGCAGAAAACTATAAATTTGTCTCCCGTATGGATTTTTCTATCTGTTCAAATCGTAACTGTTATAAAACTTTTTTTTTTCATATTTCACACTCATACGGTTTATATCCGTTATCAACTCTTCTATGCCTTTCCAAATGAGAACAATAAGTTACTTTTTCTTGCATTTCAATGGTTTATCTATTGATATATTTATTCTCTGTGCTTATACAAAACAAAGGAATCAAATCTTTTTCTTACATATTTCTCACTCATTCCGGTTAATAAATCCGGAATGAATTCTTCTATGCCTGCTCAAGTGAGGGTCTTATTCAAGATCAAAAAGATCTATTCCCCTTAACCCATGAATGACCCCTGGTCTTCTAAAGAGTTGGAGAAGAAAAAATAACCTTTAGAAAGCTTTTGAGTTAGCAAACCCACTCTTGAATGCTGCACGTCTTCAGCGATTCAAACTCTACAGGAATGTTTTCAACTCTTTATGACGGAAGGCCAAATTCCTGGTTCCATTGTAACTGAACCCCTGGGTAACGGAACCCCTGTAACTGAAACCCCCATGTAAATGAACCCGTATAACCGAACCCCCGTGCAACTGAACTCTCGTGCTACTGAACCCTCATGCAACTGAACCCCCGTGCAACTGAATCCTCGTACTAATGAACCCTCATGCAACTGAACCCCCTTTAACTGAACCCTCGTGCAACTCAACCCCCTAGAAACTCAACCCCCGTGTAACTGAACCCCCATGTAACTGAACCCCCATCTAACTGAACCCCCGTATAACCGAGCCCCCGTGCAAATGAACCCTCATGCAACTAAACCCCCTTTAACTGAACTCTCGTGCAACTCAACCCCCATGCAACTCAGCCCCATTTAACTACATTCCCGTGTGACGGGATACCCATGTAATTGTAACTGTGTGTAACCATGAAACTGTGTGTTAACAGAACACAACTAATGAGCGAAAAGTGATGAAAGAAAGGGGTAATACCGAACTCTCAGCTACCATTCTTGGGAGACATCTGACAGTTTATAAGTGACCATGGAATTCCTGTGTTGTTTTAGTCACTTTTCTGTGAATAGGCAGCGTGGCCGCAGAGTGCACCTGGTGACGATAAACCACATCAGTCCAGTTTTTGTCAGGAAAAAATTACTCAGTGATAATTTATTGCTCCCGCTTGCATTATGCGCTTCTAGGTCCGGGCCTAGGGACCTAGTGGTAAATCCAGGCTTGAGTGTGCACATATTTCCTTTTGATGAATTGACTTTCCCTTTAAGCACTCTCTGAAAGTTCCAACTTAATACAAAAATCCCTTTTCGAGATATACCATTTTGAAAATCTGCGTGCACATAGTGTCTTTTGATTTAGTTCGTGTTCCACTTCAAATACCTCATTCTGTCAAATTTTCAACTTGATATGGGTAGCCTTAATAGTGCTAGTTTAATAGTAGCAGAGGTCGTAGTAGGAGCAGTAAAAGTAATAATAGTGTTGAATTAGTAGTAGTAGTAATAGCAGGTAGATGCCCCAGAATTTTCATCTTGATACGCTAAGCTGTTCGAAAAAAAATTGCTGGTACACCTGTATCAGCAATCTGTATGTTATTGCAAGTTATCAATTGTTAAAATTTAAGATTTTTATAGAAGGGATGATCGTAAAAACTTTGAAGGAGGCTCATTCGATTGGAAATTGAAAGTTCAAATTCAATTTCGAAGAATCAAAGGTAATCACAGGACAATCAGCCTTTCCCACTTAACCGACATTCCCCCCCAAATACATCCGATCAAAATAAAAATAAATGTTTTGTTCAAAATAGTCTGAAGATCAAATAACCATGCCTTTGGGGTTAACAACCCCACCAGCAGCATCTGGGGCAAGGGCTGTAAGTTAAGCTAGTTGCTCATTGCTAAAACATAGGGTTTTAGTAGAAATTTTTTATGAAATTTGGAGGAGGGGGGGGCTTATTCGACTGGAAATCAAAATTTCCAGTGCACTTTACAGAGTTAAAAGTGATCGGAGGGCTTCCACCCCACCCTATTTTTCCCCCAAATAAATCCAATCTAAATTTTGGGACGTCCATTTATTTAAAACAGTTTAAAGGTTAAATAACTATGGTTCATAACCCTATTGTGTTTTACCCAATGTAAGTACGGTGGTTGAGTTGCACGAGGGTTCAGTTGCACGGGGGTTCAGTTGCACGGGGTTCAGTTACACGGGGGTTTAGTTAAATGGGGTTGAGTTGCACGAGGGTTCAGTTTCATGAGGGTTCAGATGCACGGGGGTTCAGTTGTACGGTGGTTCAGTTACACGGGGTTCAGTTACAGGGGTTCAGTTGCTTGGGATTCAGTTACACAGGGGTTCAGTTACACGCACACCCAAATTCCTTTACTGTTCCAAAAAATTCTCGGATTGTGGGAAAGATATTCGAAAAACTTGGCAAGTGATCAATTCCGTCCTCAAACGTTCGTCTCCGGCTCCTTCTATCCCTCCAAGTCTTGTACTTGGTGATGTGGTTGTTGAGGCTGTTTCATCTGTTCAAGAACCATTTACATCATATTTTGCCAATATTGGGAAAACCACTGCTTCTTCAGTCAGGTCTTCGCAGTCACAACCAGATTACAAATCTTATCTTGGTCCGCCTTGTCTGAAATCGATGGTGTTATATCCTGCGACTGATGTTGAAGTAGCCAAGATTGTAAATAGCTTGAAAGGTTCTTTGTCGTCTGGCCCTGACTGTATTCCAACTATGGTAGTTAAGTTCATTCTTCCTTCTAGTATTTCTCCATTGACGAAGCTTATAAATCTTTCTTTTGAAAATGGAATTTTCCCTAGTTCTCTTAAGCGAGCTAGAGTAATTGTTTTGCATAAAAGTGGACCAAGAAATGATCCAGCCAATTATCGTCCTATATCTTTGCTGTCTATTCTTAGCAAAATTATTGGAAAGAGCATGCTTTTCCGTCTACTTGCTTTTCTAGAGGCTAAAAGATTTTTTCATGATTTTAAGTTTGGCCTCCGAGCTAAACATTCTACGGAGCATGCACGTATAACTCTTCTAAATTTTTCTCCACACCGCACTTGACTCTGGTTTGATTCCTGCTGCTATATTCCTATATTTCCGAAAGGCTTTTGATTCTTAAATTCAAGAGATCCTGCTGTATAAGCTATCACACATTGGTGTAAGAGGACAGGCTCATGCTTGTTGTGATTCCTATTTGTCAGGTACAACTTTCTCCATAGATTCCCTTTCCCCCTTTTTGCCTGAAGTTGAGTTTGGTGTTCCTCAAGGCTCTATTCTTGGACCGTTTCTGTTTTGTTTTATGTTAATGACCTTACTTTTGCAGTTAAGAAACGAAAACGTACAGTTTGCTGTCACCTATGTCACCCTGAATCTTTCCATGCTAAAAAAAGAATTTTTCAATCTTTCAAAAGAATAGATCCCTTTGAACTGGGTTTATCCGAAAAGGCCAAGGTTCTTAAGGTGAAACTTTGGAATTATTCCAGAAGCAGAACCGAGCCATTGTACCGCCCAATTTAGGTGCATCACTTAGTTAAGTATCTCAACAATCGATAGAGTGGTACAAACGTTTGCTATTGAACAAATATAAGCAAGTCAGAATATGTCAAACTTAAGTAACAAAAGTAATGTTTTTGGGAGCAGCTGAGAAAAGTGATTCTACTAATATGTCAATTGTCAACTAAAGAGATAAATATAACAAAACAAGATAGTAAAATAAAAGTTCAAAATAGGGATAAAATCCTTTTTCAATAGACAGTGCATAGAAAATTCTCAATAAATACCAGATATTTCGGTCACATATACAGTGACCGTCATCAGTAGTAAAACTAAACTAAAACAATTTAAAACAAAAGTTTATATACGAAATCCAATAAAACTACATATTGTTTAAATCTCTAATTCTTTTCAAAGCAAAGGCGGAAGCTAGCCTCTTTGACCTTCTTGAATTCGGTTCATTAGCGTTCAATGATATAACATTTGGACAAAGGTCAACTACATTGGGTGAATTGAACTTTACTCTGTCAGATTTTAATAAATTATTATAGATAGAGTTCAGCCCAAATTCACCTGTATCCCGATTCAAAGCAATATTCTTGAATAAGATTTTCTTTATTTCAAGAGTTTCACAAAAATTTTGCTTTAAACCTCGATCACTAGAAATCAAAGAGACATTCTCGAACAAAATAAAATGCCCTGGAAAATTGAAAATATGTTCTGAAAGGGCTGAAGTAAAATCTTCAGACTTAGAATCTTGCTTTAAAGCCGAAGAAATAGAATCTTTATGCAGTAATAATCTCATTTCCAAACTCTGGTTATTACGTCCCACATATGAGCTTCTGCAAGTACATGGGATCTGATAAACCCCACTTTAATGCCCCAATGAAATTAGATCCTTCCCAGAATTTAGAAAACTACCCAAAGTATTATTACTCTTTAAAGCTACCCTTAAACCATTGCTTTGTAAAATTCTTTTAAGTTTTTCACTTAGCCCGGGTACATATGGTAAGGAACAAAAAACATCCTTCTCCCGAGTTGTCTCCAAGACTTCCTTAGAAATCTCTAGAAACCTTTTTCGTCTCTTTGAAAAAGACTGGTTAATTAACCACTCTGGATACATGTCGCTTATTAGTATTTTCCTTAGAAAAGACAACTCCTCCTCAAAAAAGAGCAAATACTAAAGATCCGGTCAGTTAAAGAAATGATCAAACTAATTTTTAATTGACGAGCGTGACCGGATCTACAAGACAAAAATCTATTGTTATTTGTCGGTTTTATGTAAATTTTAAAATCCAGAGTATTTTGATTTTTCAAAAGAAGACAATCAAGAAAAGGAAGTTTCCCATTCTCTTCTAATTCAACAGTAAACTTTAACCCCCCCCCCCCTCCCAAACAATTAAGATGTTCCAAAAATCCTTTTAATTCCTCCTCCTCATAATCCCATACTGAAATAATGTCATCCATATATCGGCCCCAGAAAATGTGTTATAAGAAATAGGAATCTAACGCAATTGTTTCAATATTCTCCACAAAAATATTAGCTAACAAAGGGGATAAAGGGGTCCCCATAGTATATTCACAAAATGTCTGATATTTTTTGTGAATTTTCTATACACTGTCTATTGAAAAAGGATTTTATCCCTATTTTGAACTTTTATTTTATCGTCATGGAAAGGCAGTGTGGTCTCCGAAATTATCTAAACAAGATAGCTTAGTTAGTATTTCTAAAAATATTCTCCTATAGTCCGTTAATTGTCAATTAATGAATAATTTAAAATGTTCAATTTGAAGAATTTTAATATTAGTCATATTATAATATGTAGCTTAGATTTGTAGCTGTTCAATGACATATACATTTCTTTTGAATTTCCATTTGGAAACCAGGTGTTATCTTTATGTTCTTACGTGGTTTTAATCATTCAATCACTTTTTTACTCAGTTTACTGCCAGTGAATGCCTAAATGTTTTTTTAAGATACCTGAAAACTTGCTTTGGGAAATTGTCTTATAATGGATACTGAACACCCAATGAAAAAAAAGTAAAGGGGATTAAACGACAAAAGATCTTCTCCAATGAATAAGTTCCCCTGGAAAATACCTTCCATCCCTGCGGAAAATTCTCCTCCATGGAAAATATTCCCTTGTAAATTTTACCTACACATAAAATAGCGACCGAATTTTTAATTTAAAGTTATTCGAAAAATAAAGTTCAAATGAATAACTTACCCATTGGGTATTGTTTGATAACTGTGGAGCCATATTTTTAAGGCTTTTTAGTACAGTCACTAATTCTCAGTGCACTGTTGATAAACTAATCTAGGCTTCAAATTCGGCATCAACTACTGTCATATTTGCCCAATAATTATGGTTTACTCGCCAGAAAAAAGAAGCTTTAATACGCCTTGTAATATGTCTAAAACATATCCAACAGTTTATTTAAAAAGTCTCCTTTCTGAAATATAAGACTCGAGGTATTTCCAGAGACAATCTGGATTACAAATTAATAATCTCGAACGTAAAAGTTGTACTGAATTAACCATAGAGCTTATAGATGGACGAAAAGGTTTTCCAGTAACAACCCAGATTGATCTTTAACTATTCCGGCTTTAATATTCTTTGGGTTTAAACAGTGCGTTTGGTCATTTTGCTTCGAGGTGAAATCTGCTCGATTTTCACTGAATCCATGAATTTCCTTTTTCCAACCGAAATCTTAAATTTTATTCATCAATCTGGATTCTTTTAATATCGTGTTTAAGTGACCCTTTTGTTTTGACTTAACAACTTTCCGGTACAATACTTGTTTTAACACAAAACAAAATAAAGCGAAGCCCATCGGGATTTTAATTCAAAAGTATAAGCAACAAAATAAATAGTAGGAATTCAATGACTAGTAGGAATAAAGAATATTCTATTCTCCTTTCTTAACAACAGCAACAGCATCTGTGTCACTATTTTTCTTCAGGACATAGTAATTCAAAGCCGTTGCAACTGATAGCCAGGCAAGGTAGGGAGCCAGAATCCAGCCTGCTGTAGAATTTACTTTGAAAAAGCTGTAAGCCGTGGCTGCAGCAGCTACATCAAGCAGGAGTATGTCAATGAGACCCTAAAAGAATTAAATAAAATGCATGTAATTAGGAACTTGAAAATATTATGTTGCCTGTATATTATGTTGTGTGTAGGGTGATATGGGTGGAGAGTTTTCCAAACTTGGTAAAAAAAAAACTCCCCGTGTTAATAAAAAAGACAAGAAAAGCAACAAAACCCACACAGTCGAAAATACATATCTATCTGAATATTTGCCCCGCAGACGAGGAAACGCGAGCTTCTGGGTTCTGACAATTTTTTTCTTCCGATAGATAGGGACTGTGACTTAAACTGACCATTATCGAGAACATAAATATTAGAATAGCAAAGCTGAAACATGCTGAACATGCCAGAGCTTGTGGCCTCACTGCTCCTCCCCTCCTTAAAAAAAGAATCTGTAAGAACATTTCCAAATATATCATAACACATAAAAAGAAGCAAACCACTTACAGTCGCATTGTTTTGTGTTATGTGAGTCCTAGGATGTAAGCATACCTTTACGCGAGGAGGGGGGGGGTTTCCCTCCTTCAAATTCATCGGAAGGACCTCCTCTCCAAATCCATTACTGGTCTGAAATACTATTTTCGTATTTTAACCCCCCCCCCCCCTCTTATACATATACAACAGAAGAAATCCTCTGAAACACCAATCTCCTTTTTTCAGTAAGGGCACCATGAAATGGAGAATAAAACCTCTGAATTACAATATAATATCCAGTAACTTTCCAGAGGGAGAACAAATCATGTTTTTTTCTAGCCTAAGACATCGCATGGAAATAAAAAACGGAACGTTTCTAGCTCTGGACGTAAGCTTCACAGGGATAACGTAATGTCAGGCTTGTGTTGAAAATATAATTAT
This sequence comes from Artemia sinica, assembly GCA_027921565.1. Taxonomy (NCBI): domain Eukaryota; kingdom Metazoa; phylum Arthropoda; class Branchiopoda; order Anostraca; family Artemiidae; genus Artemia; species Artemia sinica. The sequence goes on along the minus strand of JAPEVW010000040.1, from coordinate 707,553 downwards.
ATTTATTTTTTTACTATGGGTTTTTATCAATAATAAAGCTTCGGCCCAGAAATGGACTGATAAATATCCGGCTAAAATCCAATTGAGACATCCCGAAGGAGGGATAGAGGGCATGGATACTGCAGTTTCTCAGAATATGGTCCACATATTTACTAGAAGGACTCAATAGATGAAAATGGACATAAGTAAGAGCTGGTTTTCCAGTCGTGCCTTTTGAGTACCAGAAAAGCTTATAGTGCGAAAACATTTTGCCGGACCGGACACAAAATTAGTAAGCCTCTTCCCCCTCCCCCAAACATAATATTTGAAATTCAATTGCCCTACCTGCTTCCTTCCTCCTCCCATAGTGCCTGAAAGTTTCAACTTCATATCATAAGCTGTTTCTAAGATATTACGAATATGCTATTCCGAAGCCCTGGACAAACAAAGTGTTTTTTTTGTCTACCCCCCCCCAAGACAGAATTTTAATTCCGCTTGATCAGCCCCCCCCCAAAAAAAAAACACTCCCTGAATGGTTCAAATTGATCCTCTTCATTCCTGAGACAGATAATTTGAAAAATTGGGTGTACAGTGCCTTGTGTCGTTTCTAGATCATACTCAAGTGAAACTCTTGTGTACCGTGAGTAAAATATGATATATTTAAAATACAAAAAAATAAAGTTCCTTCTTTCTAAAGATAATTCCGACTTCCTCTAATTAAGTTTAAATCTAGTTTCAAAAAAAAGAAAGAAAAGTCCTTAATCAGCAAAGAGAAAAATTGCATCTTAGCCTCAGACAAAGAACGGCGCTATCCAGTTTGAATTTCGCCGAGGAGAGTGGTAATAAAAAAAACTACAAATACAATGTTTTCGCAGGAAGTCTAAGTTATAAGAGTGTGTGAACGTTTAAATCATCAAAAATATTTAAGACAGATTATTGGACGGAGGGTTTGGCCCGCCTCAGGACTTAGGCCAATTGTGGGTCGGCTCTTAGAGCGCAGGACGAGGACTATGTTTGATAGTGTGGTAAAAAGTGCTTTTTGGATTATTATTAAGAGCAGAATTATATTGGCATTCAGGCATTGCGATTCAAATTATTATGCAGTCATTTTAGAGACTTGGTTATTATTTGCCGTCAATTGAAGTGAGCCCTGTTGTACACCTAAAATGTAAGTTACAATAAATCTATTGCTCTTCTATTTGTGTTTATTTTGTTTTATATGTCTATATCTAATCGCACGACAGGTAATTAGTTCGTATGTCTCCAAGGTACGTTCCCAGGGGATCTGATTTCTACATAACATTAGAGGTAATTGATTTCGAGATAACCCAAGGAAAGGAGGTTACATTTACATAATTACATATTTTATTTTCTCGCGTTCAGCGAGTGGCGTGTTCACTCATTTATCTATCCCCCCCCCCTTTTCGCAACCGGTGCAGCCATCGACGGCACGAAATAAGCTATAACGGCTCGGACGATGCGATCGTAAAATTACCCGGCGGAACCTTTGATTTTCTTATCATTTTTATAGTTTCCTTAGCCTATCACTCGACCTAAGAAAAATTCACCCGGCGGAAACGGCGCGACCTTTAACGCCTTAAACGGCACAGTCTTTAGCGCTATAAGTGGCGCTATCGAAGAACTTATAAGGAGTAAGTTCACGGATTTTAAGCATAATATTACATTTGAAGCGGTCAATATTTATGACCACAATTAAGCCCAGTACCACAAATTTTTTATCGCTATAAATGGCGCGTCGGAAATTGGAGAAAATCATGCGAAATAATTAGGCTATAAACTTTGTAATTTAAATTTAATTATTGGAGAGATACAGACATATAAGTAAAGTGATTAGGCCTATAACCGCTAAGCTACTACAGGAAACCCTTTAAAATATCTCATAGGAGATAATAGCCTCCCCCAAAATAGGTTAAGTGAAAAAAATAAATTTATTTTGAGTTATTCAAATGCAAAAAAAAAAAATATCAATTAAAGGCGCAAAAGTTGGTCGCGAAAAATGTAGAAATAGCAAAGTCTATTCCACAGTATAATGGACAATCGGATATTGACGAATTTAATATCCAATTGGCCCAATTTGTAGAATTAACAAAAACAGAGCTAGAAACGTTAGTTGGCATGCTTCTATTAAGATTAAAAGGCCAGGCCTTAATATTTCTAAAGCAGATTGAACGTACTATAGGCGATGACGCCAACTTGCCAATAAATACGGTGGACAAATTGTTAACGGCATTTAAAGACAGATTTATCTAAACCAGTTCTACAAATAAATTAAAACACGGAATGGTATGCTTTGACCATTCACAAAATATAAGGGAATATCTTGATAATATACGTATTTCAGTAGAAGCAAAATACGGAGAAGGTTCGGGAGAGTTATATGAAAAAGTCATATTACATACCTTTTTGCAAGGACTACCACCAAAACTATATAGAATGGTAACAACCAAAAATATTCAGACGTTGGATCTTGCAGTTCAGGAGGTAGAGCGATTGATAAAGTTGATACGATGGTAGCTAATCACAGTAAAGCAAAAATAAATAGCCTAGGTGAATCAAACGCAAACATGACCTTCCAGGGCGATCAGGCGTCTCCCAATTTCTTTTCAAGGGATAACGCCCCAGTACCACAAAGAAATCAAACGCAAGAACCCGCTAGGCAGAAAACAGTACGTTTTCAGCCTGTCAAACAATCTAGTCATGAAAATAACCATACAACAATAAGATGCTATATTTGTAATCGACCTGGGCACATCGCAAGGGAGTGCCGTTGTGTCCCCAACAGCACACAAAGAATTGGTGTTGGCAGTACGCAAAATTATGGCAACCATTTGTTCGGAAGAACAAATTTTAGCGCCGGTGGTGCACTAGGCTATAGCCAGGGAAGATTGTGCCAATCAGCACCTTACAACACGTACCAACCTAATTTGTATAACCCTCCCCCAACAGACAAAATAATTATCGGCCGACGGGAAATACAAATTTTTTAAGCCAAAGGTATTTGCTGTCAGCGCCAACACCCGGCACTGGCGCAAGAAATCCAAACTATAGTAATAATACATGGCGAAGGCATACAAATGTAAATCAATTAGATATGCCTTCGGAATCTCACATGTCTGAATCTCTATTGCAGACACCGACGTACGAAATAAATCCACGGGGAAACGCATCAGGCCCCTTGGAAGAATAAATTGGACCCAGAGGGCGTCTAGAATGTTTTATAGGTCCAAACTGATAGTAGTACCGTCTTGTAGTGATAGTATTAACAAGTTACCTATATTTAATGATTTTTGTGTAGCAAACGTTTACTTTAAAGCTTTGATTGACTCTGGTGCAACGATTAGTATCAAAAACTCATGCGTATTTAATATGTTGCCTCTGCATATTAGGCAACAGAGGAACCCTAATAATCCCAATCTAACTAGCGTGGCAGGGCATAAATTGGATGCAAAAGGTTCAATTCGCCTAAACGTAAAGAGGGATAATAGACTCTTTCCGACAAATTTTATAATATGCGATAACTTTCCGTACGAAGTCATTATTGGAGCAAATTTTTTAAGGTCTAATAGAGTACTATTAGACGTGGCTAACCAAAGGCTTGTCTACCCGGCTAAGGTAGAGGAAGAAATTTCTACCTTAAGAAATTGTAACAGAGGTTACGAAGACAACGTAACAGTAAATAAAATTTCTGGTGGTATAATGTCGCAATATTTTGAACCTCATGTCTCGCAAAAAGGACATGGCATAGTTAGAAATTTGTTCAATTATTCTGAGAGACATTGCAGAGATGAAGTAAATTTAAATAATAAAAGTATTGAATCCGCAAAAATAAAAATAGGAGATATGCGGCAGTACAAGTCAAACGAAATCAAGAAAATAGTGGAATTATGGAAAAAATTATTGACCCCCATTGCAGTTCAGACACAGCCAGTGCTATTGACGGATAGCGCCAGACTAAATTTAATAAACAATGAAAACAAAGAAAAATATTACGGATTCGCGATAAGGAAAACAAAAGTCCCTCCCAAAACGATGCAAAGAATCCAAATATCACAGATGATTGAGCCAGTGGATAGCAAATCTGAAATATGGTTTGCGACCCCGTCAAATGAAATTCCTGAAAATCTGCTATGCGAGGAACAGATTATATCTTACGACAAAGGAGAAGGTTTTATTTGGATAACTAATAACCACGAAAATGACACAATTGCAATAAAAAAGGGGACGTGTTTAGTCCAAATCCAAGTTTTATCGGAGAATGATTTAAATAGATGGGAGAATTCCAAAAGAAACCTTGTTAACGGCATTAAAACCTCAATTAACAAATATCCTCTAACTAAATCGCAATTCTTAAACAAATTTAATATAGATCATATTACGGACTAGAAACTTAAGAAAAAATTATGCGAATTACTATGGAATTTTAAAGATGTATTTTCCGCATCTGAAGATGACATCGGACTGATACCGTTTTATGAACATTCAATTTTAACGACTGGTAATCCTGCCGCAAAACAGCCATATCGTGTGCCGTATAAGCACATAGAATGGTTAAAAAATAAAATCCATGAATTATAAAAAAATGAAATTATACGTCCAAGTATAAGTCCGTATAGTGCACCCGTGATCTTGGTACCAAAAAAGAATGGTGATCTTAGACTTGTAGTAGATTATAGAGCCCTCAACAAACAAGTAGTTAACGATAAATTTCCTTTACCAAGAATAGATGAAATTCTTGACTCTATTTCAACCAAAAATAAAATCTTTACTTCTTTGGACCTTACCCAAGGCTACCACCAAGTGAAAATAGCCAAAAAAGATGTCCACAAAACTGCATTTTCAACAGCTGAATGTGGTTCATATGAATATTTAAGAGTGCCTTTTGGATTTAAGACAAGTTCAAGCGCACTATGTAGACCCTTATTGCATCTATTAAGAGGATTAAAAAATATCATTCATTTTGTTAATGATCTCATATGCGTGGGAGAAAACACTGAACAACACTTAGCAACACTAGCTAAGGTGTTCGAGAAATTCAGACAGGGTAATTTAAAATGTCGGCCTGAAAAAGTAAATTTATTTCAACCTAAAATTAAATTTTTAGGAGTAGTAGTAACACAAGGAGAGATATCCCCAGACCCCAAGAAAATAAAATGTGTTGAAACCCTCAAACCCCCTAGAAGTATATAAGAATTAAGAGGAATTTTAGGTCTTACTGGTTACTTCAGAAAATTTGTGCGCAATTACGCCCAAATTGCGAAACCCCTCACGGAATTAACTAAAGGGAACTCCCAAAATGTTACCTGGTCCCAGGAAGCTCAAAATTCCCTAGGCCGTCTCAAAAAGGCACTCACTTCTGAACCAACATTATCACTTCCTGATTTCCAAAACGGACAATTTGTGGTCACAACCGATGCTAGTTCAAAGGGCAATGGCGCTATTCTTTCGCAAATAATCCCGGTAGAAAACCCTAATCCTCTAGAGGGAACGTCTAAACAAAAACAAATAGAAAAAGTTATATGCTATTCGAATAGAACCCTATCAAAAGGCGAAAGTAGTTATTCCGCCACAAACTTAGAATTATTGTCTATAATCCACCACTTGGACAAATTTAGACACTATTTAATAGGTAGAAAATTTATACTACGATCAGACCATAAGAGCTTGCAGTACCTGCGCACATTTAAAAACCCCACGGGAATTGTAGCTAGATGGATCATGAAAATCCAAGACCTAGATTACGAATTTGAATATTTAAAAGGTAAACAAAATGCAGCATGCGACTTTTTGAGTAGATACCCAGAAAATATTCTGTCGGAAGCTGAGGAAAATGAAGTTAACGCTATCAATGCTAAGAGCAAACATGAATGTAAGAAAAACAAAGTCAAAGACACAGTAAAAGAAAATGAGGTTAACTATTGTCCCCTGTCTTTAGAAAATATAAAAAGAAAGCAAAAAAAGGACGAAATGTGTGTAGCACTTATTAATTATTTTGTGAATGACGATGTGTTACCGGATAAATTCAAAACTCTTAGAAAAGAGATAGATAATTTTTACTATGATCTTGATGAAGAAATACTATGTAGAATCGTGACTGCAGAGACAAATAGAAACCAAACCTCAATAATACCTGTATTACCACAAAATTTAATAATACCTGCCTTCAAATATTTTCATTCAGATATAGGTGGACATTTAGGAGTAACAAAATCTTTCCATAAATTAAAACAATATTTTTACGTGCCGTCGGGAATAACAAAACTTAAAGAATTTATAAGTACATGCGAAGCGTGTAACTTAAGAAAAAAAAACCAAGCTTATCCTAATCCTCCAATGGGAAGAGTCCCGCTAGCGAGATTCCCCTTCGATATTGTCTCATTTGACTTATATGGAACCAGCGGAGGCTTGCCTGTTTCCAACAGAGGCCATACTTGTATTCTTTCAGTTATAGACCATTTTCCGGATTTACTTTGCAAAAGCATTAAAAAATCAAAGCGCTTACGCCACAAGTAAGGCGTTGGCGAAATTATTTTTAAAATTTGGCATTCCAAATACGGTTTTAAGCGACAACGGAAGCAATTTTGTTTCAAAAGTAACAAAAGACTTAATGAGTTTTCTTAACACAGAGAAAATGGTGACATCTCCGTACCACCCACAAGCTAATGGTAAAATAGAAAATAGGCATAAAATATTTTCGAACGTATTAATTATTTATACAAAAGACAACAGAAACGATTGGGATCAAATCTTACCTTATTTAACTAACGTGATCAATACTGCTCATTCAGAAACAACTAAAGACAATCCATTTTATTTACTTTTTGGTCGTGATTTTAGAATCCCGTATGATGAGATTATTGAATCTGGGCAGTATTATAATAACTCGGAGGATTACAAACAAGAATTCATAAACAGGATGAGGAAAACTTACAAAATAGTTAGGCAAGAGTTGGAAAAATGTAAAATGAACCAAGAGCTAAGAAACCAACCCAAAGTCAAGGGGAGTATAGATTTCAAAATAGGAGATTGCGTCTACCTAAATAACGAGGCAAAGACAGAAGGCAAAAAACTTTCCAACAAATATTCTGGACCGTACAGAATAGTCAAAAAGTACGATAACGATTATACTTTTAAAATGGAGAACCCCGATAGCGGAAGAACTTACAAGGCACATGTTAGCCGAATAAAAAGAGCCAAATTTCCAGAGAGATGGGTATCACGTCCCTCCTCTACTGATTCGTCAGATGCAGAAAATGAGCCCCCTAAATCAAGATTGGCAAAGCTAAAACCCTTTAATTTCAAGCAAGACTATTTCGAGGATGAGAGCGATGGGGAAAACTTCGAAGAATTTTTAGCTATGAAAAATCTAGTTATTCCCAAGAAAAATCCCTAATACCATTAAGAATAAAAACACCAAAAGATCCAAAAAGTTCATCATCGGAGAGTGTGGGAGAGTTAGATTATACGATATCTCCGAAAAACCAATTTTTCCCTGATAGAATTTGGACCCCTTGTCCCCCCAAAAGATTTCCAGACGATACGGTTTCCCCTGCAACACCAATAGAAAGGCCCCTGTCATTGCAGGAAGAATTGAACAGAGCTGTAGAAACCCCTGGTATTACTGTAAAGAAAACTCCTCCCAAAGATTCAACTAAAACAAAATCTGCAAGAAGCTATGTATTTAATAAATTTCCCCATAAAAACGAGTCAAAGTACATTGCCCGAGAATTAAACTCCCAAGGATGACCAGCAAGGACAATATCATGATATAACTGTGTCCAAGGTCAAGCCTAAACAGTGGACTTCATGGAGGGAAACACTAGTGCAGAGAATGCCCCATCCCCCTGAAGACATGGCATTTAAACAATGGAGGAACCCCGCAAAAACCTTTGATTCCTCTCAAAGTTCTCAAGAGTCTTTCAAATCTCCCGAGTTGAAAACTCAAAGCGAGGACTTAGAGAATAAACCTTCTACTTCCAGAGGAGTAGAAATTTACGAAGGAAGGGCAGGTGATACCTCAAAAAGTGCCACCTCTAAAAGTTCTAATCTGGATTCGTCGGAAACCTGTTCCAAAGAATCGGGCAGTGAATCAGCCCATATGGTAATTAAAGGAATAGGAAAATCAAAACCGACTTCAGTAGCCGCACACGCGAAGGAAACAAAATTAAAAGGGCAAGAATTTTTGAAAGAACAATACAAAAAGTTTGATATTATTTCGCTAGAAAAACCGAAAAAGAAAAAACGTCGAGGAAAAAGTAACGACACAGTCGGGTAGAACGGTTAAAAAACCCGACAGATGGAATTACACTTAATCAGTATAGGATTAAAAGATTTTAATGGATAGGCGTCATAAAGGAATAATAATTTAAAAACTTTTAGCTCACAAGTAAAAATCATACAATTATAAAAAATGATGTAGAAAAATTTTGTTCAACATATATCATGGCTTCGCATGAATCAAAACCGTCTGATACCGTCTGTTCAACATATATCAGTTCCCGAAAACAAATTCTAATTTAAAAAAAAAGTCACATTGCATATAATCAATTCGAATAATTTCCTTTAATATAAAAAGTCTACCCGTACCATTCCAGTACGAAGCATCCATTCCAACTGAAAGAAGCCGTGATAGAAAAAACTAAGCGAGAAATATTCATACACCTTAGAAATGATCTTTGGTTATTTTCTGTTCCAAGAGAAACTGTTGGAACTATGTCTTGTTACAATAATACAGAAAGAATAGACCCAAGTTACAAAACAGAATTACTTTTACAAGATGTGGGTACGATAACCATAAAACAAGGATGTCGACTTGTAACTAGAGAGTCAACTGTTCGAACGCCATTAATTACCACGAAAACAAAGATAATAAGTCCCAAAATAATCAATTTCAAGGCAATTAACCTGTCGTACACTATTCCCAATACAGAAAATGAGGAAATGAAAACCTCAATATGGTCCAAAATAGAAAAAAATAAAGGGACATTAAAGCTTACAAAAATAAGAGAAGCATTAGACTCCCAGATCCCCCTATTTACAAATGAAGACCAGAGATTAACGTATGTGGATAATAGATACGGATTGTTCTCAACCAATTTCTGGTGGAACATACTACTGACCGTATGTTTCGTATTCGCGACTTTCCTGACCATAAGAACCTTATTGACTTTTAATTACGGAAAAATCCTAAGACTAAGAAGGCGAAAACCAAGAGAAGAACACGGGGAAACAGCTGAGATGCGGAGGTTAGACCCAGAACCCCCTGAGAACGTCTAAGCCAAGAAAAAGGGAAGACATTAGAAAACGAGTGGTTATAGAGGTCTCCACTCGTCCTTGCTATGTCTTGTTCCCTCATTGTAGTGTCGTTTACGTAAAACCGTGCGGTTACGACGCTCCAACATGAGTTTCTTAAACAGCAGGGACGTGCGTGAACAATGCAGGCATGAAATATGTTGTAAAATTAGACCTCAAACTTAATAATGTAGAGTAACTTATGTTTAAAGGATTGTTTTAAATCTAAGGGAGAACTTAATAAGTATTGAAGAATTAAATGAGCCTTTTATCGTTGTTTCGTTTCTCAAAACAAATTTGGAAATACCTCTTTTTTAGATTTCCCAATGGGAATTATATGCATTTGAAACCAATATTATAATAATGTCGTTTTATTATAACCAATGTTATGTAGTAATATCAGTGTAATTTTTTATATTATCTTGTAGGGTAATCTTCACCTTAAAATGCACCCAATCGTATCGTTTATTATGTATTATGACTCCTTGATTTTAAAGAACGTGAGATTCTGCCTCGTTATTTTTATTACCGGAAGTGGATTGACATATTGGATATCGATCATTACAATGAGTTGTCCAGTGCAGATAAAACCTAGTAGCATCTATTTTCATCATATCTCAACCAACGAAGAGTACTCACCATAGACTCCAGCCAATTTCCATCCCAGCTACGTCTACGAAAATTACAGTTACCTTTTGATCGTTGTTTCCTCGACCATGAACCATATTACGTATCAGGTAACATTATGTTTGAATCTCAGTGTCCAGTGCATTATCGAACTATATAATCACATAAATCATGAGAACCCCATCGACCAGTACAAGAAATAAGTACCTAAATATCACCCATAATAATCCTTATGAGACATGAGCCATTTGACTGTATAGTTATGATATTTGATGATCCCAAAAAATTATTTATATGACGCAGATTCACGCGTCGAATCCCTTTCGACCATCTCTCGGAATCCATCCTATCCCCTCTGTGTGGAAAGTTCAGATCTCTGTTATCCCATAATATTACGAGATAATTTCTGAAAAATAGACCTGGAAACCAACCATTGAATTACAGGAACCAAAATTAACCCCAGTGACTAACCCCTCAGTGACAATATACCCCTCCCACAAGTTAAAGACAATATGGTGAAGGAGTCACTACAGTTTGATGTCGACCTGTTCCAAATCCAAACTTCAATTCCCCTGTGATTAACCTAGGAATCACCGCAAAAGTTAATAGACGCAAGCCAGACATGAACAATTTTATAAGAGAAGTATAATCTCTAAGTGCACGAATGAACAATTTTATACGAGAAATACATTCTCTATGTGCCTTAAAATATCCCAAAAATGATATGCTGAGAAGAAAATGAACGCACTCCCAGTGTTCGACCCCTTAATGATAAGGCACCCTGTGAACTATCAAAAAGCAGGTGAGAATTAACTCTGATAGCATATTCCCACACCTGTAGTTGGAAGTATTATTTCCCATTTGACAATTAGAGAAAGCTTGTCGTGTGAACACAATCATGCTCGAACTGTTCCATGAAGAAACTATATTGTAAGTGCTTTAAAAATTTTTGCCAAGACGAAAGGAGTGAAGGACCATAATTTACAACAGAAGGATTGAGTACACTAAAAAGACATGAATGGTGATGAAATAGATGTGAATTTACATATGTTACTTCTTAATAACTTTGATAACTCAAAAATCCCAATATCCAATCGTTAACGTTGCGTAGCAAACATCCCCAGTGAAAGTGTTCTAATGTTACCCGTGAACATGGTAAACCCAATATCGTGTGTTTTAAATCGTTCTTATATGTAGTGTTAGATCTTCAGATAGAGCTATGTGTAGCGTTGTCGTGCTATTCATTTAATGTAGCGTAGATAGAAAGAAGTGTGCCCTATAGACAGCAAAATCAAAAAAAAACTTGTAAAAGGTGAATTCTCAAAAAAATCTTATGTAAAGGTAGAATAGCCCCAACCTTGTTGGAATTATAAAAGTAATCAGTGTTAGATGTAGAAAGAAAAACAAATCTTTAGTATAGTAGCTAGGCTAGACCCATGAATAATCTTAGTCCGGTAAATGAATTTTAGATAGGGATATAGAATAAAATAAGAAAAGTAATAGAAAAATTTTTTAGCACTCCTGATTAAGCCAAAATATAATATGTAATAATACAATGTCAATCAAAATTATGTAGAATAAATAGTTAATAAATTACGAACATTTCAAAAGCCCAAAGGCAAGCAAGTCCTAATGACGGGACGTCATTAAATAATGGGAAGGGTAATATGTACCGTGAGTAAAATATGATATATTTAAAATACAAAAAAAAATTAAGTTCCTTCTTTCTAAAGATAATTCCGACTTCCTCTAATTAAGTTTAAATCTAGTTTCAAAAAAAAAGTCCTTAATCAGCAAAGAGAAAAATTGCATCTTAGCCTCAGACAAAGAACGGCGCTATCCAGTTTGAATTTCGCCGAGGAGAGTGGTAATAAAAAAAAACTATAAAATACAATGTTTCCGCAGGAAGTCTAAGTTATAAGAGTGTGTGAACGTTTAAATCATCAAAAATATTTAAGACAGATTATTGGATGGAGGGTTTGGCCCGCCTCAGGACTTAGGCCAAGTGTGGGTCGGCTCTTAGAGCGCAGGACGAGGACCATGTTTGATAGTGTGGTAAAAAGTGCTTTTTGGATTATTATTAAGAGCAGAATTATATTGGCATTCAGGCATTGTGATTCAAATTATTATGCAGTCATTGTAGAGACTTGGTTATTATTTGCCGTCAATAGAAGTGAGCCCTGTTGTACACCTAAAATGTAAGTTACAATAAATCTATTGCTCTTCTATTTGTGTTTATTTTGTTTTATATGTCTATATCTAATCGCACGACAGATAATTAGTTCGTATGTCTCCAAGGTACGTTCCTAGGAGATCTGATTTCTACATAACATTAGAGATAATTGATTTCGAGATAACCCAAGGAAAGGAGGTTACATTTACATAATTACATATTTTATTTTCTTGCGTTCAGCGAGTGGCGTGGTCACTCATTTATCTATCCCCCCCTTTTCGCAGCCGGTGAGGCCCTCGACGGCACAAGATAAGCTATAACGGCTCGGACGATGCGATCGTAAAATTACCCGGCGGAACCTTTGATTTTCCTATCTTTTTTATAGTTTTCTTAGCCTATCACTCGACCTAAGAAAAATTCACCCGGCGGAAACGGCGCGACCTTTAACGCCTTAAACGGCACAGTCTTTAGCGCTATAAGTGGCGCTATCGAAGAACTTATAAGGTGTAAGTTCACAGATTTTAAAGTACCAAGGACACCAAAATGAAAACACTTTTAGCCCTCTTAATCTATTTTAGGTCTATTCATACCTGAAAATCCGGGTTTCCTACGAGTTTTTGTTTAGCTGCTATTAGCATTTTTAGTTTGAATAAATTCGCAAAACAGTGTTGTCAATAATAAACAACGATAAACTTCGGAGCTGAATAATATTAGCGAAAACTATTTCCTACGAATCCGACACTGTTTTTCATTTGTGAAAATTCAAATTTACAAAATCTGTTGATTGTTATATATATATTAGTGAAAATACATTTTGTGAAAAAATATGACCTCAAGTTCAGAAAGTGACTATTCTGATGTGTCAGAAAATATTTTGATGATGACCAAGCGCTAGATGGTATGCAAGATACCATTTCAGGATACTTGTTCCAGCTAGACCCCGACGCCGCGCCGGCGGATCGACCAAACGCCGCCGACGAGAGGCCTGGCGCCACCGAAGTGTCATAACGCCACCGGCGAGCCGCAGGTGCACCGCAGGCACGCCGCCGCCAACAGAGGCGGCGGCGTTCGGTCGATTTCAAATTAATTTTGCGGCAATTCTTTATTGCGTCAACCGTAAATTCGGAGCTTTTCCTTCTTGTGTGGTTTAGTATTTTGATTTTCCTGATTAGAAATCAAGCAGGGCTTGCACTATCCCCAAATTTTCGGGTATTTCCCCGAAAATCTATGCGTCACCCCGAAAAAAAATTTTGTTCCCCGAATCCCCGAAAACCACGCAATCACGGTGCCACCCCTAGCGATTTATCACCAGTGACTTTCCCTGCCAAACATTACTTGGCATACCATAATTCTTCACTACTCTCTTGTTCATTAATTTTCGTCTCTTTTGTTACTTTGCATAAAAAAGAGACAGATGCAATTGCAAATATTGCAATATACACAGTTCTTCATATGTTGACAAAAAACAGGATCGTCTTTATGAAATGAGTTCAAATCATTTCGAATGCAGTTTCCCAATCGCTATTTCTTACATTGTTTGTAGTCAAGAATTTTATTTTCAAATTGAATCCCAAAAAAAAACCTTCTATTGTGACAAATTTAGCTATAGACTAAGCTATGTACAAGGTTTCGGAATTAAAGATTGAACTGGAAGTTACCTAAAAAATATGACTCAAAAATAAATTGTAAATTATTGCCTATAGGAGGGGGGATAGGGGGCTATAATTTTTAAATGATAATACCTCATTTTTTCATTGAAAGCAGGGATGCCAAAAGGTTGATTATTTTTTTCATTTAAAATGGAGACAGAAGAAAATGATATCAAATTCCCTAGGAAACCATTGAAATATTTTGATAGACCCAAGGCCCCCCATTAGGAATTGTTCATTGTCTTGGGTATTTTGCGATTTCTCATAGGCTACTGGCCTAATTTGGCTTTTGTGTGTGCTCCCTTTTAATTGTATTCTTTGGATCTTATTGAATGCCACGGCAAATCTATGACTCAGTTTTCAAATAATTTGAGGTATATCTGAGTAATTTCGACATTTTTGTTGTCTTTGTACCCCTTTACTCATACCCTCAATTTTTTTCAAGGAACACTAAGCTTTTTAACGTTATTTTGCGTGTTTGTTTGAACCATATAGAGACCTAGTTAATTATTAAGTAACTTGTTTTTCTAATGAAAGCTGAGACAGTATCCTATCAATGTGGTATCCAGAGGAGGGGGGGGGGAGGGAAGTATTACATTTAAATGATAATAACTCGAAATTTATTTTATTGAAAGCAGGGATCCCCAAAATTTTTTTTTCTAATTTAAAGCAGAGACGGTATTTTATCAAGGTGGTATCCAGAGAGGGGGGTGGGAGTAGTGAGCTATAATATTTAAATCATAATACCTCGATTTTTTTTAAAGAAGGGGTGCCAATAAGGTAAATATATTTGTTATTTAAAGCACAGACGGTATCCTATCAAGATAGTATCCAGAGGGGGGGACATAGGAAGCTATTTTATTTAAGTGATAGTACCTTGATAGTACCTGTTTTAATACAAGATATCTTTTTAAGAATCCAAAAGAGCAAAAAAAACAATCAATATCAAAGTCACCCATTTCAACTGTTTTAAATGTGATAGGCAAAGGGTATTATAAAAAATTAAGCTTCTAAGTTCAAAGCTATATTCAAAGTTTTCTGATTAGCCTAATTTAATATTAAGATGGTCTGGCCTAAAAGATAAGACACACATATAGTCAGAACTCCATTGCAAATCCATATATAGCTAAATTTATCAAGACTCTCCCCCCTCCCTCCCTCCATAATGGTGAAAATATACCCTGAATTATAAATCAACACCATATTTTTGGTACATAGCCTAGACTGCAGTTTTCAACAAAATTTAGCGTTTCAGCACAATTCAAAATAATGAGTATTTTTCATGCTCTTTTATAATTAAATAATCACTTTACAGGGACTATTAATTTTGAGCCCTGAAGGGGCTAGAAGGTTCAGAACAGCCCATAGAAACCTAGTAACCCTATGCTCAAAAATTTACTTCTTTAAATAACTGGCTAAGGAGAAAAATAGGTCATATGTAGCTGACTAATGATTGAAGCTGACTTAGGTTATATATTTCCATATTAGGGGGGGGGAGTAAAGCATAGGCTCGTGGTATCGACTTCAAAGTCTAATAGCCATAATAATTTATTTATTATGAAGTAACTAAGTAAGAGTCTTTTATTCAGGCTCATCACTAAACAAAATATAACCCAGTTGTGCTGATGATTTGTATCTGGTAATTATGTCAGTGATTCCAATCCTCAAAATGTAAATGGGGCAAAAATAACCAGTTAGCCATGATAAAATAAAAAGTAGCAAAATAGAAATAAGAAGGTATTTCTCAAAGTCTAACTGAGGCAACTGCTCCCCCCTCAAATAATTGGCACCCCAAAATTATGTGGCCTAATGCTGAATTAGAATAAACAGTGTACAATGGCAAGTACAAACAATACAATAATATATTGTATATGATTCATAATACAATAATATATATTACATAATAACAATGACAGATAATGATCTAATAGTATTGCTTTATTTAATCAACATTTGTCATTCAGAGAAGCCATGACTCTCTAATTTTGTTCTTAATATAATTCCTGTTTTGTTCCACTAAATTTTTTTTGGTACTGTTCTAATATATGGGCAACATGCAAGAATGCAACTTGAGAAAAGCCAAGAACAGATAACATTACCCAGTAATTTCCTATCTTATGCTCTATAAACAAGGGGTTTCTCACTCCAGGAACTATATTCAAGCTTTAGTTTTTTGGGGTTTAGGAGGAAAAAAGGTACCTAGGTTAGTTTAGGTTATGTATTTATTATATGCTATGCTTTGCCCCCACCCTCCTAATGTGCAAATATACAGCCAAAATTTGTTTCTAAACTATTATATTTTTATCCTATTTTGTTTTATTTCACTAGCATTAACCAAACTTCACTTCTCGCATGTTCCCCAGATATTAGAACAGTACCTTTTTTTCCTGCATTGCTTTAGTATAACAGTGTGACATCCTTTTCACTAATAAACACCCATAATTTTTTGAAGGCCTATAGGATATATGTTCTGAAAATTCAAAAGATTATTATTATTGTTGCAGGTTTGCCTGTGAGTCCAGGCAATTTGATGTTCATATGTTAGTCCTAAAACTCAGCTGCCCTTGCCTGAGACTATAGGCAGGCAGACCTTATGTCACTTGTTCACCTGCAAATCCAGGCAACTTGTTGGGTCAACCAATTTTGAATGAATTTTGTGTTAGTGTAACTGTCTGAGCTTATAAACTGCCTGTCTAAGACTTTAGGCACGTAGACCCTATGCCACTTGTTTGCACACAAGGCCAGGCAACTTTTCAGTCAACCAATTTTCAATTAATTCTGTTTTAGTGTTACTGTCTTGGCTTATAGATTGGGTTTTCTGACTGAGGACTGCAAGTCCAGGTGACTTAGTGGTCATGTTAATCCTAAAACTTGGTCAAAATGCCTTAGACTCTAGGCGGACAGGCCTACTTGGAAAGTCTACTTGAATTACAATAGAGATGACTAAGATTTTTGGGCTGACTCACAACAGACAATGTCTATGGAACTTGCTGATGAAGAAGCATCCTAAGCCTAATTTTCCTGGCCACATAAATTCTCAGGTAGGTTGACTAAGTTTTAGGATTGATATGTGACCACCAAGTTGCCTGAACTGCAATTGGAACTATGAAAAGCCATCTGTATGACTTTGTTGTTTTCTCTATGCATCAGTGGGGTAATGTAATTTCTTTTGTATGACATTTTAGTGGATCATATATTAAATAAGAAAACCAAAAAGCATTCTGTATAACTTTATTCTTGTTTCTCTATAGCCTAATAATTTGATGTTTAAAAAGTCATACAGAAGACTTTATATCATTCTCCATGTTTAAAGGAAACACAATATTGCCTATTGTTTTGATTTTATAGTGCTTTGCATATAAGAGTAAATGACAATATTTGTTGCTTAGAGTATAAAGAACCAATGACTTTAATAGACCTAGTCAAACAGTGCTCACCCAAGTAATTTGTATTTCTAATATAAAAAAAAGCATAAAAGGTATATGCTACTATTATATAGTAACTATGAGGTAGATTTATATCAAAATATTCAAGCAAATCACACAGCCTACTAGGTGTCTTACCTTAGCCTACATAAGGTAGGCTATCAGTGGAAGTCATTAGGTCTGCAAAACTACCAATAGGGTAGCCTATATATTGATACTTTCTTTTAGAATCATTAATGTTTACCTTTACACTGCTTCATGGTTAAAAGATCCTGGAATGCCAAAAATCCTAGTAACATCAAGACTAGGCCTAGTCTAGCCAAGCTCTTTTCAAGAAGCATTCCTAAAAGTATTTTTCAAAGAAAGAAGATTTGCTGAACTAGGTTCCGATTTCTGTTTTACCAGAACATACAAGAAAACAACACTTTCTAAGGCTATATGCTGATTTATTTATTTTTTGGTCATTTTCTGCTGTTTAACAGCACACGTTCTTTATTTTTGAAATTGGCCACGAACTTTCGTATTGGAATACATTATGTAAACAGGCGATCTTTCTCCTTAAAAAATGAATTATCGGTTTTTCACACTAATTTAAGACGTATATGGCTGTGTAAGTTTGCACTTGACCAATTTAATGAATTAGTTTTCATTTTAGGTGTCCTTGGTACTTTAAGCATAATATTACATTTGACGCGGTCAATATTTATGACCACAATTAAGCCCAGTACCATAAAAACTTTTATCGCTAAACTTGGAGTCTCGGCCGAGTTAACAATCCCTAGGAGCTTTTCTACTAAAACCTAATTGTGCACAATGACTAATTTACGTCATTTAGGGCCTTTCTCCCCAAAGCTGTGGAATCTATGTGGACCCCAGGACCCGCTTCTTAGATCTTTCAGCGTTTCTGGACAAGATGACTATCTCAATCTAATATAATTGGAGTTACGAGGTGGGATGGGGAGAAAAGATAAGGGAAACTGACGAACCTCAAATGAATTTCGATCCTTAAAAAAGAATTAGAACTTTCATCAAATGAGCCCCTTATCAGAATTCTACGACAGCCTTTCCATGAGAAGTGGCAGGAAAAAAAAGTTTTTGCCTTCTTCTAGCCTACTTTTAGGCAATATACTTTTTTCGATTTTTCCTTTTGCATTGGGGTTCCCGTAGCCGAAGTACTTAAGGATGTAAGTTACAAGCCCCATTAAGGAAAAAAAAAGTTTTAGGTTCTTTTTTGGGCCCTATTTTTTTCGGGAGGGCCTGAAATTCTGTTTTGAACATTAGATTCCCCTTGGGTTGAAGACTTACGACAATAAGTTTCAAACTTATCAGAGACAAAACTTTTTTAAACCTATTTCCAGGTCTTCCACATCGAAACGTTTGTTCCTTTTGACCCACAAAAAGACATCTGAAAGTTTCAAGCCAATCACATACCCACTCAACATCAAACCAGCCCCCCTTCCATTGAGAAACCCACGTTTAAACCATTAGAAATGGGCATTGTTTACAGCCCCCCAAGGGCCGTAGGGGTCATGTCATTTGCGGAGGTTTTTTTATTGAACCTTTCAACTATTTTGAAATAAATGACTATCTCAAATTTTCATCTGGTGTTTTTGGGGGGCTTAATGGATGACCGAGAAAAAAAAATGGAATGAGAAGGAGACTGGTTATCCTTCAATCGCTTTCGACTCTTAAAAAGGGAACTACAATTTTCAATTTCCAGTGAAATACCCCTCTAAATATTCTACAACCACCCTTTCTAAAAGGAGTGACCAGGGAAAAACCCAATCATGTATTATTCACAACACTTGTGGCTATTTACTTAGACAGCGCTACTGTGCTGCCTATGATATTCAATTTTACTCACCATTGAGAAAAAGCAACCTTGCTTCGACACAGACTAAATGAATTATAAACTAGCTGAAAGGGGTTGGGTAGCTGTCTACGAGTGGCAACCGGGGTGGGCGAAAACGAGGGCGACCGAAACACACCCTCCGACGACAGTACGACCGAGACCTGCGGAGAGCTGAGCTGTCGTTGCAACCACAGTGAGAGGATGTCACGGCTGCTGCTCCGCTCCGGGACGTCTGGCGAGGCTTCGTTGATGCCCTATGTGCCACACCTGGCCTTGGGGGAACTAAGGTCTAAGGTAAGGTAAAAGGGGTTAAACACAAGCGAACCACGATTATCAGAACATGGTTTATAATTTACCAGAAGAAACAGTTTGTTCATGTTGGATTAGGGCTTTCAAGACATTCCTTGCTGGTACGTGTTTTTACCATGGTACTTACGAAAGTCATTTATATTGTCCTTTTCATACGATTGTGTTTTTTTTTTCGTATTGTGTTTCAGAAGATTCCATTTTTGTTTTTACACTTAATATAGCTCTTTTATCTATTAGTTATGAGAATTTTCAAGCAGTGTTACAAAACTATGTCCTAATGTTATTGTGTGACAAGCCATAGCACTTATTGTATTTTCATCGAAGAAATAAATAACAAAATCCTTAGTTTATCAGACTCAGGAATTTTTTTAGATTGAATTTTAAAAATCATTTCCAGTTTAACTGCGTCTCATCCCTCTCCATTCCCTCTAACGCCTAGGTATAGCCCTTGGCAACATAATTTTTCTTTTCTAATTGGCGTTACTGGGTGTTCTTTGACATCTAATTATTTTTCAGAAAAACGCCTTCTTTCCTTTCCGCAAACTCCATTTTCCTTTATGCAAACTCCGTTTTCCTTTTTCGTAAATTCCTTAAGATTAAATGATACGTAATTTCGAAGTTATAAATCACCATTTTTTACAACTGGTATTTAATATGTAAGCGAAGAGCCACCATCGCAAAACTCATTAAATTTTTTTTAGCTTTTTCTACTTTCTACATTTTTTCAAACTTTTTTAGCTTATTCTTTGTGATTAGTATAGATTGTAGGCTGTTATCCCTTACCTCTTAAATACATATTAAGTATGTTTCCTAAATAAGCATTCCTTGCTTCTTAGATACATTTTAAGTCGGTTTCCTAGATAAGGGGTCTGGACGTTTACCCCCTCCCCCTTTGGTTGGTTGGTCTCCAAGCACGTTCAACTAATAAAAAAGGACTAGAACTCTCAATTTTTGACGAGGCGGAGGTGGGGATGAGGAAGCGGCACTCCTTGTCCTATACGGAATAAATTCTGCTTACATTGGGCCTTAATATTACTCTTTACTTTCATAATAACAGTGCAGACAGGAAGTATTCCCAGAAATTAAGAGGGATTAAACATCAATCTCACATTTTGTATACATTTTTTTAAAGTTTCTTTTGTACTCATTAAAATTCCAATTGTCTGGCTTCAGTGGAAAGTAGAAAGCTCACCGAAACAGCATCTCCTCCAATCACCTCCAATTAGCATTGGTATTCCTTGCCAGAGAGGATACCAAGGGATCGATATATCAAGATTTTAAGTAGTTTTATTTGCTTATTTATTTTCTAACCCATCACTACAAAAAAAGTAATAAGACAGAGTGCAACATATTACAAAAAAAGGAAAGAGACTGAATACACAATGCACAATACTGACAATGCAGAGCAAGTACTTCAAACACTACATCGTCAGTAAGTCATTTGCATAAGCTGGGGTCATTTCTCCAAAATTTCTTTGAAAACCTAGAAAAAATATCACCAAAATATCCGCAAGATCCTCAGTTTAATAATTTTTAACAGTCATATCTTTATCAAATTATTTATTTATAAATCATTTTACTGAAAACGAACAACTCTCACAGTTCTGGGCCACTGCCTGGGGCTGCAAGGGTCACACTCCCCTCAGAGATACATTTTTTTTTCACATTTCGACATTTCTGATTAAAGTTGCTTCCTTAAAATTTTGACGTGACACCATGCTTGGCTATGAGGTGCCCTATGGGAGAAAAATGGCACAGGAGGTGGCCTAAAAATCAGCTCCATGACACAATAAAATATGAAACTTCCCGTTTCTAAGAAGTTCTTGATCATCCAGAATTTGATGATGCAATGCTAATCAATGCCGGGTAACTTTTGGTTTATTGTTTCTTCCCTTTTCTGAAGCTGAAAAAATTTACTTATGCTAATAACTTCTAGTGCGTACCTTTAAACTGTGAGCACCTTATCACTTTGGTTACGGTAACCAAGATTCGAATCTTGAATTAGATTTTTTTTTGACAGACAAATCCTCTTTCAAGCGCATATTTACTCCCAAATTAATTTTGTACCAAAAATTGGAATGTTTGCCGAAAATTCAGTCGATAAGATGAAGATTTATTAAGCTCCAAATAGCTTGACAGACATAAGCCTTGAAACCGGGGGCGAAAAAGCTCTAAATGAAGAGATATCTAATTTTCCTTATCAACAGAATACTTCGTTTATATATAAGCAATACAAAACTTCAAAAAACAAATAGGACACCTAGCTTTTCAAGCCTGACTTGGAGGTTACATTTGCCACAGTATTGGAGCCCCCAATGCGTATCTTCGGGGTAATGTTCATAGACTGCAGTTCTTGCAACAGCAACTTGCAGGAATAGGGCATAGTAGTTTCTGTAAGATGCTTGCTAGTCTTACAGGTCCAACATAGTTTCTTGTGAGAGAGGTAACCACAATTTGAACAGATGAAAACGTTGAAGGCATCAGCGGAGATCATCAAACGTTCCTTCAATAAATTCCTACAAGGGAAATAGGGAGATGATTTGCAAGGACATTACTAGCCGGACACTGCAAATAGTAACGGATTAACGACGCTTCTTGGCTACTAAGGTCCTTGCGTCAACCTGCAGTATGTTGCTACAGATGGGTTTGAACTCTGATTCTCGTATTACCAAGCTGAGATCAAACCCACTGCGCTACCGCAGGACACGCAAATAGTAATATCAACGAGAATTAAAGATAATCAACAAAAACAAAAATTGATAAAATATTTTGGCTCTACTCACAACTTAGTCATTCAAGAAGAAGAAGAAAAGAAGAAGGGGCAAAATATCAGAAGTATAAAAACAAAAGGTAAATCAGATTTTATTGAAAAGTTTAAATTAAAAGTAAGACATTTAAATGTACACTAAAAAAGACAAATAAAAAGAAGAAAAAACCTTCATAACCATTCAGAATCAATTCATATATTGCACTTTTTCTGAGCTAAAACAGATCGATTGGATGATGTTTTGATCAAATTTTCTACTAACCTATAAATGTTTTTCTTTTTTATTTTATTGGCTTTAGACAATCATCTCATTATAAATCATTATATAAATAACTTTGGGATTTATTATAATATCATTTCCAGTGATTATTCTTATTATGAGTGATTAAATAGCGTAATTTAGTAAATCCTTTCAAATAAACAAAGAATATTTTGGATAATGTTGAAAAAAGAGTTAATTTTAGTAAATCTACGCTCTAAAGCTAAACTCAGAACGAAAGCTGCAAATTTATCAATCGAATACGACAAGTGTCATTCTTATTAAAAATCTCTAGCTGGCATATTACATTGGAAGCGAAATTTCTCAAAACAAAAATTCAAATTAAAAGAAATAATAAAAAAAACCAGCAATACTACTCTTAGGACTAGGATGGGTATATATGATTAAAATAGAAATTATATTTTTTTCTGAAAAAATTTCTCTGAAAGAGAAAAAAAATCCTTGAATATTTATCTATACAAAAACACCACCAATAATTTTTTTTGAAAGTCATTTGAAGAGTCATTGCAGTCAAGCGAATTTTTCATACTCAACCAAATCAGCAAACACAACGAAGCTTATTAACAATTTATTGCAATTAATTGCAGCATATTATTGAATAAGCGTAAACACTGTTCTCTATTTCAATCGGTTTGAACATTAAAATGGATAAAATGGATTTTATGCCAGTTTACCTTGAACTGTGAGGAGCGACTCGGACCAATAGTAACCAAAACTTTAAAAAATAGAATCAAATATATAAGATTAATTAAGTTTAATTTGACCCATCAAAGGCTATGAGCCGGAGAAAATTTGCTTGATTTACGAAAAAGGGGAAAAACACTCCCAAAATTTTAAGCGATCTTAATGAAAATCACACCAGTAGATTCAGAATATTAGACAACCATGTTGTAGAGGTTTCAAGCTCCTATCTACAAAATGTATAATTTGTATTTTTGGCCAGAAGAAGGATCACGGATGAGTGTTTATTTTATATTATCATTACTCCCCAGGGATAATCGCATCGAACCAAAGCTCCTAGAAGATCGAGAGAGAGAGTTCATTCGAACAGAAATAAAAAAAAATTCTAGTGCCCTTTTTAAGTGACCAAATAGATTGGAAGGCAACTAGCCCCCATTTTTCCCAAGATATTCGATTTTTTATCTAAGACAGCCATTTGATGTTCCCCCTCATATATAAAATTATTTCTGTTCATTGTAAATTTTATTGTTGCTCCTTATTTTCTTTGTAAAAAAATTACATTTTTTCTCTTAGTTTAATTTTTAAAAGGACGAATCGCAGCTAATTGAGCTCTGAAGAACAAGAAGCAAATAATCCATTGTAATACGTAGTTTTCGCAATTCCAAAACTTAACTATTGAACGCAAAAAATAAAAAAAATAATTGCAATAATCTTATCAAACGCGGAGTGTGAAATTTTTTCTACAGATAAAAGAGTGACTAAATATGTCATAACTAATAACTCACGTTGAGTCATAAGCAATAAGATGATCTCTCTTCATTTCACCAAAACGAATTATTTTGGCGAATCATTTAGCTAATAAAATATTATTAAATAATGTTAAAAAAAACCAATTCGACTGAATTTCTGCTCTAAACCTAAGCTCAAAGCAGTGAATTTATTAAGCAAATATGACAAAGCAATAGTTCTATAACAACTCGCTGTATGGTATATAATATTGAAAGCAAAATTTTCATAAGCCTGCCGTGATAATAGCTAAAAAAAAAAACACCCAGCGATATTACTATTAAAATTATAGCTGGTATTTATGATAAAAAGAGAAATTATCTTTACACTTCCTGCAAAATTTGTCAAAAAAAAGATGAAAAATGTAGAAAGGAAAAAAAATCCTTGACTACCTATCTAAAAAAAAAAAAAAAAAAAAAAAAAAAAAAAAAAAAAAAAAAAAAAAAAAAAAAAAAAAAAAACTGAAATTTATTTAGAAAACTTCGCTTCGATCAAGTCTATACTAAACTACACTTGACTGTATTTCTCATGCTAAACGAAATGAGTAAATACTAAGAAATCTCTTTCCCTGATAAAAGAGTACTTAAATATATATATCCTAACTAATACTCACGTGGAACCATAAGCAATGAGACAATCCCGTTCCATTTCACCAACACGTAGCCCCCCGTTTTTAGCTTTACCTTCAGCTGGTTGACGGGCCAGTGCATGAATAGGACCAGAACTTCGAGCATGCATTTTATCTTGAACCATGTGTTTCAATTTTTGATAATAAACAGGTCCAAAGTAAATATAGCCAGTTAAGGGTTCGCCAGTTAAACCACAGGTCAGAACTTCTTTCCCAAGATAGTTGTATTCGTGACGTATCAAGTCATCACTTACGTCTTTTATCTGCGAGTTAAATATAAGTTTATAAAAGTCAAACTTATTCCACTTCGGAAAAAGATAAATACACACTATACTAGAGCATTCATGGACACAAAAGGAGAAAATTTTAATTTCTTACTCTTTTCCATATTTATCTGTTCTTTTACTTTGTTTTTGTATTTTCTCATTTCTACGATGCCTTTCGACAAATATTGCACTGTGAATGTCGTGGTAAGCAAAAGTGAAGAATTTAAAAAGAGTTAGACAGTTTTAATAGAAATTAATACACCCCTATGGCTATTCCCATAAGGTATTACGTTTAAAATCTAGGGGAAAAACAATTTATCTTAAAATATTTGTTGGAAACACTCTTATCAAAATTTCTAGACCTTCAAACATTGAAGCAAATTAGCATTAAAATCAGACACTAGCTGTCTAACTTGCATAAGTTACATAAGGACGAGTTAACCAAAAGTTGTTTCCCATCAAGCTATACATCATCAAAAACCAACGTAAGTCTTCAATATTAGGGAGGCGCACACCTTTCTTCCTCCCTTAACAGGCAATGACGAGTAGTCTCAGTATTTCTAATGGTGCCTCGCATGATGTTCCTGACCTGAGACACTCCTGGTATAGGAGTGCCGGGAACTCTTGCACCAATCTTCAAAAATCGATGTAGAGGGAAGAAAATGTTCTTATCACATTCTTTTAAGCAGGTTATGAAATATTTTGGTACCCCGTTTACCGACTGTAGTCAAATTCTCCTCCACAGAGCTAACTCAGCTTGCAAGCTTCCTCTAAAGCTGTCTGCATCAAGATACCAAAAATTAGTCAGAGTATCCGATATATCCGATATTTTCGCTTCCTCGAAGGAAATACAGTGCTGAGGAAGCAGATATTGCAGTGACTCCAGCAACTTTCTGTGAGTAAGGGATCGCTGATGCAGCTGCTAAAGAAAGTGGTCCATAAATGGGATAAACACAAAAAGTCGGTAATGCGGTTCAGGATCCTCCCACGCTGTTGCATAATTATTCCTATACTTTTGTTTTGGAGCTCATCTGGCCACTTTAATGCTGGTTTCATAATCTTGACACAGTTCAGTCACTTCAGTAAAAAGTGGATAAAACATAGCTTTACTCTCTTTCTCATGTCTCTAACCTTGCTCTTAAGTTCGGCAGCGTGTTTAAGAAAGTATACGAGATCTATTGTTTCTGATTGCAAAAATGTCAACAAATTGTAAGACAGACTAAAAACTTTACTGACAACAACCATAGCTGCAACCAAATCGCACCTCTCAATAGCAGAACACAAAGAATAAGCTTTGCTTGGAGATTCAGAATCTGAATCAGGATGTTCTTGAATTTCCCTCGTAGCCTTACAGATAATAATAAACATCTCTTTCAACGAAATGATTGCTTTTAAGTGTTCCATCCATCTCACTCTTGTTATTTTTGTCCCTGTGATAAGATTATTTTCTTGAACAATTTGTTTGAAAATTGCAGAGCGTTTGGGTGGAATTCTAGAGATTAGTTACTTCTTTTGAAGTTCCTAGACAATTTCTTACAACAGGTATGTTGTATGAATGATTCAGGACTAAGTTTAACGAGTGGCTTGCACAGTGAACATAGACTGCATGGGCAAAAATTTCACAGAGTATAGCAGCAAAACCTTGAAACTGGCCGCTAATAGATGAAGCTCCATCATAACCTTTCCCGCTTAAGTATTTTAATTACTTCCCATTTCAACTAATGTTTGTATCAACCAACCCAGGTCTACTATCAATCAACTGTTTCTTTTTGAAAAAGTCTATAATTCTATAAATTCTATAATAGTTGATTTCTGTTTTGAAATGATGGACGACCAATTAACAAACAGGGGCCTAGACTTCTATATAATGAATTTGGTTAGCTTTCATAAAAATTTCGTTTTAAACTTTATTTTATAAAATGAATAAATCATTTAGTTTTTATCCTCATTACAATAGGATTTACAGCTTTCATTATGTTTTTGTGTTACTCAAAATTTATAAGAATGTCGACCCTACGAGAAACATTTTCAAGTTTCAGGGGGGGGGGGTGTATCTCCATTATCCCCCAATATATATTAAAATGGCCTCATTGAAACTAGTATTAATTTTTTGGGGATAAAATAGAATTACCCGAAAAAAAAGAACAACCACGGCTTGGTTTATTAAACACTAATTTTAACAGAGTTTGACTAACCCCAAAATACACATTACTACCCCGCCAAATTAGATAAATATACTTACCATATCTGATATACTATAGTTTGCTTACCTTAGATCCTCCAAAACAGGTACCATAATGTTGTTTTCCGTCAAGCAGGCCGGCCTTTCCAGCTAGCAGTTCAATCAGCTCTCCAACGTTCATTCGAGAGGGGAAACCATGAGGATTGATTATAATATCAGGAACAACTCCATAGCAACTAAATGGCAGGTTTTCTTCAGGAACTATAATGGCTAAAAAAAAAAACTGAATACATTCCAATATTCAAACTACAAACTAATCAATACAATTTGATTGAAAAAGCAAAAGAACAACAATGTGATTTATATTAAAAAAAAAAAAAAAAAAAAAAAAACGCTTTCTGCTAGCATAAAAATTGTAAATGTACAAAAAGGTCAATCTAAAAAAGAAACCCCAATTAACGTCACTGAATGTTGCCTGTTTTTAAGTTGCTACCTTTTCTTTATTGGATATTTCACCTTTATTTCCAAATGGATTCAAGCTCACAAAATAGACACAAATCTAATGGCACAACGCATTGACACCTTAACACAAGCACTTAAACCGAGGAAATTCAACACAGACATTCAACATGAATGTCCGGAAGTCTTATAACAACCCTATTACCATTGATTCTGGAAAGTCTTTGTCAATTGCAAAATAGTTGCATTCCCATAACAAACGAATGGTTATTTTTATTTTTAAGAAATACATAAAACACTTAAATGCCTAAACCACACCCTAAAATAAGACTTGGATATGTTTCAAGCAGGAAATTCAAACGTTCCACTTACTTCCCAATCTAAGCGGCAGTCCAGGTTGTGTTTTCGCATTCATTTATTGAAACAGGTATCGTAGCACTAAAAAATGAACGCTAAATTGACCTACTTTTTACAATAGCAAAGAAAACACAAAAAATGGAGACTTACTAAATGCATTCAAAATTTTCTTTTATTCATAATGAGGTTAAAGCTTAGAATAATCTGGATGATGAAACGAAAAGTCTTATTAATTTGGCCAAGAAAAATAATAGAGATTCATTATATTCAGAACTTGAGTTTCAATTCTGTTGGTTTTCCGTTTCGGTCAACTAAGGTTTCGCGTTTGGACAACAGCAAGGAGCTATTTCTCACTCTTTCCTCTTTTTTTATTATGTTAATGAAATATTTCCCACCTCATCGACAAGCTGTGCTTCTTGGTCGTTTATTTATTATGCTGAATGTTTGATTTAAATAAAAGATGCCACAACAACTTAGGTGTCCTTTGTTTTATAAGACTGTCGCGTTGA
Source organism: Artemia sinica (assembly GCA_027921565.1). Lineage (NCBI taxonomy): Eukaryota > Metazoa > Arthropoda > Branchiopoda > Anostraca > Artemiidae > Artemia > Artemia sinica. The sequence goes on along the minus strand of JAPEVW010000040.1, from coordinate 679,315 downwards.
CACAATAGGATAGTTATCAATTAGGTAAATGAGACAAAAAAAAAAAAAAAATCATTTCCAGTGTTCCTTTTTCTTTTTATTATCAAACTCTTATATGTTAAACACAGAGGAAAGTGGCAGACTCTCGAGAAAATAGCATCTTTTTTCGCTTCTTTTTCAAGTTATTTTTTGGGCTAGCAATTGATTAAAAATAAGAACGGATAGGAAGAAGCTAACTACTGATTAAACACAAGAAGCGATAGAAAGGAACTAACTACTGGTTATTCCTACATATTTCTCATTGATTCCCATAAAAAGGACGGTACATTATTAGGACTAACCAGTGACACCCTTTTGTCCGTGTCTGGAGCTGAATGTGTCCCCAAGTTCTGGTTTTCTAACCTGACGTAAACTGATTTTAACTACCGTATTAGACTGTTCATTAGAGAATAACAACACTTGTTCTGCAAAAGACTCAACATCGTCCTTATACCTGCAAAGCAGAACTGATACAAATGTTGAATTGAAAAGCGAGTGATAGAGAAAACTGAAAAGGGAAAGGTTAAAAAGAAGAAAGATAGGATTATGTGTCCACTTCACAACAATATAAATTAATAGTAATAAATTCACAGCTCAAAAAATGAAATTAGATATAGTCTCCCCGTGAGGCTTAATCTTCTTCTTTTCGATCGTGCAGCAAGACCAGGCGTTTTCCACCTCACCTGGCATCTGAAATCAGATGTTTTTTTTAATTTGTTTACCTGTAAGTTGCCCGGGAAAGAAGAGGAGAGAAAAAAATACCAAAGAAAAAAGAAATACAACATACTAAATACAAAAATACATACAGAATATAAAGCACATCCATCTCAAAAATCCCTAACATCACAAGCAAGGCAGGATAGTATCCCATTATTAGCCCAATCCATACATCAACACCAGGGGAAACCCGAAAAAAACTCAAGTATTGATTGGAAATTCCCTAATATTCTCTTTAAGATGCTGAACGAGTGGCAGCTTCGTGCAGACTCAGGGAGCGTAATCCATATCACGTTAGAAGCTATGAGAGGATTGAACATTGAACTCAGACCGCATTGATGGAGCATGAGGAACCCCAATTAGAATGTGTTTTCATTGTGTAACATGACGTTCCACTTAACGAAGATAAAGTAGAAGAGTTGGTTATTATAAAATCTGTTATACAGTACGTGAATGCTCATTAGTACCTTTGTTCCTAATCGCAAAGAAAATTTTATAGAAACATTTTAGACAAGTGACAGTTCTTTTTTATACAAAAAATTGTCGACTTTCACGAGAAACTGGCCCAGTATCACCAACAAAACGAAACGTTGGACGAGGGTGAGTAAATATCGATCACAACCTTACTACTCTTAAACGTCCCAACCTAGGTTAATTTCACATCGTATTAGATCTGCTATTTGTATCAAATTCATATGTGGTGACTAACGATTTTTTAATTAATTAGCCGCTTGGCGGGTCAAAAGTAACATATTGTTACTTTTGACTGCACTTCAGTTTATTTTTCCTTTTATGGTTTGGAGGCCACCAATCCATGAACAGATGAATCAAAAATAAAACAAATGTAAATAAAACGAAGTCTAGAAAAATTATTTAGGAGTTTTTTTTTTTAGTAAAGTAGGGTATAAGAGGATTGAATTTCCGCTGTCGAGGAGCGAATACGCCAGACACCGTTTTTATATCTAAAAACCCTGAGCTCGCTCCCTTGGTACTGCCAAGTAAAACTAGGAAAAGGAAAAAAAAGGAAATGATACTAGACTCTTAAAGCCCAAACCGACAGTACTGATCTCGGCTTCAAGGCCCTTCAGCCAGGAAGCGTAATGGGGGGTTGGGGGCCAGCCATCCTCTGCTTTCGCACACCCTTCCTACTTACCTTCCCCAGATTTCTTCAGGCACCCATTTTGGGCTGGGTCGACTCTGGCTGGGCTTACTGAGTCACGTCACTGACCCCCGTCCCAAACAAAATAACCGGCCACACCAGGAATCGAACCCCCTCCATTTGGACAAAGGATTCCAAATCCAGCACACCAACTACTCGGCTAGGAGTAAAACTAGCATTAATCCCGATTGCAAAAATTGGGTAGAATAATAATAATAATAAACTTATTAGATCACAGGCCATTTGTCTTTCTACATAATAATAATAATAATTTATTTTAAGCCAAAAAAAACAGGCCACACAGAACAGTATTCTTAATTACACTCCACAAGAAAAATAACATAAATATCAAGTTTCACTCATTGGTGTCAACGCTTCATTTACATATTTACATAACTGCCTGATTTTCCTTTTTACAGTCGTTTTCAGGATCCCCGGGAACTCCAAGTTACCACCCTCAAAATACTTTCCCCTTAATAGAGAAAGTTGCTGGCACTCAGCGAGAATATGGGCCACAATACCTAGGTTACATCTGGGGCAAGAGTAATCCGCATCTGCATCTGGGGCCACTCTTTTTCTTACAAATACTCTTTTTCTATTTTTAGTGGCAGGCAATTCGCTCGGATCCGAAACCAAGTCCTCAATGTCTCCCCTGGTAATCCTAGTTTAAAATAATATTCGAATCCAAATATCTCTTTTACTTGGGAATTAAATTTTAATGTTTCAGATGTTTTAACTACCTGGGTCCACATTTGGACTTCCTGGTCTTTTATTCTTCCTTTTATTCATATTTGCTCTCTCTCGATGATTTCAAGTTGAAGAGAAATAAAAATACATCTATATATTATTTCTATTAAATGTTACTACATTGCCATTTGGCATCCTAATAGTTGGATTGAAATTGAAATGAAAGGAAAAAAATACTTACGAAACTGGCTCATCTCGATACTCGATACGAACGAAGTTCGAGGAGCTGGCCAAAGGGACCTTCTTGTTCACAATCACCTTAAAGTGATTAATAAGTTAGTATGACCTGTAGATAAGGAATAACAAGCCAACAATAAAAACAAAAATAATACAATGAAAGGAAATTATACTGATTAAGAATACACAAATTTCAAAAAAAAAATTTGTCGACAGACCTTCTTTTGTCGACGGACAATTTATAATTGTCCTTTTTCAGCCACTCAGGTGTGTCTTTATGTAGGTTAGGTCCCTAGATACACAGCAGTCTATGTATAATAATAAAAACTAATTTTAAAACTAAAATTAAAAATTTATAATTGAGATAATTAGAGCCTTGAAAATAATTGGGTGGCCTTGCACACGAAGCCAAATATCTGCCTCTACCCACAAAGACGATCTACGACTTCAACCCTACCACAGCCGGCTCGAAGCCACCCTACGGCCAGCCAAAGATGTGATGGTTTGACAGTCTGTCTAAGTTCCTGATGATGGCAAACATCAGGAAGAGTGAAACACAAACGCTCACCATGGACCGAAGTGGATAGAGGAGGCAGACATCACTATCTACGCCAAGAAGCACCCAGCAGGAGACATAAGTCAAATCAAGTAACAGGCATTCCCATAAATTCTAATTGAAACTATAGTTGAAATAGTTGATAATGATTTTCTTTTTTTTTTGATCCAAAAACATCAAATGATAATAATATGACACGGATTATTACCAATTTCCGTTTATATATTGGTATAAATTTATAAAAATTAAATTCTTTAAAAATTAGAGTTAAAGAGGGACGGATGGTTTTTAGAGAAGTCGTGACACATGGTACCACGGGAAATGCAATTCTTTTCTGGTTTCTTCGAAAAATATTTGGATCGTTTTATTTAAAAATCAATTGAAGCTTTATAGAGTTATTTGTAATTATTTCTTAAACAACAAATTTTCAAGTGTAATTGGAAATTCACTAGACAGAAATAGTAATATGAAAATCAAAACAGTCTATCGACTGTAGTAACTCGGCGTTTTGGGTTTAATGTTGCATTAAGCAAATTCGGTCCTACTACTTTCGTTATGCAAAGTATCTGTTGAGACTACCTTTGTGGACGCGTAAAACTCATATAATAACCTTCATTATAAAGTTACAGAACCATGTCAGGCAGTTAGAAAACAGATTGACAATTTTAACGCAAGGCTGTCGCACGAGTGGTCGTACCTCCTGCGGTAGTAGTGTCGATGTAGTGCTTTTAAGTACTTGTTCTGTCTTGTTTTTCTCTTTTATTTTTTTGTATTATGCTGTACTTCGTCTTCTTGCTTTTTTGTAGTGACTGGTTAGAAAATAAATAAATAAATAAACATAAAAGGGAATTCTTATGCGATATTCAAAGGGACAGAATAATATCTGAAATAGTGGATTAGCCGAATAGTCTGCAAGCTGGATAGTATTTTAAGTATTTTAATACTTTTTATCAAAAATAAATCTGAAAAACAACAGCATTTTTTTTTAAATAAAAAAGAAGAAAGTCCCGTTATGAGTTTAAAATGGCTGACAACAATTTTTATCAAAGGCAAAATTCTGAAAAAATTATTATCATTTTAAAAATAGAAAAGAAGAAAGTCATCCCTTCTTTTTTTCAAGAGACTTTTAGTCATTGTTTGAAGTAACTGATTGATGTCAAAGTAATGCTCAGAGGTTAAATTGAAATTTTAGTGATTAAGATTTGATAAATGTAACTTTATAGCGAGTTCTTAAATGGCAATAATTTCCATTGAGGGAAGAAATTCAACTACATTCTTAATTAAAAAAAAAATCATTCAGTGACAACTTGATTGTTTTTTCCTTTGTTTTTCTGTCTGTCATTAGTCAGCAATTCCACTAAAAAAAAAAATAAAAAAAATAAACAAAGTAACATATGTTTCAAAATTCTACAAATGAGGGCTCGGCGTCCCTAGATACACAGCAGTCTATGAATAATAATAAAAAAAAAATTTAAAACAAGAATTAAAAATTTATAATTGAGATAATTAGAGCCTTGAAAATAATTGGGTGGCCTTGCACACGAAGCCAAATATCTGCCCTCCGTATAAGAAAAATAATAATCGATCAAAGCTAGTTGCAAATTATGATTATAAAATAGAAAACCAAGTTGAGCAAGTAGCTCAATTCGACGAAGATGGAGGACAATAACCATTTAGGAGGCCCAAAAAATGTCTTTATGAGCTTAACAAGGGCTTACGTTTCCCTGTTGTATGCGAGAGCCAGGCTCGACAATTCCATCTTTTCCGAGTATAATGTGTCTCTCATCAGGCTCTCCAGTCACTTCATCAACAAGAGGTCCGTCAATTTTTTCAGGAAACATTTTTGGTTTGCCGTGGCCACGAAGTTCTATCACTTCATTTTTGTAAACTATACACCTTCCATATCCTGTAAAAGGAGTAAATTCAGTATCTAATATTTAAAGCACTTAAAACATTCGTTTTTGGTCAAAACTGGCATCAACGAACAAAATTGTTTACATAATTAAGTTATCTTCATATCAGAGCACGGGGTAGGAAACCCCAAAGAAACAATCGCACATCAATAAAAATCACGCCCCTCAAATCGCTATGTAGAAAAACTTCATGTTCAAAATTACAGTATGGTCTCTCACACCGATGGGAAGCTCTTTCAAATATAAAATCTCTTTTTTTTTGCCCTCTATTGCTTTATTTAAGTGCTTCACACCTGGGATTACACAACAGCAAAGAACCGTTGCATCACCTCTGAGGTGTATTCTACAAGGGCTCAGGAGAAACAGTTTTCATGATATCTATGTTCAAACCAACGACAATTTGAAGCGTTTTCATCTCGCGTGTCCCAAGCACATTGAATATATGTTCTTAAGAATTAGAACGAACTTAATAGCACGGTTTGGTACAAGTTCAAGAAATATTGGCAAAAAAAGTAAGAAAATATAGATTTCGTTCTGCATTAAAGAATTTTGAAGGTGCAAGTTTCAGCCATTAAATAGACAAACCAATTATAATCTAATTTTACAATTGTTTTTACATTTTGGTTTTCATGCACATCGACACAAAATTCTGTTTGTCAAAGCACTTCTAAACTATTTCACACGTATTGGGTTATTAAATGAATTTATATACTTACTTCACATATCTTAGCATGGTAATTAATACATTTCCCAAATATAAATTTAGAAGTGCAATAGTCACGCTAGAGAAGAATTGGACAGATAAAGTAGGAATGATCAATTATGAATCCTTTTCTTTTTTCTTTAAATATAGCTTACAGTACTGAGAAAACTGGCCTTAAAATGTAACTCGTGTATATTCTGAACACGGAAGCTTTAATTTGTTTGGATTTCTCAACGTAATTTTTCCGAAATTCGTAGTCCAATAAGCTAATGCTAGCAGTAGCACTAAGAGAATACACTTCAAGATAGTGAGAAATAAAGAATGATAAACAACCCACTTTCACAAAAAAATCAAAGACAAAAAAATTAGACAAGTGGTATTATTATTCGAAATTTCATATACCTCTGTCAACAGATGCCTGGTTTAAGACAATACCATCTCCAATGTCATATCCAGAGTAGCTCATGACAGCAACAATGGCATTCTGCCCAGCCGGGAGCTGTTCAAAATTTATCAAGTCGATTGTCCTCGTTTTCACCATTGGCTTCTTAGGGTAAACTATATTATACTGTAGACTATCAATCCGCATTCTTTGATTTAGTCCTAATACACCTAAAAAACAGAACTTCATAAATATCTGCAGTTTTTGCATGCCATCTGCAGGTTTTGCACGGCATCTGCAGGTTTGACCTCCTAATATCAACCTTGGAAAGTTCTAGTCTTCAACAGTCTAAAGGTATATATATAAATATTTCATCATCCTTTTTTCTTTAATGATTTCTTTTTTCCGACTATTAATTAAAAGGTTTTACTTGAACACAATACGAATGAAACCCCCCAAAAGATTGATTTATCCATTTTCTTTTTTAAAATTACATTTTAAATTTGCCCCCCCCAAGGATTTTGACGAAATTAAGGTATATCTGCCCTGCGTCAATTTGCCATGTAAAATTTCTTTACGCCTGTATTTCCTTGGGCTTCAGCGCAAAATTAAGATAGAGATACCATTCAATAGTAAAAAGTATGCTCTTGAGTACCTTGATTTTTTTTTTTCTTTCTTTTTAATTTTTCGAAAACACTAAAAATGTTTTTGAAAAGTGCGGTCTAATTAAGAGTCTTGCATATCTTTATTCTGTACCAAAATAAAACAATATCTATATAAATATTTTCACAACTTCCTGGTCTAGGTAACTATGAGGTCAAAATTAAACATTTCTCAAATTGGTCTTATAAAAGCAGTATAAACTTCCTGAAAAAAAAAAAAAAAAAAAACAGAAAAAATGCCATATTTCAGAGGGCGTGTAAGAGCTGGTTTTCCGTTTATCGTCAGGAGACGGAATTATGTAGGTGGTAAAAGGGTGTAAACAGGTTTGATTGGAGTATTTGCCTGCATCATGCTAGACTGTTGAATAATATTGAGGTGATTATCTCATTAGAGTTTTGGTGAAAATGAATTGAAATTAAGTGAAAAACAATAATGAGGAACAAGAGACTGGCAGCGATTATTAAAAGGCAAAAGTTGGGACAGTTCCGAAGGTATGTTAATTTTCTTTTATATTCTATGATAAATATGTGCATGCTTAAATTTTATTATTCAGTTATACCCTGTTCTCGGTCAATCCATTTAGAAATAAAACAGAAAAAAAACTTTTGGGACTTCCGTATTAGCCATGCTCTACAATTTTGCTCTCTTGGATGTGCGAATACGGTTCTTATCTGTCTTTATTCAGAGATAATTAGCTGACGCTCAGCAGAAAAACTACAATATAGTTATATTTTAATCAAATATTTAATATATAGAGTTGGTATTTCCGTTGGGTTAGGTTAGGTATTCAATATAATGCGTTCTGGGCGGTCTGCATTATATAATTCTTTGTTGTAGTTTCCTATTTTGGTAATAAGTATTATATTTTCATCATATTTTGGTATATTTCATCAGGATTAACCTAACTTTCCTTCTCGTGCGTGTATTGGCGGTACTTGTCTATTATATAAAACACACTCCAGAAGTGAAGTTTGGTGACTGCTAATGACATAAAACATAATATGATGAAACTACAATGCTTAAGTAACAAAATTATGAAAACCACCGCAAAGAATTATGGAAGGAGGGCTGCCTAGAGCGCGTAACCTAAAATAACCTAACCTAACCAAAATACCAACTAAATATTTAATTTAAAAAAAAAAACTAGAATGTGGTTCCTCAACGAGCCGAAGGCTTTTTTTTATTGTCTGGTATAGACAGCGTGAAAAACCGGGTATTCACAATACAAGTTCTCGAATGTGTTTTATATTTTCGACAAGTACCGTATTGGCTAATACGAAATTACCTCCGCGGTGTAATAAAAAAAACGGGAAGATGGGGGTTCCGTGGACAATTTAAAAAATCTGCTAAGAAATGTCCCTTGTCATGTATTTGGGGACCACAAAATATGTTCTTCTGGGTGCAGGCAGCAAATCAGGCACTGTTGAAGGGAAATTGTCTAGAGTCCCTATAATGGTTAGACAAGCAGTCAATGACAAGCTCCAAAAAGTCATTCGGAAAGCCCCTAGTCTGTTGATCGAGGCCACAACAAAATGGAACAGCTACTATATATGAAAATCTACCAAATTAATTTTCGATATATTTTCCCCTAAAAAAGAAAATTACAAAAGAAAATCAGATCTACAAAGGCTTATTTTCTGCTTTATAACACCATTATGGCGTTATATGACCTATTTGGCCTTGCTGCTTACTTTATTACTAATTAGTGACAAATTATTAATGACTGGCAAACTTCAAACTAATAAGATAAATACTGTTCTTTTAGGATACTTACCCATAGCTTGCTTACCCCTGGCACATTGGTAAGTATTTATTGGGGACTGATTATGATGCGGGAAGGGAATGAGACCAGCTACAACACCTAATATCGTATATGGCTCAATTTCCATGTGAGTATGAGATGGCGTCACTTCAAACTCTGAAAAGGCGACCACTGAAATTTCTTCTTCGTTGACATCTAGATATTCAACTAAGCCTTGGTCAACAAAGTCCTAGAACATATGATTCAGTACAGGTAGAAATTTATCCTTTGAACTGTATTCAATAAAATTAGAAAGCACAAAGCCAAAACTGCCTAAATAGCCTAAAGACATTTTCGTTTTGTTATAAAAATATTTATTTATAATAAATAAGAATATTAATTAGTTATTTTCATTACGTAACAACGCAGCATTACTGTCATGTGTTCGGTCTCAAACCTGCACCGTGCATAAATTCCTTGCACTTCTTTCCGTTAAATTTTCAGCTGCTCTCGATCACCAGAAGTTCCAAAGGGATTAGCCCAAGATTGATATTGGACCATTTCTATTTATTTCTTCCCGAATCCTCGCGAAAAATCAGTATCTCACTAATCCGTTAACCTCGCACGAGTCCCCACCGAAATCAGAATTTCACCTTCTTTTGAAGATCTGTTCAGCAGAAATTTGTGACGCTCTTTTATGTGCTGGAAAAACTACTACTTCTCTAAAGAAAGTTCTGAATGCCTCTGTCCAAGGTTGACTTGGAACATTCCACCCTTGTTCCATTATTTATGCTTGCTATTCCGCCAAGTAGTGGTTCAGACTGAAAAAGGAATGTGGGCGTCTAAGATTGGGGTTGATGAATACCGGACGAATTTTTTGCAAGAGGAAATGTCTCCTGTAACTTGTTCTTCCCGTAAGCATTTAGACGACGAGACCTCCTCAAAACCTGTTTGTAGCTTGAATCCTCCTGAAAGGTTAACGGCATTCTCATAAGGGTACCTCTTTTGCTTCTGCATTAGAAATCCTCAAAGATGAGGGACATACTTAATTGGCGTCTGAATTTTCTGCATCTCATCTTGTCCTTGAAACTAAATTTGATGAATTTTATTATTGCCTTGATTTTCGTGGACAAGGTAATTTTTCTTTTTCAATTTCAGAAAAGAAATTAATTTAAATTCAGAAAAAAAGTAATTTAAATATCAGAAAAGAAATTAACCGCCTAAAGCCAAACGTCCCAGTGTATTGATGACACCAGTGCTCTACATCTAAAAAATAGTGGTTGCGTTATGATTGAGCATTTGACCCTTCTTCGACTCCCTCCAAAGGAGCCTCCATTTGACTTGTCTTTTCAAAGAAAAGTAAACATCAGTCCGACATGCTTTTTCAATCCTAATAATGTTTCTACTATACTCTATAAACTTTTTAAATTATTATACATATTGATACGTTAGAGCAAAATTTTTATACCCTTTCAACCCAATTTGGGTTTCAATAACGCATTGGGTGCATATGTGCTTCAGCATCAGTTGCTAATAAACTAACTGACGCAAATGCCTCTAGTTCTCTATAGATCCTGGGAGGAAACGCCGTAAAGCATGCTTTCGATTCCTTTATTCATGCCACTATGTTGGGAATTATACTGCTCTATCCTGCCATCAATTGCCCGCTAAGAAATACGAACCCGAATGCTATTATTTTCATCACGATTCCTCGAACCATCAATAGCCCTGCTGTTGCTAAAGGTCGAATTACTGTTCGTAATGAAACCAGACAGGTGCTTGTCATATCTTTTACTCTTTTTACAATTATATTTTGATGCACAGGGTAAATGCTCAACACATTTCCTATTCTTTAAAGAATCAACATGTATTTTGTCGCATATCCCGATGATAATCTCAACCTAAGTTTAACTACCGAGTACATTAAAAATAAGAAGAAAAGACATCCTTCCTATCTGATCGACACCGCAATCTCGGCCTTGAATTCAATAGTGACAAATCAGAATTAATTATTTTTAATTGCCATGATAGTTAGTCATCACACACCACGTCCCTTGCTACCTCCATTGCTAAGAGAGTCAACTGTAGTGCTAGGCCTGTCGATATCTCTATCCTTCACCTTCGTAGTCTTCTGATCGTCCACATTTGTCGCCGAATATCTGCCTCCTATGCTTTAATTGCTTCCAATAAACTCCATTCAAAATGTTGTCACCTCGCCATTCGCGACAACGCTGTCATGTTTTACTCACTCTCATATTCTTCACATCACACTTTCTTGGAAAACATTCACTAAAACTAATAAAGAAGAATCCGCTCCACTTTTTCATTTTCACCAAATACTTGCTTCTTACAAGACAATGGACATAAGGATGACCGCAAAAACATCTATGTCGGTATTTTTTTTTGCCTCAACTCCACAAAACGATCCCCGTTTCCAGATATTGAGATGGTCAAACTTTGAGCTCGATTAAGCGACGTTAACCCGTACTGCTCGTCACTCAAAGTTTGAAAAATCCAAATTTTTTGCAAAAAAGCTGACGTATCGAGCCAGAATGGCTCCATAAACAGAGTTACAACAGACTAAGGAAAACAGAGTTACAACAGACTTTAGTCCCAATAACACGACCTGGTAGAGTGGCACCTTTGGGAGCCAGTTTGGGGTTTACTAAGAATTTCTCGAAATTCACATTTTTTTTTCATCAGAAACTATTTTGACTCATTTTTCAAACATAATGAGCCTTTTGTTCAAATTTAATCTTTTATTCTATTAGGATTACCTGACTAGTTTACCAAAGAAAGTTCCATTTGACAGGTAAAAAGGAAAAGGAAACACAAAATAAGTATCGAACCTGGTAGACATCATCTACCAGGACATTGGGATCTTGGAGGAAATAAACGTCCCTGAAGAATCTGTAGAAAATCTGGGACCATCTGAAAGCAAGAGGATGAAAGTTTCATTTGCAAAGGATGTTGAAGACATTTCAAACATGAAATTGTCCATTTTGTTAGATCGATATAAGGTATCCAAAAGAAATTAGAATAGATTAAACAACAATGCAAAATTATCGACTCATGATTGTACTATGTCTGTATCATTTTCGGGTATGTTTTGTGCGTACAGTATAACTGACTTTTATATTTTAAAATAAAAATGTCATTAGACGTATCAGTATTATTTTTTTTTATTTTTCTGCTTTAAACTAAAAAAAAAGAAAAAAGAGCAAAATTCAAGCAAAGCATAAGAAAGTAAAATAACCTGAAATATAATTTTTCCATTAGACAAGTCTTGGATATGTTGAGTAGTAACTTTGGGTTTTCCGTTCTCTACAATTATATAAGGCCGACAAAGACGGCCACCGTCAGTAGAGATATAAATGCATCTATGTCTTTCCTCCACATAGATGGAAACAAACTGCGAACAAATTTCTGTTCGTCGACTTCGTTGAATTTCCTTGGTCAAAATCTTATACTCATCTATAGCAGCTACTAACGAACCTAAAAATAAGTGAATTTTGAGGAATCAAATATACATAAAGTTGAATCCCGTAATTGCTCAAACATAGTATGGGGCCATACATATCTTTCCAGACAGAAGCTATCAGTTCTATTCCAGCATCGCCAAGATTTTCCAATTATTACTTGTGAAACCAAAAGTAGTCTTTAGTTCCCTTTAAATATTAATCTACATATACAGAAATTGGACGATAGCAAACAAATTTTTTTTAAATCTTTCTCAATAGGCTTCCCTTAAAGACGTTAAATATATCCTCGTAATTTTTTCACCTCTGTATTTCTGCCCGACAAATAGACCAAGCTTGTCACTATGATCTTGAGCACCTTAGGAACAGCCAGCAGGTAAAATGGGAAAGAAAGGGTTAAAAAAGTAGGCACAAACCAAAGATGAAAATGAATCTGTCAGTGCAGTGCTTCTTAAACCCTAGCAAGGACCCTTGTTAGGTAAGAAACACCAAGCAAATTATATTTTACAGCCCCACAGCCTGAAGAACCCATTTCAGTGATTGTTACTGTGTAACAGAGCCTAGTTTAAAGGCCACACTCCCTGTCCATATATAGCTGAAACAAGAATATATTAAAACAGGTAAAAATCTTAATAAGACAAAAAAAACAAATAATATCTGAATATTTCAGAATCAGATCTGGAAACCTTTATTGAAAAAAAAAAAAAAATCAACGCTATATGGAAAATGAAAGCTTTTAATTATGCTGTTCAAACCGCCTAGTACATAAAGAGCAGAAGTTGGCACCTCATTACTCAACTTACCTCATTAACTCGTAGCCGAGCAACTTCCCTTAAAAACGTTAAATATATCCTCGTAATTTTTTCACCTCCGTATTTCTGCACGACCATAGACCAAGCTTGTCACTATGATCTTGAGCACCTTAGGAACAGCCAGCAGGTACAATAGGAAAGAAATGGTTAAAAAACTGGGCACAAACCCAAGACCTAAGCACAGGTGCAAGGCCATCTTCAGTCGATGGGTGAAGGGGTTTGAACTCCCCCCCCCCCGAAATCATCAGCCGACCAATAAAAATGTAGAAAAACATATATCTCATTAGTTTTTAAGGGCTTTTTTTTACACCCCCCCCACACACAAAAATCCTGGATGCGGCCCTGCACAGGTGATTACAAACATAAATCACGAATTGAAAAGAGGAGAAAATAGGAAATAAAAGAATACTATTGAAGAAAGATGTACCATTCACAAGGATCTTGTATTTTTCGTCAAGTTTGCTCAAGTCGACACATTGAATGTCTTCGGCTCCAAGACTCTTAACCAAGGTCCTATACTTCTCATCGTCAGATGGGGTTGTAATATGAGCTAAAAGAGCAAGGTTTTTCACCAAGCCACATTCCTAAAACAGGAAAAAAACAAAGTTTTTAATAGTAATCATCTTCAACTTAACAATATAGAGCTCTTTTTTTTAAAAATTAAGTATAATAACATTACAATCACCAACAAAAGACCCAAAAAGATAATTTTAAACGGTTTAGATGAAGTTTAAACGGTTGGAGTAGACATAATTTAAACTAAAGAGACCAGTAAAGATTTTGAAGGTTTTACTCAGATATCATACCTATTTCATTAAGCTTATGTAGTCTTAAATGGCAAAAAAACTCAAATCTATAAAAAATGCAAAAAAAAACCGTACAGACAATATCTGTTGTAAGGTATCACAGGGCAATACGCCATACAGTGGACCCAAACAAATTTTTGGTATCAGTGTGCAGTTAGGGCTGCTGAAAAGGAAACGCTGTAAGTACTGAAAACAAATTTGAATAGCCCTAAAATACTTGCTTATATCATTCCTATAAGCCCCTCGAAGTTTAGTTTACCCCCCCCCCCCCCTTCCTATAATGTGTAAAAAATACAGCCTAAATTATGTTTTCAATACATTTTTTGTTCTTTGACTTCGCAAATGTTTATCCAACTTACGGGTATCAGAGGCAACGCTGTAGCGTTGCCTATAGTAAAGGCCATACAGCTCCAATGTTTTATTATTTTTTTATTTTTTTTCCCAGAGGCACTTCATATGGAAGGGGTCGTCATAGAAACTTCAAAGGGGGCTCATTCAAATGAGAATCAAGAGTTCTAGTGCCCTTTTTAAGTGCCCTTTTTGAGGAGGACACTCCCTCACAACCCTCAGGGCAAGGGTTTTAAATTATGTCCTGGGAGCATATAAGGTTTTTATAGAAGGCGTTGTCATAGAAACTTCAAAACAGGCTCATTCGATTCTAAATTCAAAGGGCTAGTGCCCTTTTTAATAGTCGAAAGTGATTGGAGGGCAATTCTCCCCCCCCCACGCCCAAAATTTCCCAAAACACATCCAATCAAAATTTTGAGATGGCCATTTTGTTCAGCGCAGTTGATTTCCAGATAGAAAATATGTTTTGAGGAGGAAACTCCCCCAAAACCCTCAGGGCAAAGGTTTTAAGTTATGTCCAGGTTTTTATATAAGGCGTTGTCATAGAAACTTCAAAAAAAGGCTCATTCGATTGGAAATTTAAAGGGCTAGTGCACTTTTTAATATTCGAAAGTGATTTTAGCGGAACTAGCCCCCCCCCCCCGCCCATCATTCCCCAAACACGTCCAATCAAAATTTTGAGATAGCCATTTTGTTCAGCGTAGTTGATTTTCTGATAGAAAATAAGTTTTTGAGGAGGAAACTCCCCCACAACCCTCAAGGCAAGGGTTTTAATTTATACACTGGGGGCATATAAGGTTTTTAAAGAAGGCGATGTCGTAAAAACTTGAAAAAAGGATCATTCGATTGGAAGTACAAAGGGCTAGTGACCTTTTTAATAGTCAAAAATTATTTGAGGTCAACTAACCCCCCTTTCACGCCACCTTTTCCCCAAACACATCCTATCAAGATTTTGAGACAGTGATTTTATAAAGCCTTTTTTATAAAAAAAAATGCCCTCATACAAGCCCTAAATGCATCAGATAAAACTTTTGAGATAGACATTTTGTTAAAATAGTTCAAAGTTCTAATAACAAAAACTCCGGTGTCGGCACAGCCCACCAGGGCCCGGGGATAGGTGTTGTAAATTATGCCCTGGGGGCATATAAACAATCAAACAATCATTAAATAAACAATCAATGCAAACAAACATCCAATAGATATTAATATATATATATATATATATATATTTATTATATATATATATATAGATATATATATATATATATATATATATATATATATATATATATATATATATATATATATATATATATATATACATATATATATATATATATATATATATATATATATATAATATATATATATATATATATATATATATATATTATATATATATATATATATATATATATATATATATATATATATATATATATATATATATATATATATATATATATATATATATATATATATATATATATATATATATATATATATATATATATATATATATATATATGTATAATTTGCATACATGCATGTTAAAAGCTTTTTAGTTTTATCTATTTTTTCCATTAAAATAAAAAAAAATCTGGTCCTCAATGTAAATACAAAAGACTCTGAATTGACGTGCCTGAAAACCCAAAGCTGCAGATGAGCTTAAACACCTTCCATTTACTCCTCCCAACACCTAAACACCTTGAATAATCAGACTGACCTCAGAAATTATAGAAAGCGTTGTTGTAGAAACTTCAAAACTAGCTCATTCGATTGGAAAATCAAAGGGCTAGTGCCCTTTTTAACAGTCAAAAATGACTGAAGGGCAACTAGCCCCCCCATGCCCATCATTCCCCCAAACACATCAAATCAAAATTTTGAGATAGCCATTTTGTTCAGCGTAGTTGATTTTCAGATAAAAAAAATATTTTTGAGGAAGACACTCCCTCACAACCCTCAGGGCAAGGGTTTTAAGTTATGTCCTGGGGGCATTAAGGTTTTTATAGAAGGCGTTGTCGTAGAAACTTCAAAACAGGCTCATTCGATTGGAAATTCAAAGGGCTAGTGCCCTTTTGAATAGTCGAAAGTGATTGGAGGGCAAGTAGCCCCCCCCCCAACCCCCATCATTTCCCAAAACACGTCCAATCAAAATTTTGAGAGGGCCATTTTGTTCAGCGTAGTTGATTTTCAGATAGAAAATATGTTTTTGAGGAGGACACTCCCCCACAACCGTCAAGGCAAGGGTTATAGAAGGCGATTTCGTAGAAACTTAAAAAAGGTTCATTCGATTGGAAGTTCAAAGGGCTAGTGATCTTTTCAATAGTCAAAAATTACTTGAGGTCGACTAACCCCCCTTTCAACCCACCTTTCCCCCAAACACATCCTATCAAAATTTTGATACAGCGATTTTATTAAACGTAGTTTTAAGTTCTAGAAATTAGGTCTTTGAGGATGACAACTCCCCCACAGCCCCCTGGGGGCATATAAACAATCAAACAATCATTAAACAAACAATCAATGCAAACAAACATACAATAGAAATTAATGTAAATTAATAAATAAATTTAGTGCTGATATTAATGTAAATTAATAAATAAATTTCTGCTGGGTAGAATTTAACACGGGGGAATTATCAACAGGAGAAGAAAATGTTCTTTGAGGGGGGAGGAATTTCCCAGGGGTGGGTTTTCCAAATGTAAATTATTCAGGGAGAGAACGACTAAACCCATTCGATAATATTCTAAATTTTACATCTGAAAATAACAGAAAAAAAATTCAAAAATTCAAACTCAAAACGAACAGAAATCAAATAAACAATCATGAAACTTTTGAATATGCAAATCAAGTTTGAATCGAATAAAAATAACTACAAACAAGAGTTTGGGTATCGCCTCACTGCAGAAGCCTAAAACCTGATGCGTCATTGGCGCCTTACTGAAAACTATATGAGTCTTGAACAGTCTTGGAAAGTATAAACAAAATCAAATTGAATATTAGATATATAATCTTTGTTAATATATTAATATATTAATCTATATATTAATTGTTGAAAGATCCATCAGTTCAAGATTTTTTTTTCACTGGAAATATTTATTTTCATTTTAATCCTGTAAGAACTGGAAAAGAATAAATTTGTAATATACGAGTAATTCGTTTTAGTGAAGCGCCAATGACGCAGAAGGCTTTAGGTTTTTACAGTTAAAGAAGGGGGCATCATCCAAATTAGGTTTTTAGTGAAACTATATTTGTCTTGACCAATCTTGGAAAGAACTAATAAATTAAACTGAATATTTGATGTATAATGATATTAATTGCTGAAAGCTCATCAGTTTAAAATTTTACTGTAATTTTAATATTTATTTTTAATATTAAGTACAAAAGAAAACATTTGTAACATAATTCGTTTTCAGTAAAGCGCAAAATTAATATGAGTAGGGTTCAAAACCCCTATGCTTTCTAAAAGCCAGAATATAATTTGTACTTTACTGAGAAAAATTCAAATGAGTTTACTGAAAAAAAATGTGCATTGTCAATTTAATATACGTATGCTGATATTTATTCCCTAAAATCTTAATTAATGAAAGAGTTGTTTTCAATAAAGCACCAATGACGCAGTAGGTTTTAGGAGTGTTCCACCACTCGCAAGCAAGTGTCATTGGTATTTTTGAATCCGCATGGTCAATTTAGGTGGTGGAGGGTAGGCTAATTCTCGTAGCAGCCCCATTCCGTCGTGTTATGATTCAGACTTTCAAC
Source organism: Artemia sinica (assembly GCA_027921565.1). Classification (NCBI taxonomy): domain Eukaryota; kingdom Metazoa; phylum Arthropoda; class Branchiopoda; order Anostraca; family Artemiidae; genus Artemia; species Artemia sinica. Next base: position 661,335 of record JAPEVW010000040.1, on the reverse strand, counting down.
ACCTGGCGTCCGGACTATCATATAATCTACCAAGCATGCAACTACCCCAAATCAATATCAATAAATAAATGAAACCCAAAACGAACAAAAATTAAAATAAATATTAGAGTCAAAATCAAAACGAGCATAAATTAATATGAGTAGGATTCAAAACCCCCTATACTTTCTAAAAGCCAGAATATAATTTTTACTTTACTGAAAAAAAAATTCAAATGAGTTTACTGAAAAAAATGTGCATTGTCAATTTAATATACATATGCTGATATTTATTCCCTAAAATCTTAATTAATGAAAGAGTTGTTTTCAGTGAAGCGCCAATGACAGGCGATACCCAAACTCTTGTTTGTAGTTATTTTTATTCGATTCAATCTTGATTTGCATATTCAATTTAAGTTTCACTCGTTTTAAGACTTATTTATTCATTTACATTAATATATATGGTATGTTTGTTCGTATTGATTGTTTATTTAATTTCTGTTCGTTTTAAGTTTCATTTATACTTAATAGCAAAATATTTTTTTTAGGTTTAAGCTTGATTTTCATATTCAATCTAAGCATTACTCGCTTTAAGATCTATTTATTCATTTATATTATTACTTGTGGTATGTTTTTTGCTATGATTGTTTATTTGATTTCTGTTCGTTTTGAGTTTGAATTCTAACAGGTGTTTGTATCTCCTGAGCTTAAGTTTAAAATGGCATTTACTTTTCTTAGAAAAACTTAATTTTCGAAAAGTTTTTTTTAATTAATTAATTTGAAAAGAGTGATTTATGGCAAAATGTATAGGAAATATAAAATTTGGGGTATATATTCTCACATTAGGGGGGGGGGGGTGCGTAAATTGAAGGGCATTTGGGAATGATATAATTAAGCATTTTAGGATTTTCTAGAGTGTTTTTCAGGATTTTAATGCGCTTTCTTCGCAACAGCCCCAACTGTATTCTAATACTCCAACTGTACTCTAATACCAAATGTTCTTTTTAATTTGATTGATCTAAGCAGCAAAGATGACAATATGGCTTTTCAACAGCGCACAAGCCTCATTAATGGGGCATTAAGGGCAACCTCAAAATTTCAATTAGCAGCCCCAACAAAATGTTAAGCTCTGGGGTTTACAGGGAATTAAAAACACGTTTTGAATGAAAATAGTATTCGGAGAACCGTCCATAAGAATTTATCTAATCATTCAGACCATAACAGTAAACTAGATTGAAAATTCATCAAGGTAACTTTACAAGCCAAAAGTGGGCTATGCCCTCAAATGTACTCGGTATACAATCAAAAATTTGTCCTTAAATCCTAAACGTTGCGCATTTGAAGCTTCGGGATTATGAATTGGAATCCTCACCGTTACACATTTTTATTAATATAGAAAACAAACATGCCTATAATTTTAAATATACGCAATAAAAACGATGAGCCAAGGTTTTTTTTGACAAAAAATTCTTCTATAAAAGTTTATAATGGTCTAATAGAAATAATTATCGCTTTAAAGCAAATCGAGTAAGTTCCCAAACTTTATACCACTTACAACTTTGTGAGGAGCGGTTTTCTTATTTAATGAATGCCTAACTCACTTTCTAGCTTTTACTGAAATTTGGCGACAATTTATACCATGGTTTGATTGCTCGAAATTTCTAATAAGAATATTTCCCCAAAAAACACATTTTCACATAAAATTACTCAAAACATGTTAAATGTGTAACATTTTAGAAGGCTTACTATCTGAAAATTATGAGTTGTCTTTCAATATCCCTCCCCCCCCCAGTGACGAAAAACTCACTTGGAACTAAAAACAGATTTTCATTATTACTTTATTTTTTTTATATTATTTCATTGTATTATTCCTCCTCCCCATTTCCTAGTCAGCATTAAATAGAATAAGCTAATTCATGGTTACTGGATTATTGACTTCTCACCCTCTTCAGTGGACATTCTGAATAAATGAAAATACTGAACACAGACAATAAGAATGAAAAGGAAATAAAGTGAAAATAAGTATACGTCTTTGAAAATCCACATCATATAATTAATGTCTTTTAGCTTTTAATTAATAATTAATCTCTCTGTATATCAAAATACAAAGGTCAATTCTATAGTTGACACAATATGGCCTGACAACACAATTAAGGCCAAAAGAAAAGACAAAAAAAAATGTGCAGCTTTTACGTACATGCAATAGGGCAGTTATGGAAAAATTGAATGGCAGTCGACTTGGTGCTGCGGTCAGTTGTTAGTAGTAGTAGTAATGTAGTAATATATTCGCAAGGAGATCAAAACAATTATTCAGAATACAAGGCGACAAAATAGACATTCGAGATCCAACATAGAGTTTTAATATGAAAGCAACTCAAGAAGTATGCGTCAAAGTAAGAAAAGACTCTGAATTGACGTGCATGAAAACCCAAAGCTGCAGATGAGCTTAAACACCTTCCATTTACTCCTCCCAACACCTAAACACCTTTAATAATCAGACTGGCCTCAGAAATTATCAGTATTTTTCAGTATAGACTTACCATTCCTTGTGATGTATCTGAGGGACAGAAAACACCCAATTGTGACCCAGAAAGGGATCTGGCACCTTTTCTAGTTTTCTCAAACTGTGAATTGACATGTGTCAACATTCCAAGCATAGACATATAAGAAAATCTGCTCAATGTCTGGGTAATCCCTTTCATATTCATCCCAAATTGCCCGCTACTCCAATTACCCTATAAAAAGAACTAAGATAAATATTTGAGATAACAAACGACACATGGTAAGAGTAAGTATAATAATTTATCGAGGCCTAAGCATGTGCACACTGTATGCTAAAACTTATCAACTTTTTTCATAACCAAACAATTTTATTGCCTCTCCTGTTCATCTTGCATGTGAAAGATTTAAAAAAAATAATAATAATTTGGCCAAAAAAGTCGGCATCATCTAACCAATTATATATTAAGTATTTAATTAAAATATGCCTGCACCGTAGTTTATTTCACGAAAGAATAATTTAATTATAACCGAATGCGACAGAAAAACTGGTTTTACTCACATCCAACAAAGCAAACTTCTTGATTGCGTTAGGGATAATACCCAAGTACCTAATCAACTAGTTCGCTTTAAATAGGACGAAATGACACCAAGTGCAAATGCTTAAAAAAATTTGGAGGCGCCAAGTTTAATTATGAGTTTGAAAAACCCGTTATTTGGAATATAGATATATAGATAGAGAAAGAGAGGAGAAGTGGGAGAAGGGAGGAGAGAAGTGCAATAATTTTAATGGAAGAACAATAATACGAAACTCTATTTGGCTGTTTATTTTGTAGTGGAAATAATTTTCATAGGCAGCGCTCTAGTGCTGCCTAAGTAAAGAACGATGTGGGCACAATATGTTGTTTTTTTTTCATACCCGGGCACTTCGTATCGAAGAAGTCGTCGTATAAAACTTCGAAAAGGTCTAATTCGATTGGAAATTGGAGTGGCTAGTGCCCTTTTTAATAGTCGAAAGTGATTGAAGGGCAAATAGCCCCCCCCCTCCCGCCCTTCATTCCACCAAACACATCCAATCAAAATTTTAAGACAGCCATTTGGTTCAGCGCAGTTGATTTCCTGATAGAGAATATGTTTTTGAGGAGGATACTCCCCCAAAACCCTCAGGGTTTTGGGGGAGTATCCTTTTTATAGAAGCCGTTGTCGTAGAAACTTCAAAACAGGCTCATTCGATTGAAAATTCAAAGGGCTAGTGCCCTTTTTAATAGTCAAAAGTGATTGGAGGGCAACTAGCCTCCCCCCACGCCCATCATTCCCCAAATACATCCAATCAAAATTTTGAGATAGGCATTTTGTTCAGCGTAGTTGATTTCCGGATAGAAAATACGTTTTTGAGGAGGACACTCCCCTACAACCCTCAGAACAAGGGTTTTAGGTTATGCCCTGCGGGCATATAAGGTTTTTATAGAAGACGTTATCGTAAAAACTTCAAGAAAGGCTCATTGATTGGAAATTCAAAGGGATAGTGCCCTTTTTAATGGTTGAAAGTGATTAAACGGTAACTAACTCCCCTCTCACACCCACCTTTTCCCCAAATACATCCAATCAAAATTTTGAGATAGTCATTTTGTTCAACGTAGTTTAAAGTTCTGGAAATTAGGTCTTTGAGGATGGCAACCCCCTCACAGCCCTCAGGACAAGGATTATAAGTTATTCCCTGGGGGCATATAAAGTTTTTATAGAAAGCGTTGTCGTAGAAACTTCAAAAAGAGCTCATTCGATTAGGAATTGAAATGGCATGTGCCCTTTTTAATAGTCGAAAGTAATTGGAAGGCAACTAACACCTCTTCCACGCCCACCATTTCCCCAAACACATCCAATCAAAATTTGGAAATAGCTATTTTGTTCCACGCAGTTAAAGTTCAGGAAATTATACCTTTGAGCAGGACACTCCCCTCACAGTCTTCAGAACAAGGGTTATAAGTTATGGCCTGGGGGCATATAAGTTTTATTGAAATGTTTGCCGTATAAACTTGAAATAAACTTGAAAAAGGGCTCATTCGATTGGAAATTCAAAGGTCTAGTGCTCTTTTTAATAGACGAAAGTGATTTGAGGGCAATTAATCCCCTTCTCTCGCCCACCTTTTCCTCAAACACATCCAATCAAAATTTTTAGATAGCCATTTTGTTCAGTGTTGTGGATTTCCAGATAGAAATTATGTTTTTGAGAGGACACTCCCACACAGCCTTCAGGGCAAGGGTTGCAAGTTATGCCCGAGAGGCATATAAGGTTTTTACTGAACGCGTCGTCGTACAAACGTCGTAGAAAAAAGGGCTCATTCGAATGGAAATTGAAATGGCTAGTGCCCTTTTTAATAGTTGAAAATGATTGTATAGCGACTAACGCCCCTGCAAAGTGCAAGGGTTGTAAGTTATGCCCTGAGGGCATATAAGGTTTATATAGAAAGTTGCAGTAGAAATTTCAAAAGGGACTCATTTGATTGGAAATTGAAATTGCCCTTTATAATAGTCGAAAGTGAGTGGAGAGTAATTAACCCCCATCTTACACCCTCCATTTCCCCAAACACATTCAATCCAAGTTTAGAGATAGACATTTTGTTCAACGTAGTTGAAAGTTCTGAAAATTATGTATTTAAGGATGTCAAACCCCCCAGAGTCCCCAGGGCGAAGGTTGTAAGTTATGCCCTGGGGGCATATAAGGTTTTTAATGATAAGAGTGGTCGTAAAAACTTCAAAAACGGCTCATTCAATTGGAAATTGAGAGGGCTAGTGCCCCTTTTAATAGTCGAAAGTGATTTCAAGGCTTGACATTTTTATAGCAAAGATCGATGTGGGTATAATGTATTATTTTTGTTGTTGTTGTTTAGACCAGGGCACTTTGTATCGAAGGAGTTGTCGTAAGAACTTCGAAAATGGCTCATTCGATTGAAAATAGAAAGGGCTGATGCCCTTTTTAACATTCGAAATGATTGGAGGAAAACTAATCCCCCTCCCACACCCACCCTCCCATTTGACTTTATGTTTAAAAACTAAATTTTGCCATAAGATTAAATCAAAATGCACTGTGTTAATGCTAAATCCCAATAAGGCATCTCAGCAGTGTCCCGAGAACGACTAAGGTTTTATATTCAAACTTTCGGGGCTGCTTCTGCTCTTAAAATTAAACCAAATCAAAATAGCGTAAGTGTATCCAAGCTATCAAAGAAAGTAAACAGATTTTTTTGCGAATGGTATTAAGTTTTCAATTGCAGGTCAACTAGACGAGGTATGAAACCAAATTAAACAATTCTATTTGTGTCCAGATTTTAAGAGGGTGTATATTGTTAAAAATTGCTGAAAATTTTTCTCCAGCATACAAATAGCAGGCCAAACTATAAATCTTTAAAAAAACGAAAACATTTAAAGTATTATTTTCTTTTTCTCTGAAAAGACCATGTCAATATAAAACGAACAGAAATTCATCAAAAAAACTTTTTCCACAAAAAAAGTTTTTCAAAGAAAAGTAAAGAACTCCATTAAACAAAAAAGGAGCAAAAATAAACTCAAATAATCTACCAAGCGTGAAACTACCCCAAATCAGCATCGATAAATAAATAAAATTCAAAACAAACCGATATTACAATAAATAACCGAGTCAAACTCAAAACGAGCAGAAATTAACATACGTTGGGCTCAAAACCCCTATGCCTTCCCAAGGCCAGAACATAATTTGCACTTTACTGAAAAAAACACAAATGAATGTGCATTTTCAGTTTAATATACATACACTGATATTTAGTAATCAAAATCTTAATATTATTTGATTTATTAAAGTTATAAAAGTAAAAACATTTATATTTTTTCAGTAAGGTGCAAATTTTGCTCTGGCCTTGGGAAGGCATAGGGGTTTTGCGCCAAACTTATGTTAATTTCTGCTCGTTTTTTAGTTTGACTGGGTTATTTATTGTAATTTCTGTTCGTTTTAGGTTTCATTTATTTGTCAATGCTGATTTGTGGTAATTTCAAGCTTTCTAGATTATTTGATTTTATTTTTGCTCATTTTCTGTTTAATCGAGTTCTTTACTTTTCTTTGAATAAATTATTTTGTAAAAAGTTTTGTAATTAAATTTTGATAAAAGGAGGAAACCGCCCCTAAAAGTAGTGATCTCATTGAAAATCACACCATCAGATTCAACATATCAGAGAACCCTACTGTATAGTTTTCAAGCTCCTATCTGCAAAAATGTGGAATTTTTATTTTTACTTTATTTTTGGTCATTTTTTGTTTAATGGAGTTCTTTACTTTTCTTTGAAAAACTTTTTTGTGGAAAAAGCTTAATTAATTTCTTAAATGATAGATCCTACTCTTTAAAGCATAATTAAGAGTAGGTGGTATTTGAAGCGAATTTTTTTTTCTTTGAAAGGCTTTAAAACGTATAGCCGCTGGGACAAAAGAAGATTGGATTGAATGTATAATTAAAACAAAAAATAAAAATCGCTACGAGTTGGACGAATTGACACACCACACACAAATTCTTCTTAAAAAAGGAAGGAAAATACTAGTTTGGTGACAAGTTTTGACAAACCAATTTTTTTGGAATGGAGAGAGGGGTGGGGAGAATATCTAACTATGGATCTGGCTAATAAAATTGTAAATCAAAATTAAATTTTGCAAAAAATTATCACAAACGAAGTGCTATCACGACCACCACGCTACACAGATCTAAGCAACACAAAAGAAATTTTTGTTGTTCCTAAATGACTCAATTACTACTATTTGAACTCCGTCTAAGCTATCTGTAATGTCTGTGAATATATGCAAAAAGACATTGGTTATACAAACCCCAAACGCCAAAGTTAGCAATCAGTATACAAAGTCTAGACTCTTTTAACTGTTCATATTTTGAAGGTTTAAAAGTTCAGTTTGACATTTTTTCTATTTTACTATCTCTTTTTGAAGTTAACAAGGAAAATCAGACAATTTTCTGACTAACAATGGTTTTGATTCCTCGTTACTTTTATTCCCTAATTTTATAAGCTAGTTTATGAACGTTTTGATTTTAAATTTCTTTTTCACTTTTCATGGATATATTCTTATTTTTTTTTAACTACTAAAATAATAGGTATATTTTTTCTGGCCTATTACCACACCAAATGATTTACCCCTAAAAAGAAATTCTTCATATATCCATGCTGGTAATTCAACTTTTTATCATAGGACAGCTGAGCTACGAGTAGGGATTGAAATTGGTAGGGGATCCTCCCTGAGCCTGAAAAATCGTATAAAATTTATACTCTCTATTATATAATGGACACACCAATTCAAAATTAGCCCCCCCCCAGTACCCCTGTAAAACAGGAGCAAAAACGGTTGAACTCGTCCTGAAATAGAATCACAGGAATGCCCCTTCCACCAGTTTCAAGCAAATGTAGTTTGTTAAAAAGAAGAAGAAATGAGAGAAAAAAAAAAAAAAAACAGAACGGTTGAGTTATAAAATGAACAACAACACCGGAAGAAGTAGAAAACTAACAAAATGCCAAGTTCATAATAAAAAAAGGAAGTTTCCCCCGTCAAACATCAAACAGCCTAACTCCCCCGATTTCAGAATCATAGACCTTTACCACCCAAATTTAGTTTACAAACCCATACAGTGATTGTAATTTTATCCGTAGTATTTGGAGTATTTATACACATTTTATTTGCTTCAACCTCTATTTATATTATGTGTTTCAATCATAACACAGTCAAAATTAAGCCTTTTTCAATAGCTCAGCCTTCCATGCAGGAATGTTTATATCATCTACGAAGTTGGAAGTTTTATGTCTTTTTTGGCAATTACAATAAAACCTACAAGTTAATTACTGAGCTGCAATATACACCTAGTATATTCTTAAAAAATCCCTAATACCAAATAATAATAATAAGAAAATCATTAGCAACTTTTATAACCGTCTTATAACGATTTTATCTCTGTCTCGTTCAACACAATAGCACCCACTAAGGTTAACCTTAATTAAAGAATTATAAACATTTGGGATCGTTTAGGTTCCATTACCGTTCCCTTAGAATATAAGGCCTTGAAATATTGTCTTAAGGAGGCGTTGTTTGTTTTGTTTTTTTTTCAGTTAGAATAAATCTGGAATTCAATTATTGAGCTTCATAATAAAAATAAACTATTTCTTAAAAAAAAGACATATTGCATATCAAATAATCCAAAAATTCGTGACTGACTTTTATAACCATTTTATTTTTGTTTCATTCAAAAAAATAGCACCCACTCTAATTAATCTTAATCAAACAATTAAAAAAACTTGGGATCGTTTAGGTTCCATTACCGTTCCCGTAAAATATATAAGGCCTTGAGATATTTTCTTAAGAAGACTGTTTCAGTTTTTTTTTCAGTTAGAATAAATATGGAATTTAATTATTGAGCTTCATAATAAAAATACACTTATTCTTAAAAAAAACATATATCAAACAATCCAAAAAATTTGCAATTAACTTTTTATAACCGTCTTATAGCCATTTTATAACATTCTAAGGCTTTTAGATATTGTCTTGAGGAAATTGACTGTTTTCCATGTTTATTTATGCAATTGGAATAAACCTGGAAGCTAATTACTGAACTGCGTAATGTAGCTGCACTTTATTCTTAAGAAAAAAATACACAAATATCAATCAGGCACCAATTCTGTCACAATCATAAATAAAACTTGGATCTAGTTGGGCTTTAATGATTCGTCGCACCATCATACCTATAAGAAAAGTACTGTGTGTATTTAGCTGTTGAAAAGTGAAAGAACAAAACATCAATATCTTATAGATACTATTTAAAAAAGTACAGAAAAAAGTCGACTAGTGTTAGTTTATTATCTATACGGTACTAATTTATGGAATCAAGGACCCAACCGGCTCACCAGTGTGCTTAAAAGACAGTAGTGGCTGCCATAGACGAAGAGGTGAGCTGAGTTTGAAGTTCAGTACCATAAATAGTGACAGCATCAAACTCGGTGATTCCTGGCAATCAATTCTTAGAAGTTCTTCCTGCAAAGCTAACTTGGTGGCTTTTATTTATGAGTTTTGGAGCAATGTTGGAAGTAAAAGTAAGAACTTTGATATTATACTTGCTGGATGTTTCCCTGATCGTCGACATGTTGGGATATTGCCCCCCAACAGAAAAGGATCCCTGGAACCTTTGCCTCCTCTTAGTCTTGAGCTTGCAAGCACACATGAAGAAGCAGACATGCCTGTAGCAGTCCATGTTGCTTCCAGCTTTAGGAATGGAAGTTCTTCTGTTATTGTTTGGGCCAATGACACAAATATTCTGGTGATACTTTTGCAACACTCCTCTACGCTGTTAGCTACGAAAGAGAACAAAAAGGAGCTATTCCTCCAATTTCCTGACAGAATTTTCCCTGTGCACGAGCTAGCTATTTCTATTCCACGGGACTTTATTGACAGCATTGGACTTCTACACTGCCTTAGTGGCACTGACACGACGAGCTTTGCATATTCTGTGGGGAAGAAGACATTTATGAAAGCAGCTTTGAAATTTGATCTTATAATGAAGCTGTAGTGCTTGGAGCAGGATTTTTTTTTTTTTTTTTTTTTTTTTTTTTTTTTTTTGGTGTTTAACGATCGCCTAATGTTTTGGCTAATGTTTTGGAATTAACGATCGCCTAATGTTTTGGCTAGGTATAAAAGAGACAACTACAATATTCTAGTAGAAAGCTGGACTTAGTCTGAGTGAAATAGAAAAATCAACGAACTTAGTTGCAAAAAAACCACCAAGCGCACCTTTGGCGCTTATATTCCCGAGATATTCATAATCAGCATGGTCGATTTAGTCTAAAACCTCTCTCAAATCACTTGTCCCCCTCAGATTGCTATTTGTCAGATTTTCAACTTTGGCTCCCCGACTAAGAAGGCGTTGTCGTAAAAACTTCAAAAAGGCTCATTCGATTGGAAATTCAAAGGGCTCGTGCCCTTTTTAATAGACGATAGAGATTGGAGGGCAACTAGCCCCCCCCCCACTCCATCATTTCCCAAAACACATCCAATTAAAAATTTTGAGATAGCCATTTTGTTCAGCGTAGTGGATTTCGAGATAGAAAATATGTTTTTGAGGAGGATACTCCCCCACAGCCCTCGGGGTAAGGGTTTTAAGTTATGCCCTGGGGGCATATAAGGTTTTTAAAGAAGGTGTTGTCATAGAAACTTCTAAAAAAGTTCATTCGATTGGAAATTCAAAAGGCTAGTACCCTTTTTAATAGTCGAAAGGGATAGGAGGGCAACTAGCCCCCCCTCCTCACGCCCATTATTCCCCCATACACATCCAATCAAAATTTTCAGATAGCCATTTTTTTCAGCGTAGTTGATTTCCAGATAGAAAATATGTTTTTGAGGAGGACGCACCCCCACAGCTTTCGGGGTAAGGGTTTTAAGTTATGCCCTGGGGGCATATAAGGTTTTTAAAGAAGGTGTTGTCATAGAAACATCTAAAAAAGTTCATTCGATTGGAAATTCAAAGGGCTAGTGCCCTTTTTAATAGTCGAAAGTTATTGGAGTTTAACTAGCCCCCCCCCCCTCCCACGCCCATCATTCCCCCAAACACATCCAATTCAAATTTTGAGATAGCCGTTTTGTTCAGCGTTGTTGATTTACAAATAGAAAATATCTTTTTGAGGAGGACACTCCCCCACAGCTTTCAGGGTAAGGGTTTTAAGTTATGCCCTGGGGGCATATAAGGTTTTTAAAGAAGGTGTTGTCATAGAAACTTCTAAAAAAGTTCATTCGATTGGAAATTCAAAAGGCTAGTACCCTTTTTAATAGTTAAAAGTGATAGGATGGCAACTAGCCCCCCCTCCTCACGCCCATTATTCCCCCAAACACATCCAATCAAAATTTTGAGATAGCCGTTTTGTTCAGCGTAGTTGATTTCCAGATAGAAAATATCTTTTTGAGGAGGACACTCCCCCACAAACCTCGGGGCAAGGGTTTTAAGTTATCCCTTGAGGGCATATAAGAACGATATTAGCACATTGTACTATGCATTATTTTTTTCCTTTAGAGGGCACCTCATATAGAAGGCGTTGTCTTAGAAACTTCAAAACAGGCTCATTCGATAGGAAATTCAAAGGGCTAGTACCCTTTTTTATAGTCAAAAGTGATTGGAGGGAAACTAGCCCCCCCCACCCCCGTCATTTCCCTAGACACATCCAATTAAAATTTTGAGATAGGCATTTTGTTCAGCGTAGTTGATTTCAAGATAGAAAATATGTTTTTGAGGAGGACACTCCCCCACTACCCTCAGGGCAAGGGGTTTAAGTTATGCCCTGGGGGCATATAAGGTTTTTATTGAAGGCGTTGTCGTAGAAACTTCGAAAAGGGCTCATGATTGGAAATTGGAGTGGCTAGGGCTATTTTTAAGAGTCGAAAGTGTTTGGAGGGCAACTAGCCCGCCTCCCCCCACGCCCATCATACCCCCAAACACATCAAATCAAAATTTTGAGATAGCGATTTTGTTCAGTGTAGTTGATTTCCAGATAGAAAACATGTTTTTGAGGAGGATACTACCCCACAACCCTCGGGGCAAGGGTTTTAAGTTATACCCTGAGAGCATATAAGAACGATGCTGGCACAATTATTATTTTTTTTTCCTTTAGTGGGTACTTCATATGGAAGGGATCGTCGTAGGAACTTCAAAAGGGGCTCATTCGATTGGAAATTCTGAGTTCTAGTGCCCTTTTTAATGATCGAAAGTGATTGGAGGGCAACTAGCCCCCCCCCCAACGCCCATCATTCCCCCAAACACATCCAATCAAAATTTTGAGATAACCATTTTGTTCAGCGTAGTTGATTTCCAGATAGAAAATATGTTTTGAGGAGGACACTCCCCCACTGCCCTCGGGGTAAGGGTTTTATGTTATGCCCTGGGGGCATATATGGTTTTTAAAGAAGGTGTTGTCGTAAAAACTTCAAAAAAGGCTCATTCGATTGGAAATTCAAAGGGCTAGTGCCCTTTTTAATAGTCGAAAGTGATTGGAGTGCAACTAGCCCCCCCTTTCCATCATTCCCCAAGACACATCCAATTAAAATTTTGAGATAGCCATTTTGTTCAGCGTAGTTGATTTCAAGATAGAAAATATGTTTTTGAGGAGGACACTCCCCCACTGCCCTCGGGGTAAGGGTTTTATGTTATGCCCTGGGGGCATATATGGTTTTTAAAGAAGGTGTTGTCGTAGAAACTTCTAAAAATCTCATTCGATCAGAAATTCAAAGGGTTAGTGCCCTTTTTGATAGTCGACAGTGATTAGAGGGCAACTATCCCCCCCCCCCACACCCATCATTCCCCCAAACACATCCAATCAAAATTTTGAGATAGCCATTTGTTCAGCGTAGTTGATTTCCAGATAGAAAATATCTTTTTGACGAGAACACTCCCCCACAACCCTCGGGGCAAGGGTTTTAAGTTATGCCCGTGGGGCTATAAGGTTTTTATCGAAGGCCTTGTCGTAGAAACTTCAAAACAGGCTCATTTGATAGGAAATTTGAAGGGCTAGTACCCTTTTAATAGTCGAAAGTGATTGGAGGGCAACTAGCCCCCGTCCCACACCCATCATACCTCCAAAGACATCCAATCAAAATTTTGAGATAGCTGTTTTGTTCAGCGTTGTTATATATTTTTTTGAAGAGGACACTTTTCTTTTTTTCCTTTAGAGGGCACTTCATATGGAAGGGGTCGTCGTAGAAACTTCAAAAGGGGCTCATTCGATGGGAAATTGAGAGCTCCAGTGCCATTTTAAATATTCGAAAGTGATTGGAAGGCAACTAGCCCCCCCCCCACGCCCATCATTCCCCCAAACATATCCAATCAAAATTTTGAAATAGCCATTTTGTTCAGCGTACTTGATTTCCAGATAGAAAATATGTTTTTGAGAAGGACACTCCCCCACAACCCTCAGGGCAAGGGTTTTAAGCTATGCCCTGGGGGCATATAAGGTTTTTTATAGAAGCAGTTGTCGTAAAAGCTTCAAAACAGGCTCATTCGATTGGAAACTTGAAGGGCTAGTACCCTTTTCAATAGTCGAAAGTGATTAGAGGGCAACTAGCCCCCCCAAGCCTATTATTCCCCCAAACACATCCAATAAAAATTTTGAGATATCCATTTTGTTCAGCGTAGTTGATTTCCAGATAGAAAATATGTTTTTGAGGAGGACAGTCCCCCACTATCCTCAGGGCAATGGTTTTAAGTTATGCCCTTGGGGCATATAAGGTTTTTATTGAAGACGTTGTCGTAGAAACTTCCAAAGAGAATCATTCGATTGGAAATTCAAAGGGTTAGTGCCCTTTTTAATAGTCGAAAGTGATTAGAATTGATATTGTTTCGTTTTATCATGATTAGCCAGTGTGGTCTCAGAAATTATTTATTAACTAGCCCCCCACGCCCATCATTTCCCCAAACACATCCAATCAAAATTTTGAGAAAGCCATTTTGTTCAGCGTAGTTGATTTCCAGATAGAAAATACGTTTTTGAGGAGGATACTCCCCCATAGCCTTTAGGGCAAGGGTTTTAAGTTAGGCCCTGGGGGCATATAAGGTTTTTAAATAAGGCGATGTCGTAGAAACTTCAAAAAAGAATCATTCGATTGGAAATTCAAAGGGCTAGTGCCCTTTTTAATAGACGAAAGTGATTCGAATTGTTGTAAAGTGTAATTTATGGTATTCGGGTGGTGTAGTCGTAGATGCCTTTATTCTCCCTTTATAGGGGAGATAAATTATGGCCCTAAGGTAATTAAACTTTGGTAGCGTGCCTTAGGCTATGACCGAACTAATGAGGCGTACCGACTGGGTATGTTCGAGGAGCTAAAGGTAGATCGTAGAGAGGTTGTCTAAAATACAATGCTTTTATTCAATTAACATATAATAATTCCAGATATAGATATTCTACTGGGACTGGCTGTCCCAAGTAGACCACAAGTCTCAGAAACTACAATAATATACAATAAGATACAGACACTTACTATGATCCGACAAGATTCCAAGGTATTTCTAAAAACAACGGACCAGAGGTCAGTCCGGTATGAAGTTAGTATCAGTCTCCCCCTTCCGATCAAATGTATCTTTTATACATTTTTATCAACCCCACCTTCCTTTACCCAACCCACGTAATAGCTAGGAAGTGATGATTTCTCAATTTCCCGTTAAGCAGAAACTTGGCAGGATATGTTCCTTATCTTAATAAAAAGTGGTATTTCTAAACTCTGTATTTGCGTCTTAATATATTTTTATTAAATTCCAAATTGACTAAATTAGAAGCTTCACCACAATACTCCCCATTTAAAGAAGAATTGTCCCAATTCTCAATATTTTACTTTTAAAACAATTTAATTTTGTTTACAGCTATTATGCTGCTATCTTTCGGTCATTATGTGCATATACCCTCCATGGGTTTCCTTAGGGTAATGTTTCTGGTCCAATATAGGCCATGTTTTTTTTTGTCGAAGGATTTCAGTTTGAAATTCTTCCTTGTTTCTCTTTTTCTCTGTCTCTAGTACTGAAAAATACTCTTTTTACCCTTCTTCATATGCATCTTCTGTTTTAACTTGACCCCAAGCGGCTTTAGCATTATATTAGTGGTTCTGCCTAAATTAGATTTCAAGTTATATTAGAAAAGTTTATGAGTTATTTGAGTTTAAATTTAATTCCTCTTAATAATTTAATTTATCTGTGTGATGTGGTTGATATACCGTTTATTTTTCGTTTTAGGAATGCCTTGGATAAACTACGCATAGCATTTTTGATTTTTAAATTTTCAAATATTTTTCCAGCACAAAGAGTTTTCACATATTTCAATAAAATAAGCCATTTGGGCCATGTAGTACATTCTCTAGGCCTAAATTAAGTTCTGATTTTATCTCACTTTCTGATCAACTTGTAGTAAAGTCTGTAATACTGCTATAGTTTCCAAAATATCAGTTGATCAAGTATGGTTTGGTTTCTGATGGTATGAGATGATAGTATCAGGATACTTTGGAAGTGGCTTCAAAATTTGTTACTTTCCAAAAATGTGTCAAATAATGATTGAAAAAAAATGGATCCGCAAGGATGCTACGAAAAATTTATTTCCAAAAAAAAGCTAAGGCTGTATCTAAAATAAATGATCACATTAGAATACATATAAAGCATAAAGTTTTACATATATAGTAGAAATGAAACACTCAATTTCGTAAAGGATAATTACTTTTATTTACTTTTCTCTCTTTTAATGGCTCCAAAAATAATATCCCGCTTAAATCGAAACATTATTTTTCTTGCTGGATTATTCTTTCAAACTTAATACTTAACGGATTATTTCACAATAAAAATTATTTATACGTTGACTCGAAGTCAAACATTTACATATAACATTAAATCACTAGTTTTAACTAGTTAAACTAGTTATCACTAGTAAATTAAAACATAGCATATATATACAAGCAATGTGTAATAACTTACACAAGTATTGTTTTATTCGCAAAACTAGATAGGATATTTAACTACTGGTTAAAACTTAAAGCATTTTTAAAAAAAATAAAACACGGTATAGACTAGCATTGGAATTAATTTCAATTAGTGTTTTATGAATTGCTTATGAAGTATTAATGTAGAATACTTCTTGAATGATATAAAAATAAAAAAACAAATACTCAACATATTAATTTACTATATTTACATGGATAGTTTAGGTTATATATATATATATATATATATATATTAACAGAAGTTATGTTGATACATAACTTAATTGTTAAAAACAAATAACAATTATGTACTCTAATAATTTATTTAATCACTGCAATATTTATTTTTTGTACAACTTTTAAATAATTTCGCCAAGACTTTTATATGATAAGTCCTAACTGCAATTAAAATATTTACAAAACAAAAGCAACTCCAACAAATAGATTTATGCACTATAAATGATAACTGTGATTAGCCTCTATATAAGGGCTTGGAAATAGTTCATATAACATGACTTTGCTATTTACACATCTATAATTTTTTTTTTTTTACGATAACAATTCCATATTTATAAAAGTTTTCAAAATACATTTATAATTGTATATATTTTCCCAATTACATTAATACAAATTTACATATCTTTTCCGTATGTGACTATATACATTTTCTTATCTTTGTTTTACAACTTTGGTACTATTTCGAACCCACTTGTTTCATTAACTGTCATTAGCTTACTATATGCCTGTTTGTTTATTCAGACTTTTGAGCTTTCTAATTCTTTTCGAATTTTAGGTACTTGAGACATTTTTATAACGTTTTTGCCTGTAATCTCTCTTTTTTTCACCTTTAATGTCCTTTTGGGTTAAGGTTTCATTTACAGCTTGGATCTGATAAGTTAAAAATTTTTGCTGTTCACTTTATACCTCTTATGCCATTATCAAATGACTCTTGCCTGTACTATGAAGGTTTGCTTACCAGGACTGCCTTCTGGTAGCTCCTTATAACGTTTCCAGGTCCTCTTGTCATGGGCTACAGCTAAAAGGACTATTATGAACCTGCACACACAATAATTAATTATTTATATTATTGCCACACTTTTTAATTTGTGACCACAGTTTTCTCTTGGGCTATTCTTTTATTAAACAAAGTGGCCCTTCTGCAGAAAAATACCTTGCCTTCATGGCACACAGTAATTTATTTTTCGATATACAAGTGACAATGACTATTTTCACTTTAACTTCCCAACTTTTAGTGGTCTTGTCTTAGGTTTTGACTTCAACTTAGGTTGTTATGGCTATTATGTGTCTTACTTTTAATTTTCTATGCCATGCTAGTCATATTTTTTGGAAACGACTCCCACATAAAAGAGCAAAAAAAAAATTTTTTTTTTCCTGTCTACTTGGAGCTTTTCTCCAATATTTCTATTAATCTCGGCCCGCGTTAATGCTACTTATTTTGTACTTATTTAGTACAATTTTCATACTAGTTTCGTCCGGCAAGTTCAATAAGTGCGTATAACAGAGTTTAACTGACTCCATTCAGTTTCTTTTCCTTTTCATTTCGTCTGGCTATATTTTCAATTTGAACCCTTCTCTTTTTTTTTGATTCGTTATTTCAATGGAGCCTAAGGTTTTTTTTTCAAGTCCTTTTCCGCTTTTTCACTAAAATAGGTCTTTTTTTAAACCTACATTTATATATTTCACGTATTTTTCAAAAACCTTAACAAGTTTTCATGTTGATTGCCCTTCTATGGTCAAATTCATTATCTCCATATTTTAAAAGGTGGGGGGTGTCTAATTCTTGCAACCTGTATTTTTTTTGTTGACATTATTCAAATTTTTCTGTCCAAAAGTGTTAGAAAAGTACTGTATTTTTTTTCAGCTGATTTAGAACATTTTTAATCAAGTTTTGCCCCGCATTTGCTAGTTCTCATATATTCATAAAAATGTACGTTTTTACGATATCCTGATTTCCGCAAAATTGTGTGGTTTTCATCGCAGACACATTTTCCTTGTTTGTGGTATTTCACCAAAAATTAGTGCCTATTTCGTGCCAAAAGTTGTTTAGAGATAGGGGTTCTGTGGTTTCCCTATAATCTTTTATATTATTCGCGTCTGGTATTATCCTCAGTTTAATTTGCGCTTTAGTTTTATATAGTCATTGAGTGTAATTTGTCCCTTTCGTGATATTTTGACTATTACCCTGTTCTAAAGGCTTATGTGTTTAGTGCCCTGGCAAGGTTACAACATCCTATTTACTTATTTTTTTTCTAGGACTTGGAACCTTACCAGAACATTCAGCTCAAATCTTCTCCAAAGTTTGACTTTTATTTCTGATCTATATTTGGTTAGCTTGGTGGATCCCCCCCAATGACAAGACGTTTAGCAGTTTTTTTTAATGCCAATGGTCTTGTCATTGGTGTCTTCTACCTGCAATATCCTCGCCCTGGTTAATTCTGTTAATGGTGTGTCGTGAATTGATTTACTGTGTGAAATTATTTATACCCGAGAAAACTTTGTTTTACACTCTGCTATACTTTAAATTGTGACCCATTTTATTTACGGCTTCTTAATTATATATACCGTCCTTATTGGTAAGTGTTTAATTTGTTATATCATCTACTATTTATAATAAGATTACAGCTAGCTTATACATCTCGCGATTAATGTAAACTCTTGCTGTTTTTCCCATTATATAATTTTAAAATTCTTCAAAAACAATTTATTTTCAAATTTGACTGGAATTGCCACCTCAGAGGGTCAAAGGTTAGTAGATGCTTCGTATTTACTTAACAACGAGAGACCAGCAGTAATTGAGTTCACTCCAAATTTGCTAGCTTCTAATGACCCTATTTCAGTAAACTAACCTCCTTCGTTTTTTTTTTTTGTTTTTTTTTAATTACTCCCCCAAAATATATTTTTTCAATATACATATCAAAAGAATCGCCTTTTAATGCTGATTCTAAATATGTATAATTTAATTAGTTTCACAGCACCTATTTATAAGTTACGTGGCCTTACTTAATTTCTTTTATGGAACCTAGCCTAATTCGTTTTGACAAGTCTTGTCATTACACCATTTGCGAAGTTTAATCTCGTCTCGGAAACAAAATTTTTGCAGGAATCTATGATGTCACTTCAGATTGGAGCTTATTTCTTTTCTAGGAACTTACGAGTATTTAGGCTAAAAAAATTTTGAATTTCTTTTCTTACGTGACGGTAATAATTTTTTTACTGGCGATATATATTGAGAGGAAAACTTTGATGTTATTTACATACCTATTAAAAAAAGAAAATATAGATATTTCTTTAGAGGCTTTTTACTCGTTTTATTTTTATTTATTACTTTTTTTTATTATTATAATTATCTTATTCAAATATTAATCTGCTGGGGGCTACGCTTGTTCTGCCTTTCTCCGTTTCCTGGTTTTAATTTCGGACTCCAAATTTTCATTTCTCTTCTTTATAATATTTGCAAGTTTTTCCGTGGTCTCTATAGTGTGGTTTACAAGGCTCTGAATTCAAGCGCGGTTTTGTTGCCTCGTCAAATATCTTTAATCTTTGTTTCTCCTGATGTTTGGCCTTTTTCATAAGTGATTTAGCTACTTGTGCTGCTGACAAAGGAACTTGTTTCTGTCTCTCTAGTTTCTTAACTTATCTCCATAATTTCTCTCTTAAAGAGGATTTTCTTAACGATGGCCCAGGTTTAGTGATATCGGTTTCTGTAGAAGAATTATCAGTGTCACATTCTGTTAGCTCGCGTCTGGTAGATGGCGTTTGTTCCAAAAGCCATTTTTGCGTCAAGACTGTAGGTGAGTCTAATGTATAAAAATCAGATAATTCATTGGTTCCTTCCAATTTTTCTTCTTCTGTGGATTTTACCTTTGGTTTATCACGTTTTAAACCCTTATGTTGTGTTTGATGTTCTTCATCGCTAGTATCCGATGAGCATCGAATATTTCCCCTTTTCTCTTGTTTGTTGTGGAGAGTTTGTAGCCAAGACTGGGCTAAATACTGCTTCCACTCCTCCCAACCTTTGTGGTCATTAAAAAGGTCATAAAATTCATATGGTCTTCTGATATATACTGGTGAAATTGTGTCCTCTATTTCTTTGTCTGAAAGAATAGGCTCTGTTTTCTACGGTTTTGAAAAATATCCCTTTTTCATTCTATTATGGTGTACGACTTCTTCCTTTTCCTTATACTGATGCTTTAGAACATATGTTAAGTTATTTGGTAGAATTTTTATATTCCTGTTGGGCCCATCCCATTTCGGTTTTAACTTTTTATCCCTTCCAGGTTAGTTTTGTACACGTATACCAAGTCTTCTAAACAGTAATTTGTTTTATTTTTGCTTGTACAGTCATTTTTTTCTTTTTGTTCTGTTTTCGTATCTTCCAGATTGGCTTTAACTTGTTCCATAGCTTTTTTCATTCGCATCACCATTTCTTGCTTATATTGGTCTAGGTTGTAATATATTCTATCATTTTGTATTTCATCTAAACAAATTCTGGGATCTCTTAGATGTTGCAAAAAAAATGGCGTTTCTTTTAAGGAACGTGAAAAAGCCGTATTTATTGCAAAGACTACAAATGGTAAATGTCCATCCCAATTTTCATTTTCCTCTCTTGCATGTATTCCCAGCATTTAAGCTAATTCCCTATGTTTACGTTCGACCTTTCCATTAGCTGCAGCCATATAAGACGATGTAAACCATCGTCTCACACCCAGATATTCTGTAATGTCGTCTAATAATTTGGCTCTAAAGCATGGCCCATTGTCGCTGACAGTAAAACTCTAGGAAAAATTCCGGGTTCCAAGAATAGGCGATTGACCAAAACTTTCGCAATGGTTTTTGTCTTTTCGTCTTTAATTTGAAAAGCGTATAAGTATGAATTAAAATCGTCGACTACGGTTAGTACGCACCTGTTTCCTTTCCTGGAAACTGGTAAACTTCCTCCTGTTCCCCAAATGTCTATTGACATTAATTCTCCTACCCCTGAAGGGGTGGGGTAGAGACCTAATTCAGCCCTAGGGGTTCTTGGTGGCGACTTTTGTTTGGCACACTCTTGGCAGCTTTGTATGAAAGCTTTTACTTTTGAGTACATTTTTGGAAAATAAAAATTTCTTTTCAGCCTCCCCATAGTTTTTGCTTCTCCCATGTGACAGACAATCGTTGCATGTGCCATCTGTAAAATTTCTCCTTCCAGAGATTTTGGAATTACTGGAATAATTTTTAAGTCATTTTTTCTATATTCTTGCGATGGTCTATGATATCTTACCAAAAGATTTTTACTTTCGTCCAGATCAAAATTATCGAAGTCCTTTAAAAAATGTTTAAAGTGCTCTGGCAGTTCCGTTTCTTTTGATAAAAAGGATTTCATCGCTAAACAAAAATCATCTTTATCTTGATGATACGAAATATTTTCATTAGACAGTATTTCTAGCCCTTCCAGTTCGTTCTGGATGGTTATTATCAAATTTCCTTCGGTATCTGGATTTCGTGACAAATAGTCTGGTAAAATGTTTGTACGGCCCTTTATATATATTGGGGTATATGAATATGCTTGTAGACGTAGTATCCACCATGTCAGCCGGGCTGAAGTATTTTGCATCGTATGTAGCCAAATTAATGATTTTTGGTCAACGCGTAAAATGATTTTTTTTCCAAGTAAAAATTGTCGAAAATATTCTGTAAGAACTACAACTGCCAAACATTCCCTCTCAACTGTCGAATATTTTCCTTTTGCCTCCGACAGTGACCTGCTGGCGTATTGAACTATTGATTCTACTCCTTCAGAATTTATATTTAATAATATGGCTCCTATACCGTACCCCGAAGCATCTGTTTGCAAACAGAAGTCTTGTGACAAATCTGGTAGTTTAAGTATTGGTGCCAGTAATAATTGCCTTTTTATTTCATTTAGCACTTGTTTTGTGTCCGCTGGACATTCGAATTTACCTGATTTTTTCAAAAGGTTTGTCAAAGGTTGCGCTATTGTTGTATAATTTTTAATATATCGTCTGAAATAGCTTAACAAACCACAAACTGATCTGCAGCTTTTTTGATCTTTAGAAGGCTGTAAATTTTCTATAACTATAAATTTTTCTGGATTTGGTGAAATAGTACCTTGGTTTATCAGGTGTCCAAGAAAAACTAGTTTTGGTACTACTATTTTTAACTTTTCTGGTTTTAATTTTAAGCCTGCTTTTTCAAACTTTTCCAGTATTTTTCTAAGTCCGACCAAGTTGTCTTCCAGGTTTTCATTAAACAGAATTACATCATCTAAATCAGCCAAGGTATCTTTATTTCATCCTGGTTCGTTATCTTCTAACACCAAATTCATTAGTTGACTAAAACAATTTGGACTAAATGATAAGCCAAAAGGCATACGTTCAAATGTGAACGTTCTTCCATCATCTAAGATTACTGTAGCTTTATCCTTTGTTTCTGCATCTAAAGCGATTTGCCAATATCCTGCTATTAAGTCAAAACTAGTGTAATATTTTGTACCTCCTAGCGAATCTAAAATCGTATCAATTCTTGGTAACTTCATCACGTCTTTTACCGTGACGGCATTTAGTGCTCAAAAATCTATACATAATCTCCAGGTGTTATCTTTACTAGTGGACTATTACTAGTGGAAAACACCTATCGCTAACACTTTCTTTAATTATTCCTTGATCTTCCATTTCCCTTATTTGGCTTTCTAGCCATGGTTTTAAATGATAAGGTGTTTTATACGGTGATTTTTTGATTGGAGGGCCCTCTGTTGATATCTTGTGCGTGATTAAGTGAGTTAATCCGTAATCTGCTTTGTGTCTTGCAAAAGTCCATTTGAAATCCCAAAGAATATTTTCCACCCTAGTTTTTACTTTTTCCGGTAAATGTTTTAAATCAAATTGTTGCAAAAAATCCGTTTTCGAAATTCCATACTTTCTTGTGGTTGCGGTTTCAATGAGGATAATTGTTCATGGCTAGTGAAATTTATGCCTAATTCTGGACTGTTTAGAGATTTTATTTCTGAATTTGAAATCTTTTCCACTGATCCAAGTTCTATCTGGTTCAGTCTTACTTTATTATTACTTAGATTTGATAGTTTTAAGTATGTTATACCATTTTCAATTTTTATAACTTGATTTTCCACGAAAATCATGGGGTATTCTTTTATGGTGTATGCTCCTATCATGGCGTCCATGGTTTTAACCTTTCCTTCTTTTGTATTTAATGTCGCTAGGACTTGAGCTGTCGTTCCCCTTTTATTGTGATTTTTCCGCTTATTTTTAGGTTATAATTCGAATCGTCACTTTCGTTATCTGTTGTTACGCAATTTTGCCTATTATTTTCATTTGCCTGGTTTATGGTTATTGTATCAGATATGGGTTCCCATACGATCCCATATTTTCTGATGGCATCCACTCCTAGAATACAAGGAAATGGTAGCTGCTGGCATATTATTACTGTTACTGTTATTTCTTTATCCCCTGTGCTAAATTTTAATGGATATTCTCCCAAAATTGTCAGCCTGTGCCCTGTCACTGATGTCAGGGTATTCTGGCATCTGCTTACGTGATTTTTGACACTAGGAGGAAACCTCTTAAAAACTTCCTCTCGAATTAATGATTTAGATGCACCTGTATCTAGTAAACATGGTAAGTTTTGAAAACACTCAATTTTAAAACAACGCAGAATCGGTAGACTATTATTATTTGCATTTGTATCACAACATTCTAAACTATATAGGGGTGTTTGTAAGGAAACAGCTCTGTCGACCCTTACAGGCTGGTTTCTCCGTTTAAATGCCCACTGTTTGGCCAAAAGTTTCTGGGGTTATCCCAGTTTTCTTCAGCGTTGCTACTTTGACCCTGGGTATTTTTAACCGTTTGCCTTCTAGGCCTATATTCAGGAATATTATTAGGTGTTTGCCAAGTATTATTTGTTCCCTGCCTTCCTAAATTTCTGCCCCCCTGCGTTCTGAACTGGTGTTTTGTCTTGTACGTCTGGCCTTCTTTGGGTATTTTATGCCAGCAATCTGCCGCATAGCTATTTGGTTTGCCACAATAATAGCAATTGAATCTTTTCCTATATTGCTTGGTAATTTGCCCTTCCTCATGGGGTCTATACCTATTTCTATATATTCTTGACCTGCCACCATTTGCTCTATAATTTTCCTCGGGAGGAGGAGGTGGGTGTCCATAATACTTGGTATTCCAAGTCATTAAGGATCTAATACCATGGGATTGGTCATCAAACGGGGAGGGGTCAGTCCATGGTGGGAAGGTTTGGCCTTCCTCGTGCCT
This sequence comes from Artemia sinica, assembly GCA_027921565.1. Taxonomy (NCBI): domain Eukaryota; kingdom Metazoa; phylum Arthropoda; class Branchiopoda; order Anostraca; family Artemiidae; genus Artemia; species Artemia sinica. The sequence goes on along the minus strand of JAPEVW010000040.1, from coordinate 637,056 downwards.
TTTTGGTTCACGATTTGGCTCCTCAAAGTTCACCCTCTTCTTTCCCCTTTCATCTTTTATACTTTCTTGGGCTCCTGTGTTGTTTATTGACATCTGATCAAACCTTTTCATAGCCTCGTCAATTTTTACCTCTGTTTCGACTAGTATTATAGCCTGCTCTAAATTTTCAGGTTTCCGTGATAATATTAGTATTAATAACTTTTTTGGTAACCCTTGGGTAAAAGTATGTAGTTGTACTTTCTGTACTGTCTCGTCATTTCCGCCTTTCTCTAATTGTAAGCACACGGATCTACAAATTTTGTATGCATATTCCCTGATACTAGTTGAGGTATTGAATGTCACTACCTCTGTTCTTAGCCTCTCGGAGATGCTTGTCTCTATGAATCTTGTTTTAAAAGATTCAATTAGAGTACTGATGTCCTTGGGCTCTTTTTCCTTAATTGCCTCAAAATTTTTAAGGGCGCTTCCCTTTAATCTGGCTGCAACGCATTGCTCTTTGACCTTATCCTCAAACGCTTCAGTCAGTTCGTCGAAAGTTTTTAATTTTTCGATAAACTCATCTACGTCTGAATTTCCCGCGTATTCTGGTATAATTTTTGCAATTTCAAGTACTGTTAATAGGGAAGTCATTTTTTCCTCTGGTAAAGCCATTTTATTTCCATCTACTATTTTTGTCTAGCCCTCTCGACCCAGTTTTTCCAACGGCCACCAGTTGTTGTAAAGTGTATTTTATGGTATTCGGATGGTGTAGTCGTAGATGACTTTATTCTCCCTTCATAGGGGAGATGAACTATGGCCCTAAGGTAATTAAACTTTGGTAGCGTGCCTTAGGCTATGACCGAACTAATGAGGCGTACCGACTGGGTATGTTCGAGGGGCTAAAGGTAGATCGTAGAGAGGTTGTCTAAAATACAATACTTTTATCCAATTAACATATAATAATTCCAGATATAGATATTCTACTGGGACTGGATGTCCCAAGTAGACCACAAGGCTCAGAAACTACAATAATATATAATAAGATACAGACACTTACAATGATCCGACAAGATTCCAAAGTATTTCTAAAAACAACGGACCAGAGGTCAGTCCGGCATAAAGTTAGTATCAGTCTCCCCCTTCCGATAAAATGTATCTTTTATACATTTTTATCAACCACACCTTCCTTTACCCAACCCATCTAATAGCTAGGAAGTGGTGATTTCTCAATTTCCCGTTAAGCAGAAAATTGGCAGGATATGTTCCTTATCTTAATAAAAAGTGGTATTTCTAAACTTTGTATTTGCGTCTTAATATATTTTTACTAAATTCCAAATTGACTAAATTAGAAGCTTTACCACAGAGTTACTATTGTTTCGTTTTATCATGATTAGCCAGTGTGGTCTCAGAAATTATTTATTAACTAGCCCCCCACGCCCATCATTTCCCCAAACAAATCTAATCAAAATTTTGAGATAGCCGTTTTGTTCAGCGTTGTTGATTTCAGACTAGAAAATATCTTTTTGAGGAGGAAACTCCCCCAAAACCCTCGGAGCAAGGGTTTTAAGTTATGCCGTGGGGGCATATAAGATTTTTTAGAAGGCGTTGTCGTAAAAACTTCAAAACAGGCTCATTCGATGGCAACTAGCCCCCCCACGCCCATTATTCCCCCAAACATATCCAATAAAAATTTTGAGATATCCATATTGTTCAGCGTAGATGATTTCCAGATAGAAAATATGTTTTTGAGGAGGTCACACCCCCACTACCCTCAGGGCAAGGGTTTTAAGTTATGCCCTGGGGGCATATAAGGTTTTTATAGAAGGCGTTGTCGTAGAAACTTCAAAACAGGCTCATTTGATAGGAAATTTGAAGGGCTAGTACCCTTTTTAATAGTCGAAAGTGATTGGAGGACAACTAGCCCTCCTCCCACGCCCATCAGTCCTCCAAGCACATCCAATCAAAATTTTGAAATAGCTGTTTTGATCAGCGTTGTTGATTACCAGATAGAAAATATGTTTTTGAAGAGGACGCTTTTCTTTTTTTCCTTTAGAGGGCACTTCATATGGAAGGGGTCGTAGTAGATACTTCAAAAGGGGCTTATTCGATGGGAAATTGAGAGTTCTAGTGCCCTTTTTAATAGTCGAAAGTGCTTGGAGGGCAACTAGCCCCCCCCCCCACGCCCATCATTCCCCCAAACATATACAATCAAAATTTTTAGATAGCCATTTTGTTCAGTGTACTTGATTTCCAGATAGAAAATATGTTTTTGAGAAGGACACTCCCCCACAACCCTCAGGACAAGGGTTTTAAGTTATGGCCTGGGGGCATATAAGGTTTTTTATAGAAGGCGTTGTCGTAGAAACTTCAAAAAAGAATCATTCGATCGGAAATTTAAAGGGCTAGTGCCCTTTTTAATAGTCGACAGTGATTGGAGGGCAACTAGCCCCCCACGCCCATCATTTCCCCAAATACCTCCAATCAAAATTTTGAGATAGCCATTTTGTTCAGCGTAGTTGATTTCCAGATAGACAATATGTTTTTGAGGAGGAAACTCTCCCACAGCCTTCAGGGCAAGGGTTTTAAGTTATTCCTTGGGGGCATATAAGGTTTTTAAAGAAGGCGTTGTCGTACAAACTTCTAAAAAAGCTCATTCGATTGGAAATTCAAAAGGCTAGAACCCGTTTTAATAGTCGAAAGTGATAGGAGGGCAACTAGCCCCCCCCCCTCCTCACGCCCATTATTCCCCCAAACACATCCAATCAAAATTTTGAGATAGTCGGTTTGTTCAGCGTTGTTGATTTCCAAATAGAAAATATCTTCTTGAGGAGGGCACTCCCCCACAACGCTCGGGGCAAGGGTTTTAAGTTATGCCCTGGGGGCATATAAGGTTTTATAGAAGGCGTTGTCGTAGAAACTTCAAACAGGCTCCTTCGATAGGAAATTCGAAGGCCTAGTACCCTTTTTAATAGTCGAAAGTGATTGGAGGGCAACTAGCCCCCCCCCCCCACACCCATCATTCCCCCAAACACATCCAATCAAAATTTTGAGATGGTGATTTTGTTCAGCGTAGTTGATTTCCAGATAGAAAATATTTTTTGAGGAGGATACTCCCCCACAACGCTCGGGGCAAGGGTTTTAAGTTATGCCTTGAGGGCATATAAGAACGATATTAGCACATTGTACTATGCATTATTTTTTTCCTTTAGAGGGCACTTCATATGGAAGGGGTCATTGTAGAAATTTCAAAAGGGGCTCATTCTATTGGAAATTGAGAGTTCTTGTGCCCTTTTTAATAGTCGAAAGGGATTGGAGGGCAACTAGCCCCCCCCCCCACGCCCATTATTTCCCCAAACACATCCAATAAAAATTATGAGATATCCATTTGTTCAGCGTAGTTCATTTCCAGATAGAAAATATGTTTTTGAGGAGGACACTCCCCAAAAAGGCTTATTCGATTGGAAAATTCAAAGGGCTAGTGCCATTTTTAATAGTCGAAAGTGATTGGAGGGCAACTAGCCCCCCCCCCCACGCCCGTCATTTCCCCACACACATCCAATTAAAATTTTGAGATAGCCATTTTGTTCAGCGTAGTTGTTTTCCAAATAGAAAATATGTTTTTGAGGAGGACACTCCCCCACTACCCTCAGGGCAAGAGTTTTAAGTTATGCCCTGGGGGCATATAAGGTGTTTAAAGAAGGCTTTGTCGTAGAAACTTCTAAAAGAGCTCATTCGATTGGAAATTCAAAGGTCTAGTGCCCTTTTTAATAGTCGAAAGTGATTAGAGGGCAGGTCTTTAAGGATGACAACCCCTCCCCCATTGCTCTCAGGGCAAGGGTTGTAAGTTATGCCCTGGGGCATATAAAGTTTTTATTGAAAGCGTCGTCGTAGAAACTTCAAAAGCGCTCATTCAATTGGAAATTGAAAGGGCTAGTGCCTTTTTTAATAGTTGAAAGTGATTGGACAGCGACCAACACCCCTCTCACACCCACTATTTTCCAAAACACATCCAATCAAAATTTTGCAGGCCAAACCATGGTCTTAAAAAATGAAAAGATTTAAAGTATTATTTTCTTTTTCCCTGAAAAGACTATGTCAATATAAAACAAACAGAAATTAATTTAAAAAACTTTTTCCACAAAATGAGTTTTTAAAGAAAAGTAAAGAACTCCATTAAACAAAAAATTAGCAAAAATAAATCAAATAGTCTACCAAGCGTGAAACTACCACAAATCAGCATCGATAAATAAATGAAACCCAAAACGAACAGAAATTAAAATAATTAACCGAGTCAAACTCAAAACGAGCAGAAATTAACAAAAGTTGGGCGCAAAACCCCTATGCCTTCCCAAGGCCAGAACAAAATTTGCACTTTACTAAAAAAATACAAATGAATGTGCATTGTCAGTTTAATATACATAAACTCATATTTAGTAATCAAAATGTTAATATTATTTGATTTATTAAAGTAATAAAAGTAAAAACACATTTGACATTTCGCATCCCAAACCTTTCATGATGCTCCACAAAACACCCCCACAACGCCATGGTATTACGCGACTATCCTCGTGGTATCCACTTGGCCTCCGTTATCACCCTAAGGACATTTTCAACCTTTTACTCTCAAAATTAAATTTTGCAAACTAGAAAATGACCATTGTTTTCAATTGGACAGCGGAAACTAGCCATTTCATTGCTAGATTCTGATGTTCCATGCTAATTCCGAAACCATGAAACTTAATGGTTGATACACGGCAGTCTCTAGCAGGCATTATCGCACATATGACATTTTTCGGGGAGCATTTTTTTTCAGCAAAAATATTCATTTACACTAGAATTGATGGTTTAAACTTAATGAAAAAAAAACCGCCATTAGCGTTTCTGCGGCCGAATCCTAAGAATTTAGACCAGCGTGGTACAATATACCACCCCCGACAACACCCTCGGGGGGTAAATTATCGCACATATGGGTTTTTAAACCTTTTTCCTCTCAAGAACAAATTTTGTAAACTAAAAAATGACCATTTTTTTTAACTGGACAGCGGAAACTTGCCATTTCATTACTAGACTGTGATGTTCCATGCTATTTCTGAGCCTGTGACACTGAGGGGTTGACACACGACAGCCTCTAGCAGGCATTAGAGTACATACGATATTTTTTGGGGGTGGGGATTTTTCTAGCTAAAATATTCACTTACACTAGAATTGGTCGTTTAAACTTAAAGAAAACCCGCCATTAACGTTTATTCCGATGAATCCTAAGAATTTAGACCAGCGTGGTACAATATACCACCCCCGACAACACCCTCGGGGGGTAAATTATCACACATATGGATTTTTCAACCTTTTTCCTCTCAACAATAAATTTTGTAAACTAAAAAATGACCATTTTTTTTAACTGGACACCGGAAACTTGCCATTTCATTACTAGACTGTGATGTCCCATGCTAGTTCCAAGCCTGTGACACTGAATGGTTGATGCACGTCATGTGTTTGTACAATACGGTAGTAGTAAAGCATTAATAGATATCACGGGCTTTTTAGTAAAGCATTAATAGATATCACGGGTGATTGCGTAATATTACTTACCACGGGGCAGTCACCTATGGATATCACGAGTGATTGCGTAATATGACTTACCAGGGTCAGTCACCTATTACTACTAACGGTACATGCCTTACCAGACGGGTTTCTAAGGTAACACCCATTTTTTGTGGGTCAATCAGAGAGAGAGCGGTGGTTACTCCATATACAGTAACTTGATTAGTAGGTTTTTTTTTAAAACTTGGCAATGTATAATGTACTCAAGCATGTTTTGAGAGTTTGATTACATGCCTTACCAGACGGGTTTCTAAGGTAACACCCATTTTTTTGGGGTCAATCAGAGAGAGAGCGGTGGTTACTCCATATACAGTAACTTGATTAGTAGGTTTTTTTTTTAAACTTGGCAACGTATAATGTACTCAAGCAAAAACCCTATAAAATGTTCATACACTACATTCCAATTTTCATTATGTTTTAACACATTGATTATAGTACACTACATATTATTAACTTTGAAAACAATGGATTCGTCAATTTTCAATGTGAGTACACTTTCATTATTTATTTCCAAAAAAAAACAAAAAAAAAAACGTTTTACTAGTAAATTCAAATTTCACGGGGACTTAGCCCCCTCCCCTCCAACAATACAAAATTTTAAGAATATAATGAGTATATTCGATAGAAACGGCAAAGCTCGTTTTTTTCTATTATGTAAATAAAATCTCTCCTCCACAGCCTATGTTTACAAGTTTTAATTGTTTTGAAAAACAGTTCTTTATCATTCAGAAACAACCTTTTTCCAAACGTGCTGTATTTTTCCGGTTTGAATGAAAAGCTTGCGTGCTACAAAGAGAGTGACAGTTTTGGGACTCAAATTTCACAGGCTCTTGCTATCACAGAGATTAAAACCATATGTGTTTATAATTACAGAAAAGGGTCCTTTTTGGAGCCAAACTACAACGTATCTGAAAACAAAAAGCTTAGTGATTAAAACGGGCTTTGTCTAATTCTAGCCAAAACTCAGAATTGATAGGGGGGGGGCAAGATGGAACAATGCCACATTCTGTGTACCCATCTTTATTTGATGGGTATTCAAAAGCGTGGATTTCTGTTAAATAAATGATTCTTGTATGCGCGATTCAAGAGTTTCCTTTTATGGCCAAATTAAACGAGACGTATTTGATGAAAGTAAGAAGGGTGTAACAGATGATTAAGTGGCTTTTATGAAAATTTAAGACAGGGAAGGGGTCAATGTATCAATTCTAGCATGTTCATTGTAAGGTGAAAAAAAAAGTATTTCTTCATTAAGGAATTTGTGTATTAAGTTGGAACTTTCAGAGTTAAATAAATGATTCTTGTATGCGCGATTCAAGAGTTTCTTTTTATGGTCAAATTAAACGAGACGTATTTGATGAAAGCAAAAAGGGTTTAACAGATGATTAAGTGGCTTTTATAAAAATTTAAGACAGGGAAGGGGTCAATGTATCAATTCTAGCATGTTCATTGTAAGGTGAAAAACAAACTATTTCTTCATTAAAGAATTTGTGTATTAAGTTGGAACTTTCAGAGAGTACTTAAAAGGGAAGGTTGAGTTGCACGAGGGTTCAGTTAAAGGGGGTATAGTTACATAGGGGTCGAGGGCAATTTATCTTTAAAAGAGGGCTTATTATTACATTATTAAATTTTTCTTCTTTTTTAAGGTGGAGGAAGATTCTTGCAATTACCCCCCTCCGGAAAAGAAACCAAAATGGAACGAAGCCACATTGATGCAAGCTGCAAGGCCTTCCATCATCAAATATGCTGGTTCAATTATACATGCTCTGGACCAGCCAATGACCACGCAACTTTTAATACCAGGAGCCTCTCACGCCAGTGTTAGCTCTGCGCAAACCTCTACGCAATCTGGGAGGAAATTGAAAAGAGAGTGGGCGGGTTCTCATAATGCCTCAGCCCAGTCTACTCAAGATCGTGAGGTTGACCCCCTTCATGCTTTGCCAGGGACTTCAGGTGTAGAAGCCCAGTCAGAATTTGTAAGTATATATATAATTTTTTTTCTTTCCGTATTTTCAAAAATAAGGTAAATTTTCTCAAGCGCATAACTTTTGATGAGTAAAACTTAAATTTGTTTCTAAACTATTCTATAATAATCCTATTTCATTTTCTTTCATTAACCAAATTAGCAGTATATAAAAGAATGGTTATAACACTGAAGTAGCAAATAGCTTATCATACATTTCTATAAAACCTTACCTGTAACTTCTCTTTTAAGCAAGATGTTTTCTAATGCAATAATCCATTATTTCTTTAAACAAACTAACTATATAAACAAATCACTATTTCACAGTTGACAATTGAACAATCATTCTTAAACTGAGATATGTTTTTGCACTAAGCTTTTGCGCGTATCTGGTTCGTATCAAATGTCCCATCAGGACGCTTGAATTTTTAATCCGACAGATATAATTTGAATTTTAATCGCTCCTTGTAAAGTGGGGTTCTATGTAACAGGATGTTTATCTTCGATAAGATATTAACACAGGAAAAAAGTTTTTTTAATAATTTCCAAATATGTCATCGCAGCGATGTCAAAAAACATTATTCGGGCGAAACCGTTTTTGGTCATTTCAAGCAATTATTTCGACGAAACAGTTAGGGACATTTTAAAAGATGTTTTCGAAAAGAATTTGAGGCTGAAACTCTAGGGTCGTTATAATACACAAGTTCTATTTGAACAGTGTTGTGAAGTCCGATACCCCAACTCGAAAGGGCTTCGATCCTCCTACCCCGAAGGAAGCTCCCGGTTCCCAAAGGTCCTCCCCGGGGGCTCTAAAAAGGACCATCCAGCATTTTAATTGCACTTTAATTGTTGATATGGAAGGAGAAAAAAAAAGTTCTTCTCTCTTACAATGATTTATTTAGTCCAGGTCAACTACGTCCAGCACTTCAAACAAATCCGTTGCCAAAGGACATAGGAAAATTCGGATTGTCGAGAAAGTTACACCAACACCAGCAACCGATGTATGGGATTCGTGTCCATTAACCGAAGCTGAAGAGCAAGGGTTCATACAACATACTACATCGGTTGAACGATGGTCGGATTTTATTGAGAGTTATATTCAAGAGGGTCAAGCACTAGAGTTGGACCCTATTTTGCGTTTTTATTCTGAAAATTTTGGAATAAAACCATTAGTTTTACATATCATTCTCTTGTTCTAACTTATCCTCTAAGAATAAGACTTCATTTTCCTGACTAAAACAATATATATTTTTAACAAGTTCAGTTGTCATTATGAAAGACATATGGCAATGTAACTTTTTTTTCTTCTTCTTTTAATTGTTTCAGGTGGTGGGACAATGACTATGAAAAATTGACTGAGTTTATTAACTTTATAAAAATAATGGTTATTTTACATAAAAAATAAAACTTTTTTTCTACAGATGAATGATATAGCACCACCGCCACCATTGAGTGATGAAACAACTGAATTTACAGGACCAATTCTTTCACCACCAACGGAGTTCAGTGATGAACCTACATTAGTTCTAGAGAATATGGAGTGGCATAGGGGTTTCCTTAATGATGTTTTTGGGGAAATGGCTAGCCTAGACGACTTAACCTGTGATATTGACATGGTTGAGGATCCGGGGTGGGCAGATAGTTTTATGCGTGAGCATTTAGGAGATGTTACTAGTGCATCTGAACCGGGTCCTCATAACGAAATTCCAGCACAGGACAATACGGGCTGGCTCGACCAATTGTCCCCAAACACCTTGGAATATGTACTAGGGGACTGCCTCATGCCATCTCCAACCAATGTTATTGAACAGACTGGGAGTGGTGGTGTTATTGACGATTCCCTGTCACCCTGCACCATTCCACTTAATGATATAGCTAGTACTAGTAGTAATACAACAACAACAACACCAGTACCCCCTCTTCCAGATTTTTTTCTGTCCAACTCTGCCTTGCACCACACATTGGTCTACAGCGCCAAATTCGGTGACCCCTACAACTCTCTAATGTCGGGGGATATAATAACAGATCCCTCGGCCATTACACATTCATATACTGATAAGATTCGAGCCATTCTTGAACAACAAATGAGGGTGTGGGGAGTGGGGGTCAGTTTAAAAGCATCAATAGCACTAAAAATATTTTTTTTAAATGAAAATGCGGGTGAGATGTATTCGAAATACTTGCACACAGAGATGTTGGCAATTCACCCGCATTTATCAAATTATGGGGAGGTTTTTCTAAATTGGGCTAATAGTATTCAAAGTAAGTGGGAAAATTATAACGAGGGGGGTAGTGGATCTGTTGTTTTATTTATTGAAAGTTTAAATGTTAATATATGTAGGTTTAAAAAGGATTTTATTGTAAGAGGGGGAGCGGGGTATATTGAATTAAAATACCATTCAGATTTAGAGGGGTGTAGGGGGATACAACGAATCTGTTTCGATACGAGGCTGCAGTGTTTCAAGTATACATTTTTGATTGCAGCATACAGACCTCTGCGCGATGATGCATCTAAGAAAAAGTTGGATAAAATGGCAGTTAATGGTAGGGAGGGTTCAAAGTTCCCAAAAGTAGATTTTAATTGTTTAAATGGTCAATTTCCCGTGACACTAAAAGGAATAGATATTTTTGAGCGGGCTAATGCACATTTAAAGATTGGTGTCACGGTGTTACAGTATGAAACAGAATTTGAAGAGGGTCAGCGTTCCGATAAGAAGGGTGTATTATTTCCAGTGCGAGCTCCTTCAATTGAATCAGTAGAACATTGGGTGTGGCTTCTATACACCCCACCCACAGACTTCGATTCAATTGGTCATTTCAATCCAATTACGGATATTAGTAGGGTTCTAAGTGAGGGTAAAAAGGGGAAAGGTGTGTGTTATTACTGTCCTAACATGTCTCTCAAGATTTCGCTCTGATTTAAAGTTAAAGCATCACATGAAACACTGTAAACGTCATGGATACCAGGCTGTGGAGACGGTAAGCGGAGATAGAGCGATCTTACGTTTTAAAAATTTTCAAAACACGCTCCTGCAGAGCAATAAGATCGCTTTGGACTGCGAAGCTAAACTGACAGACGTGTGCGATCCGTCAAATTCAAATCGTGTTAAAATACATGAAGCCATAGGGGTCTCTTACGCTCACGCACAACGAGATTCCAATAATACCATGCAAGTGTTGGATGTAGTTGAGATGTTGAATGACGGTGAAGACTGCATGCGCTCGGCATTGGTCAGTCTAATCAAAACAGCGAACGGTGCAATTTCGCGCCTTCGTTATACAAACTATCCTATGCTCCTATCACCAGATGACATAGTGGCCATTAAAAATCGTAAAATGTGTTGGGTTTGCAAGGGAGAATTTGATGATGGTGTTGGGAACGGGGGGAGGAGGAAGGTGATCGACCATGATCATTTGTGGCAGGAAATTACATCGGGAGGGAGTAACTTTAGAGGGGTAGCACACCAGTCATGCAATTTAAACGTTAGACAACAATATTTCGTACCTGTTTTTATACACAATTCCAATTACGACTTAAAGTTTGTTCTTCCGGCGTTGGCCCGCATTGCCAAGGGTGGAGTTGTAGATGCCGCATGGATAGATGGTTCTTTTTCATATAATATCATACCCAAATCATCGGAGAAGCTACTACTGCTAGAATTCATGTGGAAAACAGTTGACAAGGGTAACACGTGCCTGAATAAAATCCGTTTTTTAGACTCTTTCAGCTTCTTCCCCAAATCTTTAAGTCAATTGATTCAGGTGCAGAAAAGTGACAATTTTGATAGCTTCCCGCTCCTCAAACAGCGTTTCCCCGATGATGAAATGTATGATTTATTAACGTGTAAGGGTATATATCCATATGATTATTACAACTCTGGCTCGAGGCTAGATGAGGTGTCACTACCGCCCATTGAAGCTTTTTACAATTCTCTTACTGAGAGTTAGTGCACCACTAGCGACTACGAATTTGCTAAGAGGGTTTGGGCAAAGGGCAGATGTAAAAAAGGGTGGGATTATTGTAAACTATACTTGGCCAGTGACGTACTCACTCTTCTGGACATTGTGTGCAAAAATACAGATAAAATCTATGGGGAATTTGGGTTGGATTTAGGTTATTATTTTTCCACTCCTCATTTGGTGATGGACTTGATACTTAAAATCAGCAAAGAAGAAATAGGTCTGATCGCCGATGTGGATCAGCATCTGTTTGTAGAGAGATCAATGAGGGGTGGGTATGTTTTTCACGGGGATCGTATCATGAAAACTGATCCGAGTGGACAGCACACCGATGAAAAGTCGGACGCAGTTTTTTTGGATATGAATTCTCTTTACCCATCGGCAATGTCTCACTACTGTTTGCCGTGTGACAATTATAAATGGCTTGACAATCCGTGTGCTTCGAATTTCCCCGACATTGCCAGTGTTGAGGAGAATGCGGCACAGGGATGGTTTTTTGAAATTGACGGTGAAATGCCCATGGAAATCCATGACTCGGTAAAAGACTTTGTTTTTCCGTGCATAAATAGACCGGTGGGTAGGGACTCTCTGAGCCCCTACAATTTATCTTTAGTAGAAGACGGGAGTATGCTCTGGGTAGCTTCAAAACAAAAACTAATTGCCGACCTCAACCCGAAACAGAATATCGTTGTTCATCACGTGCTATTGAAATGGATGGTGTCCAATGGTTTCAAGGTCACAAAGATTCATAGAGCCCTCCAATTTGATCAAAAGCCTTACATGAAAACGTTTATTGACACCTTTGTCAGTAAGCGTTCACAAGTGAAAACGAAAGTTGAAAAAGAAGTCTATAAACTCATTTTGAACTCAGCTTTCGGTAAAATGTGCGAGAGCGTACGACACAGAAGTCGATGTGACATTGTAACCAACCCCAAAGATTGTGCTCGAATCATTGCGGATCCAAACTTCACATCGTTCACAATCATAGACTCTAATATGGTGCTCCTACATCGCAAGAAAAGAAACATTGTATTAAATAAAAACATTGCAGGCGGAAGTGCAATAACTGAAATATCCAAGAAACTCATGTTGTCATTTTATTATAATGTATGCAAGGTACAGTGGCCGATTGAGGGACAAGTTCAAGTGTATTACGGGGACACTGATTCACTCCTGTTAAAAGTCAAAACTGAAAATCTATTGAATGATTTGGAAAATGGCGAGTACATTAGCTCACGAATGGACTACACTAATTGGGACGAATCCCTCTACCCAGAGCTAGTGAAACGCCAGGCCCCAAATCAATTGTTAATGCTAAAATCTGAAACGGGTAGCGATCTGATATCCAGTGGTGTGTTTCCTGGTCCGAAGGTATACTGTGTGGAAACGCACAGCAAGGATATCAAAAAAGTTTGCAAGGGGGTACCTACACACTTTGTAAAAAATAATTTCGACATGAGTGTGTATAGAAACTGTGTGGAACGTAGTTTAGTGCCAAGGGCGAAAGTCATGGCGATTCGCTCTTTACAATTTAAAAACTACACAGTTAGAGTTGAGAAAAACGCCATGTCTGCCATATCGGACAAAGTCTATGTACTTGAGGATGGTGTGAAGGTACTACCACACGGTCATTATTTAATTTCAGACCGAGTTGAATGTGTAGAGTACAGAAAACAACTCGGTCTAGAAAAATTAACTTAAATTCATTAAAAAAAAGTGTAAATTGGGTGGGAGGGTTTTTTTTGGGTAATTAGCTGTTTTTTTTTAAATTCTTTTTTTCTTTATCACAAACAATTTTCAATGTATGTGTGTGTGTGCAAGGCAGATCAATTTCCACTATTTAATGCCAGCCCCGGCCCGCCGTAGCGGGCCCCCGCTTCCCGGCGCCCGGCGCTTCCCGGCCCGCCCCGGCCGCCGCAGCGGCCGCCCCCGGGGGGGGGAGGGGGGATCCCAAAATTTAGAATGCTGTAAATAAAAGTGTATGATATTATTTCAAGTGCATTATTCCAATAAATGTTGTATTTTTCTATAAATAAACAAAAGCAAGTGTATTTATTTAAGTGTTTTTTCTAGTGGTTATGTAAATGTTGTATTTTTTACTATAAATAAATTAAAAAAGTGTATTTTTTTCATGTTTAATGTGTCTTTTTCAATGTAGTATTTTTTAAAAGTATTGTTACTTTTTTATATTTAATAAAAGAAAATATTATTCTTTATTCGTCTTCTTCTTCTCATTATTATTCTTGAAAGGAGTAGTAATAGGGAAATTATTTAGTCATTAGACAGCCATAGTCTACAGTTAGTTGTCTAGGTGAACTGTTGAAGGGAACATGTATCAATTTAAAACACCATTCAGATCGTTTCTGTGTGGACCGTCAATGTCGGGCAAAACAACACTCTTAACTAAAATAATTAAAGATTGCGATAAAATGTTTGTGGAAAAGCCGAAAAAAATCTACTATTGTTACAGTATTTGGCAGGAGTCATATGATAAAATAAAAGCAATTGCCACGACGGGATTAATGCAGATACAATTCATACAGGGACTTGATGTTTTTAGCATTATTGAACAAAACTCTTGGTTGATCATTGACGATCTGGCTGAATCTATTGAACAATGGTCCCAGGAAATGCTATAACTGTTCACTGTTCGCTCTCATCATGAACAGATTTCCGTTACTCTGGTTCTACACAATCTCTTTCATCAGAGCAAATGTATGCGAACACTTGCATTGAACTGCACCTACTATATCATCTACAGAGTTGTTCGTGATTCTAGCTCGCTAATAACTCTCAATAAACAAATCTATCCAGGAGCCCCCAAATTTCTGCTCTCAGCATACAATCAGGCAACTAATAAACCCTACGGCTACATCCTATTGGATCTTAATCAAAATACACCCGAGGATCTGCGTGTAGTCACAGATATTTTTGACAATGAAATTACAGTATATCTCCCCGTGAACACTAAAAAGATCTATTAGTTGCTATCATGACACTGAAGAAACTATATGAAAATAGACATTTGTTTTCAGTTCTAAGCACTTCAAAACCTCCACTTAGGAAAGCAATACTCAAACACGGTATTGACAATGATTTCATTAATCTAATATCCGAACTTTGTTTAAATTTGACCGAGGGTAATGTTCAAGTGCCAGAAGATGTTAAGCAACAGGCAAAGCAACATCGTTCCATTGTACGTACATTGGCCTCTAAAAAGAAAGGAAAGAATTTTAAAGGAAACGACTTCTTCAGGCGGGCGGTAGCTTTTTCACATTTTTACTGCCAATAATTGCAGGACTTGTAAACAGTTTTCTCTAGTGAGATTGGCAAAACCCTATAAATTGACTCCAATAGAACTCGCTCTCCCACCCGTCGAACACTTTGAGAACAATCTGAGTAAATTCCTTGACAATGAAAATATTGAGGATGATAAAAAAACTGCTTTTACTTCAAGATGCACTTCGCCGAGTGGACAAACACAAGTCCTATCGGTCGAAGCCCACTGCTGCTGCTGGTATTGATCCCAAAAAAGAATCATCTCCTCAGGATTCTGCTGGAACACAATTAAAGAAGGAGGAATTGGATTCAATTGTATTGAAAATTGGAAATCTAATGCCCCACTCATATCGTGAACAAAGTAAACGAATCCTAACCTATCTCTTGGAAAGTGGTCAAGATCACATTCAAGTTGAGAGCAATGGGAAAGGGGTTATAATTCAGGGCAAGAGCTATAATCTACTTGATTTAATCTATGACATGGTTACAAATCGTAAAGGACTATTATCATTTGACACTCATCTATACAACTTTCTAAATACATTAAACTTCCCCAAAAGTCTTATTGGCAATAGACAAATTCTAAAAAAAATAAATGAAACATGCATCATCATCATCATCAACAACATTGACACCATTAAAATATGAAGAAGAAGAAGATTTTAAATCAATTTTGGAAAATACTAGCACACCGCTGATAGCTAGACAAAAGCGAAGACCTATCAAGTCAACGTCACCACCAACAGCCAGTATACAAAAGGGTAGCGGACGTTACACAACGTGTTTACGTTCAAAATGGTTGAAATTCTGAAAGGTGTTTATGAAAATATTGGTGAGGCGGGGAGTTTAAGTTCCCCCACCACTCTTTCCAAAGTCACTGGCGTTCACACTAAAAGTGTACAAGACTATCTACAAAATGAATCAAGTTACACTCTGCATAGAAATCATAGACTTCGTGCCAATCAATATCGAAAAACTAAAGCCTTTTACCCATTGCATATAATGCAAGCAGATCTCCTGACTCTAGATGAGCTTCAAAGACGTCACAATACACCATACAAGTACATTCTACTTGCAATCAGTGTTTTTAGTCGCTATGCATATGCAATTCCATTGCGATGAAAGAGAGGTGTTGAAGTTGCTCAGGCCATTGAAAGTATTCTCGAACAGGATTCATATAAAAAAATTCAAAAGGATCGCGGTAGTGAATTTGTTAATCCCCATGTTGCAAAAGTACTAGAGAAATATAGTACACTGCTCTATCATAGTCACAGTCCTATAAAGGCTGCATTGGCCGAACGATTGATAAGAACTATTCGACTTTTAATTTCAAGATATTGTACATTGAAAAATACATCGGCTTTTATTCATGATCTAGATAAAATCATGTTGATTTATAATCAACGACCTCATCGATCATTGTCCAACTCTACGCCAACGGAAGTTCATCATTCTGATCATGATACAATTGACACCTTTCTTAAACAGTATTCCAATGAAACGACTGTCAAGATGAAAAATAAATTCAATGTTGGTGATACTGTTCGAATTAATAGAACAACTAATGTTTTTGAAAAGGGGAATTACTTGTGGTCCACAGAACTTTTTAAAGAGGCAAAAATCCTAGACACTAAACCCATAACTTATCGTTTGCGTGATACCAAAGATGAAGAGATTCTCGGTGGCTTTTATGACTATGAACTACAAAAAGTTAAAAATAATAGTGAAATCTATCAAATTGAAAAGATATTAAAGACACGTACTCGCAGGGGTAAGAAACAGTTACTTGTTCGGTGGCTAGGATACAACTCTGATTTTGATTCTTGGATCGGTGTTGAAGATATTGACAATGCCCAATGATTTCTATGTAACATTCATGTCCAACGTTTCCGATCCTCTCTACAATGACTTGAATACGACAAGTGATTTTTGGACAAAACTCTCCCCCGCCATCAAATTTGACGGTGCATATGAAGTGGCTCTTGTCGACTGTATTCTCAAAAATACCTATGACATCCTGAGAAAGGATCGTGTGTATGATATAAAAGTTATACCACTCGATTGGACTATGAAAGGGTTGAACTATGTCGACTATGAATGGGTTGAAGCACTTAAATCTAGTGAATATCCACATGCCAAATTGAAATATATTGAATATGATAATATGGGAGATTTGTGTCTTACAATCAATAGAAAAATCTCATATCGTAGGAATGGTAAATTCCATTTTAATTATTCATTGGAACATGATAGGATTTACATTACCTCACCTCTTGACACTGAAATAATTATTCTCAATGATAATCTGAGAGACGTTCTTGGCTTTAAACAGAATATGATCAATGGGAAAAATGCTGGCACCGTTTACGGGATGAATCAAGTTATTTTTGCTGATTATCCACCTGGTTTTGCCTCGGACTCTTGCATATTTCTCTATGCATCCTTTGTGGAAACATCGAGAGTCGGTAATTCAAATGTCCCCCTCCTACGTGTTCTTGAACGAAAAACAACTCATGAACTTGTTCATCACTATAATATAAAGCATCTTCAGTATGTTCCTGTAAACACTTCGTATTTGGAACTCTGTCAGTTAACACTAAGAAGTGAATTGGGTGATCCTCTAGCAATAACAAAAGGCTTAGCAGTGATTACATGTCATTTTCGACCCATTGTCAACGACAGCACAATCACCTAAAATGAACAATAGGAGAATTCCATTTGTCTGTCCCGATATCGATTGCTATGTTGGTGCTTTGAGTCCACGTCAAATAGGCAATGGATTGGACTACTACAAGGGGCGTACTACAATGTCTGGCTATGGTCTTGGTAGCTGGTTTGCTAGGCTATTTCGTTCTGCACTACCCCTTGCCAGAAAATATCTTGTACCTGCTGCATCAAATTTTGCTGCCTCCACACTACAGGACTGGGGGTCGGGCAAGAATTTCAAGGAGAGTGTTAAGGAAAATATTAGATCTTCAGCAAGAGCCGTTGGTGAGCAACTAAAATCTCGACAAAATGGGGAGGGATTGAAAAGGATGCATTCGCGTCATTCACTCATCAGTCTCCACCCAGGCAGGAAGCAAAGGACATCAACAAGGACTTTGAGGAATAAAACAAGGAAGACCAATAAGCAGAAGAAGAAGAAAAAGAAAAAGATTGTTAGATCAAAGAAGGATTTCTTCTCTTAAGATGACTTATCTCCCCCACAAGGAATCATTTCCATCGATTAGTTCCTTATTGAATCTATTCTATGCTGAAAATGTTGATGTCAGGTTCAAGTATGGCTACTATGAACAATTTCACCCCCAACAACCCCTCTCGGAAAATATACACTTTCAAATATTTTCCAATGAAGACTATTTAATTGATTTGTCGTCAACATTTATTGATTTAAATGTTGTGGTGAAGAAAAAGTCAGATAATACAACTCCAAATGCCGGCGATGGTCTCTCCTATGAAAACTGTATTCTACACAACCTATTCAAACAAATTAATGTATTTATTAATGGAACATTGGTGAGCACTAGCAATAATTTATCAAACTATGCAAGCTACATACAATTTATGATGATGACGCCAAAGGCATACAAGGAGTTGAGAGGACAATCATTGGGCTATGAATATCGATCAGGTGTTGATACTGACGGTGAGTTGACTACTGCAGTGACCCAGGAGCATCATCTAGTTGGAAAATTAAATCATGAGATATTCAATATATCCCAATGGCTACCCCCCAATGTCAAGATTGACATAAAGCTACAGATGGCCCCATCGAATTTCATTTTGAGAAAAACACTTCCTGCAGCACCCGATGCAAATGTCATTATCACATCGGCAATTCTCCAAGTCCGAAAACAACAGGTTATGAGCTCTGTTGCATTGGCAGTGGAAAAGCTAAGAGCCAATGGTAACAACATTAAACTTCTTGTTCCCCATACGATCACCAATCAACGTCACATTGCCACCGGCTCTCGTAGCTATAGCGATTCATCATTTATCAATGGAGAAATCCCATCAAAATTGGCTTTGGCCTTTGTGAAGAGTGGTAGTGCCGTTGGATCCTGGACTGAATCCCCCCACGATTTTAATTTTTTTGGTCTATCTAGCCTTGTGTGCAAAGTGAATGGTATTCCACTGTACACTCTATCATTTGACAAAAAATCTATAGAACTCTGTACGAGTTGACTATGCAATCCCTAGATCATGACTCTCAACTATTTGAAAATGGAATAACCGATTCAATGTTTTCAAAAAATCATGGGGTTATTGTTTTGGACTTGTCAGGGACTCAGGATATGAGCATAGTACGAACAGGGAATGTACGTTTAGAGTGTACATTTGCCAATGCTCTGACTGAGAGTATGACGCTAATATCACTAAGTCAATTTGAAACCTATTGGGCAATCACGCCCGACGGCAGTGTTCTACTAGACCTGGCACCATGAACACAAACCAAATAATCAACGTATTTAGTATGGATCCATACATGTCCCAGTACAAGTCCTATTGCATACCTTCGGACTTCATTGAAAAAATTCCGAGTGTTAACAATACCCTAATCATTGTTAATAGCAGTCCATCGACTTTGAAGACCGGTCATTGGCTATGCATCTTTCAAACAGCGAAGAATATTGAATTTTTTGATCCTCTTGGCCTATCGTATAAATTCTACGCTCCATACATCAGCAACTTTATTGAAAGCAGGGGGAAAACCGTTATTCAAAATCAACGAAGAGTACAGGATTTAACGACTAAGACATGTGTCTTTCATGCACTACTCTTTTTCATGTTCAGATGTCGTGGCTACACCTACAAGCAGTTTCTCAACATCTACGTTGACTTACCTCAATTGAACGACTTTCTAGTGGAGAATATACTTACAAGTGTATTTAATATTGATTTTAGTGCCCTAAGAATAAAATGTTCTAAAGATGTATGTGAAATTGTTTATTGATAAAAAATTTATATACATGATAAAACGACTTTTCTACTTTTTAGATTTCATTCACTACTAGGTATTTGTCGACAACAACTAGTGCAGGTAGATTATCTGAATTCACAGTGTACTGATCCTGATGTACTGCAATGTCAGGGTCACATTTTCTACAGTAGAGTGTGACTTCACTCTTGTCATATCTCTTTGTATAGTCAATGATACTATGCTCATTCATTCTATAGAATTCACATGTTTCAATTTGCTTATTTGAAGCAATTTCACAAACAGTGTCCTCAAGTGTCGAATCACATTCCGTCACAGCCAAATAAAAATCAGTGGGCTTATAATCATAACATCCAGTGTCTTCACAACGATGACGTAGAAACCATATTCTTTTGTTGTTCCAACAGTTGAATCGTTGACCCGGTTCCTCCTCCCAGAACAATCTAAAACCACGACGATACCAATCTCGTAGCAATAAACTAAAATCACGGTTAGGATTCTTTCCAATCATACCGGGATATGTATTCTCCCACTGATTACATTTATCATAATGACAATTGGAGCATAGGTGGCCTCTAGGATGAGAGTCACACACCTCTTCAAGACAGGAATTACAACCTTTAATTTGTACAGCATATCCTCTATGCAATTTACACGGGTTGCATAATCTACACTTTTCATCATACTCATCAATCATTGTGCAATTCTCACATGATGATGACCAGCTGCCCAGTGTGTACATACATAACGGACATGTATGGAACATTTTGTCATGTGTTGACACTCTCACTACCACAATGAAACTGAGCTAGCAACAACAAAAATTGTCTGAGATAGAGAGAGAGAGGAGTAAATCATCCTTGAGCACCATCTTTCTCATGAAAAAAGTCCTAAATTTCAAAACTAATGTTTAAAAGCATATCCACAATATCATTTTGCCGTGTCGTGATCAATATATCAATAAATTGTGTAAATGCATTTGGACCACGACGTAGAAGCTTCATACAATAGTCTAATGATGGAGAATCAGTTTTCATTATATCAACAAGCATTCCCCGAGAAAATATCTTCCTTTGAATAAACAACTCTAGAAAATCATCATCTAGAATCAAACGTTTTTCCATAAGAACTAGATTCCTCATGATTCACTCTTTCTCGAATCTATCCATTTTTTAGAGTCCTAACTCTCTCACAACCATCTTCAGACTAACCAGAATTTATTTTTGTACTCTAGAAAATATACGCTAGTCTACTATAGAAAGAAAAAATACCATTGATTTAGAAACATTTTTATTGAACATAATTACAATAATAATATTCACTGATGCATTTTGTTCTCATCAATATATTTCGATAGGACATCTAATGCTGACCGAAGTTTATTTATATGGAGAATATTCACTTTTCCAGCAAAAACATAGTTGCTCCTCCTGCTTAAACTTGCTTAATGATATCACGTATCTAGCATACATACTATCCCATTCAAGGCATAGTCTACACCCAGCGGTTATTTCCATAGCTACATTGGGTACTCGTATATCGTTGCTGCTGCTGCTGTCGGTTCCATCATTAATCTCCAATAATGTAAATGCACCACTCATTTTTTCTCCACTAATATCCTCTCAAATAAACTATTCTCTCTTCTGAATTCAATTCTCTTACTAATATGAACTACAATG
Organism: Artemia sinica; assembly: GCA_027921565.1. Taxonomy (NCBI): domain Eukaryota; kingdom Metazoa; phylum Arthropoda; class Branchiopoda; order Anostraca; family Artemiidae; genus Artemia; species Artemia sinica. The sequence goes on along the minus strand of JAPEVW010000040.1, from coordinate 615,659 downwards.
AAAATTACTCCTTATATTTGAATCCAATTACTAATCAAGTTACTGTATATGGAGTAACCACCGCTCTCTCTCTGATTGACCCCAAAAAAATGGGTGATACCTTAGAAACCCGTCTGGTAAGGCATGTACCGTTCGTAGTAATAGGTGACTGACCCTGTTAAGTCATATTACGCAATCACTCGTGATATCCATAGGTGACTGCCCCGTGGTAAGTCATATTACGCAATCACCCGTGATATCTATTAATGCTTTACTAAAAAGCCCGTGATATCTATTAATGCTTTACTACTTACGGTCTTCTCTAATGAAAATAATAAAGTATATACGGATAATTAAAGATATAAAGTATTTTCATCATGACCCCCCCCCCCCTGAAATTCAGCCTATGGGTACCCATGTACGAAAATCCAATCCATTAGCTCGGTTAGCTCTTTACCTACAGCTCGTTAGTAGTATCAGTGCATAAAGCCTTCTGGAGGCCCTATGGTAGATGCTCCAAGGGACCAGTAAATGTGCTTAACTGTTGAATTTGAACGGATTGTCTGAATGCTTTTGCAAGCAGAGATTTCCCCCAATTACACATATTTTACTGATTTATTTTGAATTGGAACGGATTTTTCGACTTTTTTCAAAAGTGAGGATTCCTCCATCCTAACTTGTATTCCCAGTTCCGGTTGGTTATTGAACCTATTGATTTTATAGGACATTTGCTTATTGCCAAGGGTCTCCAGCTCTGGACTATTGCCATCCCCCACGCCATAATACGTCCGACGTCACCCATTACCCAGACTTTCAATTGCTGCTCCCCGCTCTCCGAGGAACCAAAAGGAGATCCGAGAACCAAAACAGTCGGAGAGCCTCTTGGGGCTCTCCGAGTCCATTTATAAATGGGTGACACAATATCCGAAATAGTTATCAAACCATGATTATAGATTTGTTCATTCGTGGAACTGTATTGTAAAATATGTTCTAGCCTGCTAGAAAGTTTTTTTTTAATTGCACTTCCGAACTGATTTGCAACTACCTTGAGCTTTTAACGTCCAAGGCACAATTGTCGATAAAAAGAAATTTTATTCGGGTGGGGGGAGTAAAACTTCTAACCCCCCCCCCCCCCCTCCCTGAATACAAACGTATTTGCAGTGTTTTTTGGCCTCACTTAATAAGTTGAAAATTTAAAATGAATTCCATAATCGAGATTATTCATTTGTATTTCTTATAGGATTAAACCTGAAATTTCTCCTTTGTAATAATAATCAGAATCAATGAGTTTTCGCTAATCGTTTTATGTCAAAATTCAACATACTTGAAGTGGACCTAGGCTAGCCTGAAAAAATCTTGGTAGGTTAAGTAGATTAACCTGACTTTAAGAAGGTGGTGTTGACAGAATTTGTGCTTTCTTACTTTCCCCTTTGTTTCAAAGAATAAAATACAAATTCGTAGCATTTTGGGCTATTGACTAGACCTTAACTAGGTTAAAGGTTGACCCCCTCCTCCCTCCATCGGAATGTTTGTCAGATAAGTAAAAACGTTAAAAAAATGCCTATAAAAAAAATTTCATGCATTTTAGTAATTTTGGAAGCCCCATCCCCGGGAAAATCCCCCCCTCCCGATATCTTTTCCTGGATACAGCCCTGTGTATTGAACTATTTAAAAGACAAAAAAGGTTTGAGTATACGTCTTAAGCTGATAAAAATGTCAAATACTAGATGACGTTGCTAATTTCTTATTGTTGTAACTAATGTCAGTTTCCACTGTTACCACTTCAAACTCAACGACTATATTAAAGTTTCAAGACTTATTTTTATGTTAGGCCAGTCAGACTTAAGATTTAAGAAATAATTGTTTTGAAATATATTTTAAATGTTTTTTAACTATTTGAAAAAAAATTGAAATTGTTTCAAAGATGAAGGCTTTAAACAACAGTTTTTCTATGAACAAAATATTAGTAGACGATGCTTAGAATAAAGTGATCAAGTCGACAAGAGATTTAAATATGTGTTATTTGATACAAAACCTGAAAGTAAACAAATGATGACCAGGAAAAGGAAAAGGGATGAAAATATACTAGGTTATGAACACAACATTTAATTTGTTTTTGATGTCTTGAACACAGTAACAGAAAAATTGTCAAAATTGATTCTGGTTCTTTAAGCTTTTGCCAAAACCTGCTTGCCTAAGGCATGCACAAAAACCTGCATCGATCATCCTTAAAAATACTGAGATTAGACAAAGCACTAGTCATCAGTTGATGATCCTGCTACTACATCAAGCATTGTTCACATTGAAGAACTTCGAAAAGGGAGTGCAACAAAACTTGAATTGGCTCTCACTGCTTGGATTGTAAAAGAGAACCTGCCAATCAGTAGTATGGACATCCTACCAAAGGTATTGAAACAGTATATAGAAGATTCATCAGCTAATCAACTAATGGCATGCAGACGCACAAGTAAACTACTTTGCTCAAAAATATAGTTGGAAAAGCAGGGAAGCAGACAAGCAGAACTTGTTGATATGGTGACACAAACAAAATTCTCAGCTGTTGCTGATAAGTCCACACACCTAACCACAACGAAGTTTCTAGTCATTATTGTGTGCTATTTATCCCCAAAGCAAGGGAAATCAGTGGATAAGCTTTTTCAATGCCAGGGGTAACAGGTGACACAGCAGCTGATCTAAAAAAAATTGATTATTGGAGACTTATTAGTGCAAGGCATTCCTGCTAGAAATAACAGGATTTGCATCAAACAATGCAAGTGTAATGCTGGGTGCCAAGAATGGGCTTGCAAAATCGTTGAAAGCTGACTTACCTGGGTTTACAGTGTTTGGATGAATATATCAATCAGTAGTATTGTGTACAACACATACCTATGAAGTTCTGAATTTCACTATCATCCAATTTGCACATGATATATAGAATGTTATTGCTGTTAGTTCAAAGAGGAGGCAGGAATTTGCTAACAGCCAGGCATTTACACAAACGGCTGAGCACAGGTTACTCTATCCAAGCAAGACACGCTGAATTGCCCTTGAAAGTGTAGTTCAGCGTCTTCTTGAGCAACAGGAGGCTTTTACTTTGTACTTTGAGGGCTTGATCTCATATCGTATTCCAGCAGCAAATACTTAGTTGAAGGGACTGAAGAACTCAGAGGTGAAATTGATCTATTTCTTTCCTGAATACATCTTGCCCTTTGTGAGTGAGCTCAATGCTGAGCTCCAAATTCCTTCAGCTAGGGTTTATTTAACACTTAGCAAGGTAGAAACATTCTTTAGGAAGATAATGGATTCTATTGTAGTAAAGAGTGCGTATGACCACAATCCATTTGATATTGATTCATTCACGTGTGAATCATAAGGATAAATTGTTGAATAGTGTGAAGTGTGTTGACCCCAACAATAGTGTTTCTAACCAAGCTCCATCCATAGCACCACTTTATGAAAGATCTTCTGAACCTTGACATTGATGATTTACATTTTATGCGTTACGAGTTGAATTATTGTTTTCCTGTTTTTTTTTGGGGGGGGGTGGCATACCCTTAAAAGATTGTGAATCCGAGAAAAGGTGGAGAAATAACTAAAGAGCAGGTTGGCAACTTTTGGTCCATGAAAATGTCCTCGGATCCTTCAAAATGTGTTATTTTTAGCTAAATGTGTCCATCTTGAAATCTCAAACACTAGAGGCTTTTTTACCTATTGAATTTCTTACCAAATCAAGATTTGAAAACCTTTTTCAAAGTGGTCAGTTAACATAAAAATAATGAAAACGAAAAAAAATCCATATGAAATTACTTAATTTGAGAGCACGAAAATCTTATCAACATATAAATTCCTTACTTTGGAGAATTTTTTCAAAAACGAAATGTCTGGCCAAACCTGGATGTTATAAAAAAAAATAATAACGAGAAGAAGCACTACTTCGGTGAAAAGTGACATTTTGTTTTTATCAAAATAAATACCCAGCTAGGAAATGTTTCATTTTATGTCATAAATTTACAAAATGTGTCCTTTTTTTGTCCTCATATGGCCCCAATTTCTAAAATTTGCCGGTTTTCGCCATTTTATGTCCTTGTATGTATGTATGTATAAATTTATTGCCCATCATAAAGATGCCTTGCGTCCTGGCACCTGGGAATGTGTCCTTTTGACATAAATTTTGTCAATTTGGTAACCCTGCTAAAGAGCTCCATTTTCTGATTTTATTAAAGTATGTATTTCAGCGGCCGTTGGACCTAAGCTTTGTGTTTTTTACAATTTTAAGTTATAATTATAACATTACATTTTAATAATACAGTGGACTCTCGATAACACGAGCCAAAACGAAGAAAACAGCAGAGAAGAGAGAAACGACGATACAAGCCAGTGAAAAACGTAAACTACAATGCAAATATTTTGGTCAAGACCTCCGCTTGACAGTCCTCAGAGCACGATAATAAAATAAAAATGACTGATAAAAATCCAAAGATAAATTAAAAAACCAAAACTAAGTGACAAATCAAAGTTCCCAAATCCAGTGACAAACTGCAAAGATTTTAACAAAACATAACCTAGATGTCACCTTTAAAAATTCCAACAAAATTCAGAGCTATTTTAACAGCGGCAAAGATAAAACTAGCCCCATTTTGGGTATTGGTTTTATGTGGTTCCCTGTTCTCGGCTGTTTCACCAACAATAGGGGAGAGATTTTCGGAACATAGATCCTCAACCGACAAAGCTATGGAGCTAGGCCAAAGGCCTGACGCTTTTGATTCCGCCTTGGCTCAACAGATGGGCGCCCATAGGCTGAATTTTAGGGGGGGGCTTATCTAGTCTAATCGGCACTTCCAGTGATGTATAATTGAAATCTCAAGACAAAATAGCATAGGCAGCGTGATAGTGCTGCCTAAGTAAAGAGCAATGTGGGCACAATATATTGCTTTGTTTTTTAGACCAGGGCACTTCTTATAGAAAGAAATGTCATAGGAACTTCAAAGAGAGCTCATGGAGGTCAACCAGCTCCCCCTCTCTCACGTCAAATACTTCCCCAAACACACCCGATCAAAATTTTGAGATAGCCATTTTGTTCAGCGTAGTTTCAAGATCCGGAAATTATAACTTTGAGAATGACTACACCCCACCCCCACCCCCGCAACCCTCAGAGCAAGGGTTGTAAGTAATGCCCTGGGGGGATATAAGGTGTTTATAGAAAGGATGGTCATATAAAGCTCTTAGGGGGTTCATTTGTTTTGTAATCAGAAGTTCTACTAGCCTTCTTAAGAGTCAAAAGTAACTGGAGGTCACGAGACCCCCCCTCCCCTCCCCGTACACCAATTATTTCCCCAAACACATTCAATCATAATTTTTGAGATAGCCATTTTGTTTAGTGAAGTTGAAAGGTCAAGAAATTATGTTTTTGAGGATACCCCCCCCCATATAGCCCTCAGGGCAAGGGTTGTAAGTTACGCCCTGGCGGCATATACTTCAAAGAGAGCTCATTGGACTGGTAATCAGGAGTTATAGTGCTCTTTTTAAGATTCAAAGTGATCAGAAGGCAACCCCCCCCCCCCCCCCCACACACACACACACACACGTCGTATTTTCCCTGAACATATCTGATAGAAATTTTAAGATGACCATTTGTTGTCGTAAAAACTTTGAAAAGGGCTCAGTCGGTTGGTAATTGAAAGGGCTAGTGCCTTCTTTAATAGTCGAAAGTGATTGGAGGGCAACCATCCCCCCGCCCATAATTTCCCCAAACACTTCCAGTCAAAATTTCGAGTTAGTTATTTTGTTTGACGTAGTTTAAAAGTCCAGAAATTATTTCTTTGAGGATGAGAACCCCCCCCCCCACACACACACACACAGTCCTCAGGGTAAGGGTTGTAATGTATGCCCCGAGGGTATTTAAGGTTCTTATGAAAACGATGTGTCGTATATACTTTGGAGGGGGCTTATTCGATTGGAAATCAGAAGTTGAAGAGCCATTTTTAAGAATCAAATTTATCGGAGGGCAGCTATACCCTCCCACGTCATATTTTCCCCAAACGCATCCGATAGAAATTTTAATATAGCTATTTGTTCAAAAATGTTCCAAAGATCCCATAACATGGCTTTTGGAGTTGAAACAACCCCCCAGAGTATGGGGGTAAGGGTTTTAAGATATGCCCAGGGGGGATGTAAGGTTTTTATGAAGAGGTGGTCTTGTGAACTTTAGAAAAGGCTCATTTGATTGGAAATGTATTGTTCTATTTCCATTTTAAGAGTCAAGCGTGATAGAGAGAAAATAGCCCTCCCCCCTCCCTGATATCCTCTTTTCCCCGAACACATTCGATCGAAATTGTAATAGTCATTTTGTAGCCAATAGTCCAAAGAGAACATAACAATGTCTTCAGTAATCAAATATAATAAATATTTAGGCGGACGTTCAACTAAATCAAAACAAACTATGATCATGTGGACTTTCAAAAAGGTGACAAAGCAATATCTCAAGAACACCTTATATTATTAAGTTAGGCCTTTAAGAGTAAGTTGTGGGGGATTTTTAACTAGCCAGAAGGCACTATGTGTATACTTTTGTACTACAACTACAGTTACTGTAACTAATGACGCTAAGAGTATTAAAGTGAAACTTCTAGGAAGTGTTTAGGGGGTGTTCCAATTAAACGAAAAAACTGTATACGTACAGATTTTCAAAAAGGCATATAAGCAATATCATAGGCAGCACCCCTCTATGTTTATGGGTTGTTTCTAAAAGTAAAATGAGATTCGAAGGCAATCAGCCCGTCTCTCAAGTCGATTTATTTCCCAAACCCGTCTATTCAACATTTTGAGACAACTATTTTGTTCAGCATAGTAGAACGGTCCAGCAACTATGTCTTTAGGGATATTGGGCATGTCAAACCCCACAATTATGCAGTTGGCCCATTATGCTATATAACTAAATGCTACTTTAAAACTAAAACAAAAGGCATTGTGTTTGCGGTTACCAATAAGACACTTCAGCAATATATCGAGAACGACTGGGGGTATTAAGTTGAAGCTTTTGGGGCGACTACTATTACTACTTCTGCTCTTACATTTTAAATAAATAAATATATTCCACGTGTATCTAGGTTGTCAAAGAGCATAGATAGAATCTTATGGGAATGATATTAAGTTGTTTTTTTTTAGGTCAACTTGAAGAGGTATAAAATAAAGTTAAAAAAAAACTATTTGTGTCAGAATTAAAAATTGTTGAAAAAGTTTCTCCCAACATACAAATAGAAAGCCAAACTATGGATTCTTATAGAAAAAAAAACGAAATGATATAAAATACTGCTTTTTTTCATGAAAATGACTTTGTCAGTACAAAACGAACAGAAATTAATTCAAAAAAACTTTTTCCACAAAAGAAGTTTTTGAAAGAAAATTAAAAAGTTCCATTAAGCCAAAAATGGGCAGAAATGAAGTCAAGTAATCACCTAAGCGTAAAACTACCACAAATCACTATCAATAAATAAATTAGACTCAAAATGAACAGAAATTAGAATAAATAGCCGAGTCAAACTCAAAAGGAGCAAAAATTAAGATTAGTAGGGCTGATAGCCCCCATGCCTTCTCAAGACCAGAACATAATTTGCGCTTTACTGAAAACAAAATACGTTTAAATTTTTTCACTATTTTTACTTAAATAAGTAAATACATTTTTTTACTCGTTTTTTTTTATCTTTTTTGTTTATTTTAAGGAATAAATATCAGTATAGGTATATGAAACTGACAATCCACGGTCATTTGTTTGTTTGTTTTTTCAGTAAAGCCTAAGTTATATTCTGGTCTTGAGAAGGTATGGGGTTTATCGGTTATCGGCCCTAGTAATTTTAATTTTTGCTCGTTTTGAGTTTGACTCGGCCATTTATTATAATTTCTGTTGGTTTTGAGTTTCATTTAATTGTTGATAGTGATTTGTGGTAGTTTTACGCTTGGAAGATTATTTGACTTTATTTCTGCCCATTTTTGCCTTAATAGAGCTCTTTACTATTCTTTGAAAACTTATTCTGTGGAAAAAGTTGTTAAATTAATACAAATATATGACACCGTCATTCAGCTAAGGGGGGCTGGCGCTTCCCTTGCCCCCCTCCCCCTTATGGGCGCCCATGGGTCAACATGTCTAACCATCAAAACCATTTCATTTTATTTGACAACACCACCATTATTGCCCCCGTTAAAGGGCTCATGAAAGTTTTCAGGGAGGCAGTTGAGATAAAAAAAAAAAAAGTACATCCACCGAAAAGTAGCTCTCAATAGAGACACTGGAGAAACCTATTTAAGCCCCATTTATAACGAACTAATTAATTCTGATAATTTTATATAAATCAACAAATCATATTTTGCAACCTAACCGAATCTGTAATGGTGTCTTACCTGGGAAGCAATTGGCTTTTAAAAATGTTCTGCATAAATTGAAAAATTGAATTGCCATTCAGTATTATATTTTTATTCAGTCATCCTTTCACCATTATTTTGAGAGGGTCTTCATGTTTTAGTTTTTGTGCTAGGTTTGGTTTTTTTATATTATCTTTGGATTTTTATCAGTAATTTTTATTTTATTATCGTACACTGAGGACAGTCAAGCGGAGATCTTGACCAAATATTTACACCGTTGTCTACATTTTTTGTTGGCTTGTATTATCCTTGTTTTTCTCTTCTTTGCTGTTTTTTCGTTTTGTCATAATTAGCCAATGTGGTCTCAGAAATTATTTATAACTCGAGCCTTGATAACTCGAAATACTTGATATCTCGAATTATTTTCAATCCCCTTGGAAAACCTGTCTAAGTCAAAGAAAAAACTGTGTATAACTTGAAATAAATTTTGGTTATATTTTATCTCTGCAAGTCAAAGTGCCTCGAAGATTACCTCTATAACTCAAAATTCAGTGGATAAGATTTACAGTAACTTTCGCACATTTACTGTGTCAAACAATTCGGGGTAAGCAATTCGGCTCAATAGTAACTGAAACTTTAAGCTACGAAATGTTTATTTCAATTGAAAAATCAAAAGAATAGATCCTGTACTCCCTACGACTTGCTCTTTTTACCACAGACCACAACCTCCTGGAAAAATCTTCTAACTTGAAGCGATAGACTTTACAATTTGCTTTACATTCTCAAAAAAGAGTAGGTAATCCTAAACGTTTGTAAAGCTAATAATTATTGGTAACATAAATTTTAGAATAAAATCACACAAATATCACCTTTTAACAACTATCAGGGAAAACCATTGGGTAATTTATGACGGTGGTTTTAATCCTTTATATATACTATATATTCATATAAATATAGTTAAAATAGATGCTAAAGTAGCAGTGAAGATGTTAAAAGTAGAGTAGCCAAGGCACAGGGAGCTTTTAACAGCTTAAAATAGTTTAGAAGAATTAGAAAATAAGTCTGTGAACCAAGCTTAGAACATTGGAAGCTAAAGTGATGACAATGGTAAAATATAAACCCAAAGCATGGGCCCTCCAAAAAACGGAGGACAATTTACTAGATGTTTTCCAGAGAAATTGCTTACGAATTGTTTTGGGTACCCGACTGTCTGACCGTATGTCAAACCGTAGCCAGGGCAAGAAAATGTGGCCCAATCCCACTTTCAAAAGCTAAAATGAGAGAAAGGTTGAGATGGCAAGGGCACGTTCGGCAGTTGAAGGATGACAAATTTCCAAAGATTGTCCTTTTCGGCCAATCGTCTAAGACTGAACCAAAAGCATCTTAAATTTGAAAGGAACAGGTACTACTACGGTGCGAACAGCTAGAAGAAACTGGCAGGTAAGTATCCATGTTAAAATTAACAAACTCTTGCTTCCTTCGTCCCCATCGTAACCGGGAGATCCACGTATACTAAAGAGCCTAGTGCTGAGAAAAAGGGCACCTGATTTCTGTCGAAAGTATAGCACTGTTTGTAGTCTTGAGTGGAAAGGGGACGGTATCTGTTTACAGTGTAGGATTTTCTTTCAAGATTTGGTTCTGTGGTAATTCTTCAACTTTGATTGCTTCAAAAAGTTGAGGAGGATATTTTCGATATTTTCCAGCGAAAATATAGTTTTAGGAGCTTTTTCGAACCTTTGCATGCATATTGTCTACGTCAAGTGCTGTCTATCCTTGCATTTCTTCAATAAATTATTCAATTAGATGCCGTTGTTATTGTTTTGATGATGATAATGGCGAAAAGGACTTTCTAATGTCTGAAAAAAATATTTTGGAGATTTATTCAAATTTGTGTGTGATAAACTGTCAAAATTCGTAAGTAATTTAAGATTTATGTAACGCATCTATGTCATTAAGTATCAGTTGGCTTTATCAAATTCTATATTTGTATTGTGGATGAGCTATCACATGTCTGGATTTTTAATAGAATTTGCCTGATCCAACTTTGCAAAATTTGAAAACTCAGATTGAACCAAAGTCCGTCATTATTTTCAATAATATTATCTGAATTATTTGAAATTTTATTTTAAGTTAGGTAGCCTCTTTTTATAGGCTATAGGCTAGCCTATTGTTGCATTCCAAATTCTAGTGTAGCTAGGCCTAGGCTAGTTTAAACCAGATAAGGTTTATATTAACACACTGGTCGGATAGATAAAGAAAAAACATACTGTTAGCATCAGAATTTCATTCTGAGTCCAAATATAACACTCATTTCTGCTGCAAAATTCTCTCTTGTTTCAACCCATGTACCTGTAAATTCAATCAACTGTGACAAAACAAGAACAAGAAAAACAGAGACAGGCAGCAGAATGCATTTGAAATAGGCCTATGTAATTTGGGCTATATATTTACACATTAGAGGGGTTGGGGGTCTGTGACAACAACTAGAAAAACTGTGACAGGCTGCAGAATGCATTTGAAATAGCCTATATAATTTGGGATATATATTTGCACATTAGGGGGGTTGGGGGTAAAGTATATATTTGCAAATTTGGGGGGTTGGGGGTAAAATTGAAAAAACTTAAAGAAGCTTAGAAGTAATTTTGAAAATGAATTGTGACAGAGCTGAGGGTAAATTTTGGTAAAAATTTAGAATTGGTACTGCTGATAAGGAGACATGTTAAGAAAACAATTCTTGCTTTAAAATATGTATAATGATCCTAGTTAACATATTATCCAAGGAGAGAACCTTTATCATTAAGTCTTTCCTCTAAAAATCCTTCTTTTTCCAGCTCAAAAGAAAAAAAAATTACACTCCATACTCCATACTAAAAAACCAAAAAAAAACCTCCATACTAAGATGCAATGTGTAAATCTTGAAATTGCCAAATAAGTTGTTCTATAGATAGCATTCATCCTGGTCATTGTTAATTCTGTTTTTTTTTTTGTACTGAGCAGTGGTGGAAATACAAAATATTAATACACCAGTGGCAAAAATACAAAATATTAATATAAATATACATATAGGCCTACATACAGAGTATATAGTATAGGTTAAGTTTTTATATTCATTTCTTTTCAATTCTGTGCACATTTTGTAGTTTTGCCACTGCTCATTAAAAAAAAAACAGATAACAATGACTGGGATGAATGCTATCTATAGAACAACTTATTTGGCAATTCATAGTCATAGGGGCAATTTCAAAAGATTTATGCATTGCATCTTAGCATGGAGGTTTAATGTAATGTTTTCTTTTAAGCTGGAAAAAGAAGGATTTTTAGAGGAAAGACTTGATGACAAAGGTTCTCCCCTTGGATAATATGTTATCTAGGATCATTATACATATTTTAAAGTAAGAATTGTTTTCTTAACATGTCTCCTTGTCAACAGTACCAATTCTAAATTTATACCTAAATTTTTACCAAATCATATTATTGACTTACAAATAAAGTGAATATACTGCTTGATGCTTTTTTATGCTCTTTCCAAATATAATAATCATTTTTGTTAGAAATGAATTTTACCCCCACCCCTATATATCCCAATTCAGGGTATATATTTGCACATTAGGGGGGGGGGGGCATTTTTTTCTGATGTAAATGGGAGGTAAGTTTAACTTTACCCCCACCCTCTAATGTGCAAATATATACCCTGAATTGGTATATAGGGGTGGGGGTAAAATTCATTTCCAACAAAAATGATTATTATATTTGGAAAGAGCATAAAAAAAGGGCATCAAGTGGTATATTCACTTTATTTGTAAGTCAATAATATGATTTGGTAAAAATTTACCAAAATGAGTGTTATATTTGGACTTAGGAGGAAATTCTGATGCTAGTGGTATGTTTTTTTTATCTATCTCATTAGTCTGTTGATATAAACCCTATCCAAAAATTTACCTATGCACAATAGTTACATTCAACAGATTCTCTATAAAACCTCTTATGCCCCCTGAGGGTCCCACATATAACTCATGGAATGTAGCCTACATTGACTGAGAAAATGAAGTTTTAATTTATAATCAGCTATGCAGGATTTCTATTAATCAGATGATCATCTTGCCATCAATTATTATGCAATTAATCAAACAGAGGTAAATTCCAGACTGAGAAGATAGGCCTAAGTGACTTAATTTAGGCTAAGAGCTAGACCATTGCAAAGCCCAGGCTAGCCTGTGATTAGATTAAAGTAATTTAGAAATGAAAACCCTATTTGTTAGCACTAAGATCTTACATCTTTATGCACATATTACCATTCTTTAGTTCATCATTGTTCTAAGATCTTACAGATCACTGAATTTAACAAAAAGTTAAAAAAAACACCATTTTTCTGCCACATAGAACAATGATGTTAACTTTGGGTAATTTTCTAGTTTACCATATAATTTAGCTAGGATGAAAGTGAACATGTCATTTGATGCCTTTTATATGCTCTTTCACAGTTCAATAATAGCTTCTGGTGCTAATTGCATCTTGAGCCCTCAAAGGGGCCTTCAAGGTATCTTATTTCTGTAGCCACTCAAAGAAGTAACTTAAACTTCTTCTTAACTTCTTAAGAAGTAACTTAGCCAGCAGAAGATATATTAGAAAAATTCATTTATTCAAATAAATAGGCTAAGTGAATAAAAGTGGTTTGTGCCTAAAGAATCTGTTGAGTATTTTTTTGTATATTATAGAGTAAAAACTTTTTATTGTACTTGTGTAGAAAGTGGTAAGTGCATAAGAAGTAAAGTTTCATTAATGCTAATGAAATAAAGCAAAATAGGATGAAAATAGAATAAAAGTAGGCTACATATTTGCACATTAGGGGGGGGGGGGGTAAAGCATAGTATATATTAAATACCTAGGGGTCTTTTATTCCCTCTAAACCCCAAAAAACTAAAGTCTAAATATAGTTCCCCAAGTGAGAAACCATTTGTTTATACCTCACTAGTCAGTGGAAACCTGTTTATCAATAGCATGTTTGACATTTTGATGCTGTCTTTTATTACACACTTACTGCTTTTTACACAAGTGCCCTTTTTAAGCATATTTCCTTCTGGAGAGTAGAGATACTGCAATAATTACCCATACTTTTTGTTGTGATACTCAGATGGTAAAATACTTCATCCTAAAAATTAAGGTAGATGCTCAGTAGGTAATTAGACAACCTGTCATTAGTTCAACAGTTAAATCTGCATAAAATCATGCCACCTTACCACAAATTTTCATAATAAATGTGGGATTAGCTTGAATATTTTAACCATATACAGAACTTGTAATCATAAAAATACTGATAATCAACATTGGAGGCTAATCATGGACAAACACTCAAAGCTTAAGGATACTTACATAGTATCCAAAAACACATAAGAAGTGAAGTTTGGTTAATGCTAATGAAATAAAACAAAATATGATGAAAATATAATAGTTTAGAAACAATTTTGGGCTATATATTTGCATATTAATATATAGCCCAGTGGGGGGGGGGGGTAAAGCATAGCATATATTAAAAATGTAACCTAACCTAGGTACCTTTTTTGCCCCTCCATGCAAAAAAGCTAAAGTTTAAATATTGTTCACAGAGTGAGAAACCCCTGTTTGCCTAGCAAGACAAAAGAATTGTCTTGTTAAAGATGTTGCTTGACTAGTTTTTCACAATCCAATTCTCATGTAATTTCTGGATAATACAATAAAAAAAACAAGTTTTTTAAACTGAAAGTAAGGAGCGACATTAAAACTTAAAACGAACAGAAATTATTCCGTATATGAAAGGGCTGTCCCCTCCTCAATGCCTCGCTCTTTACGCTAAAGTTTGACTCTGTCTCACAACTTTATTTTTTAAAACAATAAAAAGTTTGACTTTCTCACAACTCTATTTTTTAAAACAATAAAAAAACTTTAGCGTAAAGAGCGAGGCGTTGAGGAGGGGACAGCCCCTTTCATATACGGAATAATTTCTGTTCGTTTTAAGTTTTAATGTCGCTCCTTACTTTCAGTTTAAAAAACTTGTTTTTTTTATTTAATTTCTGATCGTTTTTTAGTTAATGCAGCTTTTATTTGCATAAAAATTTTACTTTTCTTTTGCTAAATGGATGTCTTTACAAATTAACTTACGTAACTAACTTCTATATTCGTATATTTTTCTTCTGGCAAAAAATACAAAGTTGCAGATTTTTGCAGAAATGAGCTTGAAACCTATGTAATAGGGTTTTCTGATACGCTGAATCTGACGGTGTGATTTTCATTAAAATTCTTTCACTTGTAGGGGATGTTTCCCCCCTCTTTAAAAAATCAAGTAAATTTTCTCAGGCTCGTAGCCTTTGATGAGTAATACTAAACTTAATAAAATTTATATATTTAGGATCAGCATTATAAACACATTCTTTTGATACATTTATTGACATCATAATTTCGTTTTTAAAAGTTTCGATTACTATTGAGCCGTATCGCTTGTTTTTTTATCGTTTTTTTTTATTACGTATATGTTATTACTTATATGAAGGGGTTCTCCCCTTAGTCAATACCACGCTCTTTACGTTAAAAGTTAAAAAAAATTTTGATTCACAAACCCCTGAATCACAAAGGCCGTTTAATTAGAATAGATAGCTCTTTTGATAGCACTAAAAAAAAAAACTGTAGCGTAAAGAGCGAGATATTGACTTGGGGGAGAACCCCCTCACATACGTTATAATTTCTGTTCGTTTTAAGTTCTAATATTCCTTCTTACATTTCAGTTGAAAAAACTTGTTTTTTTTTTATTTAACTTCTGATCGTTTCTTAAATAATGCTTGGAAATCCGGCGCCCCCTTCATAGAAATGTCCCTTACCCCAAAGAAACATCCTCCACGGAAATATTCTCCAGAGTAATCCCCTCCTCTAGCCCCCCCCCCCCCTCCAGAAAAAATCCTTCCTGAAAATGGTTGTATACTTCCCAATAACCAATAAATAATGCTGGCAAGTCCGGCGCCCCCTTCATGGCAATTTCCCTTCCCCCATGAAAACTTCCTTCATGGAAAGATCCTTCCATATAGCCCCCGACCCTCTCCTTCCCCCACCTACCAGAAAAAATCTCCTCTGAAAAAGTCTGTATACTTCCCAATAACCAATACTATATGTTAACATTGAGTAAAGTTCATAACTTTCAGCCCTCCCCCTGGGGACTTTGGGGGATCAAGTCATCCTAAAAGACATTTTTATCATATTTTCGACCATGCTGAACAAAATGGCTATCTCAAAATTTTGATCGGGTGACTTTGGGAAAAAAATGAGTGTGGGAGGGGGCCTAGTTGCCCTCCATTTTTTTTGGTCACTTAAAAAGGGCACTAGAACTTTTAATTTCCGTTCCAATGAGCCCTCCCGCGATATTCTAGGACCACTGGGTCGATACGATCACCCCTGGGGAAAAAAAAAACAAAAAAAAAAAACAAACAAACAAACAAATAAACACGCATCCGTGATCTTTCTTCTGGCAAAAAATGGAAAATTCCACATTTTTGTAGATAGGAGCTTGAAACCTCTACAGTAGGGTTCTCTGATACGCTGAATATGATGGTGTGATTTTAATTAAGGTTCTATAACTTTTAGGGGGTCTTTCCCCCTTTTTTCGAAAATCAGCCAAATTTTCTCAGGCCGCGTAACTTTTGGATGGGTAGCACTAAACTTGATGAAAGTTATATATTTGAAATCAGCATTGAAATCTGATTCTTTTGATATATCTATTGGTATCAAAAACCCGTTTTCTAGAGTTTCGGTTACCATTGAGCCGGGTCGCTCCTTACTTACAGTTCGTTACCACGAACTGTTTGATAAGTACCAGCTTAAGTATCAAAATCATAGACATACTCAATCACGGATATAGCCTATCTAATATAAGGCAAGTGTTGTGAAGCAGAATAATTTTATTTAATAATTATTATGTTATATTAAATATAATTGTTATATTTAGATAGGCTAGAATATAAGGTAACTTTTGTTTAATTTTAAATGTAAAAATTTAAGTTATAAATATAAAAAAAAAGTAATAGACTATAGTCAGCCAGTCCTCACAAGCCCAGTCCCACCAATCATCTAATACCAACAATGTCCATGTTAATCAAAGATGCATTATATTCAAAATATTTGTCTGAGATAAAGCACTGTCCAAATGCTGAGAGTAATAGATAGATAGATAATTTTATTGCCCATTCAACAAACAAAACATGACCACAAATAGAATAAATAAATAAACAGGAATAAACAAAAACTTAGGTACTATATAAATTCACACAGACACTTAAGGGTTTGAGAAAAACTGTTTGATTTAGGATGTTCAGTGTGTTTTTCATTGGTTCTTGTTTTTGAAAGTGAAACTCCTTTTATATTAACAAGATATCAAGCCATATTAAGGCTATTTTTCTAATTTTACATAACAGACTTACAAATCCTGAACACATAAGTCAGGATTGACCAATTAATTGAGGCTCAAAACACTTTCATTGTGCCTCATTTGAGCAGTCTATATGCCTGTGATACTTGGCTGTCTGTGATGAAAGTCAATTGCAATTGATTACAACAACCTATATTAGAGATGGGATAAATATTTTGGTTGCTACTTTTACGATTGCAGTCCAGCCCCTTTTCCACTCCTTATAAGACCAGATGAAGCCTTATGATACATATAGAACTTTCTGATTCTTTTGGGTTAAAATTCTAGGTGAGGGACTTATTGCTATCTTGGAAGGCCCTAAAAATTTTCTTTGGGCCTCATTTATGCTATAGGTCCCTATTTCTGATAGCTTCACTTTTATACCACAAAGTTTATTTCAATTTCTTCATAGGTTAATACCCTTTGGAGAGGGTAGAAGTAAACACTCTAAAACATCTTCTTTATATATTTTAGTAAATTTCATTTTGGAAATTGCCAATAGGAAACAGAAGAAGCTATAAAAAATTAAAATAAATATTTAAAATTAATTCCTTACTCTTTCGAAATATAATTGTCAATGTTTTCACAATTACACCTCAGCTTTTTCTGCTTATCAGGGCAAGAGGGTGGCTTCATTAAGGCTATATATGAAAGTCCTGGGACACATAGCCCTGGGTTGTATACGAAAGTTGATAGATTTTATGGGTTTGCATTATTTTTTCTTGCTTATTCCTTAACTGCATTTGGGCCTATAATGCCAATTTCGAGAAAATAATGGAATGAAATTTCTATATTTGGCTTAGTGCTATATCTGACCCAATTAGGGGGGAGTGCAATTGCAGTAGCAGTGATATTTGTAAGTAAGAAAGGGGTGACAGGCATGGAGATGGCACTGATTCTAAAAAAGTAGCTGGATATCTGTGTGAATGAAGGAAAAAGGCTCTTTAATCAACCATGGACTTACATATGTACACCAACAGGTACTGGATCTGCTTTTCATTTTTAGCCTGCAAATGAGAATTCTTTTGAGTTAGCTATTTGTTGAGAATGGGAAGTGGCGTGATTTTTGGTAGTGGTGAAATTGAGTTCTAGTGGTAGTTTTGCTGAAACTGTGAAAACAATTGTCCTACTTGAGTTGACATACCTCATAATTGTGTCCCTGGATCTTGGAGTTTTTCTGTTACACTAAGGATTGCAGGAGTAATTCCTCTATAAAGAAGAGAATTAAAGTTTACCTGTTACATCAAAGCCAATCTGTTACTTCCATTTTCAAAATTATACAAGGAAGCAGTACATAACCAATAAAGTAATTGCATTGAAAAGAGTAAGATTTAATTTGGAAAAGAATTATCCTGTTCTGCATTTTTGTTTAACGGAATTAATGATGCATATGAAGCTGGAGACTTTTTGGACTTAAAAAAGTATTTGACCTGGTGAACTACTTAAAGTTTATTTAAGCTCTTGACTTCGTTGAGGTTAAAAATTTAAAGCCTAGTATGGTTTTCATTATATCTATTCAAATAATATAAGGTGGCTAGTAATGGCTTGCTTTTATTGAGAAGAAAGACAATGGTGTGCAAGATCCCAAAATCATTAATCCATGGACCCATTCTTTTCATTTTAATCGATTAACTGAACCATTACTACCACAGATTTGTGTTGTCTTGTTTTTGAATTGCAACTTGCTTTTCTTGGTATAGCCTTCTATTGGTTCTATGTATTATAAATTTGATAACATAGTTTCTGCCAACATTTTCTAAACAAAATCTGTTGCCCTTTTTTTTAATATTGTTCTTTGTGTTTTCTAGGCTTTTTTTAGTGAGGGAAAAACTAAAATTAAAGTTGGAAGAATTGTTGTGAAAATTTGCGAAAAAAAATTTTAGCTTTTAATTAATGAAAACATATTATGGAAAAAAAATGCAAGTGCAATGGCTGAAAACTAAGCAGAGCTTGGTGTTATGCATTACATTAAAAATGCAATCCCAAAAAATGGGTCTAAATTTTAAAGTAAAAAATCCAATTTATCTGAGAATCCATATATAATCCTGGAAACCACCAGAAGTAGGTTAGAAGCCCAACATGATTTTGTTTCTCAAAGTTGAGACCTGTCTTCACAGGATATTTAGAGCCTTTATGTAGGGAAAGAGTCAAAGTGGGAGATTCAAGACCTTTGCTAGTTCTAATTTAAGCTGTAAATGCACATCTAAGAGTTTTATTTATGTACTACAATTCTTTTAGCTAGTAAAAGTTCAAAAGACTTCTATTTTATCAGTTTCTGGAAAAATTTTGTGTTATGACCAAATGAGGTTTGTCTGACATTATTTTTTAGGCTACACCAAATATATTTGAAACCATGCATAGTTGAGTCTTGAAATTGTCTGGGGGTTGAAATTCCTGCTTTGCATTACCTGCAGCTTTTTTGATCACCTCATATTTACCCTAAGATAGTTCTGGCAAGCCTGCCCATTGACAAGGACAAATTCTGGGGTCTCTACTTTTTTTTTTCCAGATTACAAATTATAATGTCTTAAAATAAACTTTCTAGGAAGATTTTACCTCCACCTACAGCTCATTATAGCACAGCAACCTAAGGCCAACACTGCAACACAAGGGTTGTCTTAAGAAGGAATGCTTTGCATTAGGAAGGTTGTAACCTTTGTCCCCAGAGCTTCCAGGCACAGTTTATCTACTCCACTGTACTCATTCTTTGTTTTAGCACATCCCAAGAACTTTCAATTACAAGTAAAATGTGTTGTTTAGGTATATTGTGTACTGATTAATCAAACTAAACAATTAATTAATAAATTGGGCATATAAATTAGGTGCAATGATAGTTCTCTATTAGAATGCCACTGATAAATAGCATTGCAATGATAGTTCCCTATCAGAATGCCACTGATAACTGCCAGATCCATTTATAAAATGTTTTCACTGGATTACATGACTAAATAATTGGCACATCATTATAGAACATATTCTGGTGTGCTGGTACTGGCAAGGTTGCTACCAATCATAAATATTTTTCAAGAGCTTTCTCTGAATTGCTATCCAGGGCTTGGTAAATAACCAATGTTAGACTACTAGAAAATAATCACCAGGCCTTTGCTCCTATTTCAAAGGTTAGTTTGATGTAGGCTTTGGAGTTTTTAATCATTGACTGTCTGAGTAAGGAAATACTGAAAATTTCTATCACTTGGAAATGAACTTGAGGGCTTTTTTCAGCAGTCAAGAAGGAACATTATCTGTACTAGCTGCTTTACTTAAAGCCCTGTTCACATATTTGTTTAGCTAGACAGCAGTATCTACCCTTCATCACTTTGGACAAATCAGGATTGCTTATAAAAGAGGAAGTAAATTATAATTGGTAGAAATTGAGCATGTCTAGACATTGATGTCTAAATAAGCATGCATTTGAATTTGGTTTAAGAGGTGGCTGAACCTCTTGAAAAGACTATCCGGCAGTATGTGTACACTAAGACTTTGAAGTGGTTTAGTTGGGACGGGGGTGCTATGCCTGTAATAATTTTTATCAACATTTTCTCATTCATTTTTCAAGTTTTTCTTTCTTTGAACAAGACTATGAATTACCCTGATGGTTGTTGAAAGATGTTTTAAATATTATGTTTGTTAGTAAATTTATCTTTCTAAATGAAAAATATTGAAGCCATAAAACTGTTTGGTTTATGAAATTATGTAGTCTAATATATGGTACCGTCAGCTAAAGTATTCTTTAAATGTTCAAGCAAAGCTCATGTACATCATGTGTCAGATATGATGTGGAAATGCATCAACTAATGAAAATCTAAATTTTTATGCTGAAATGAAGGACTTACTTCAGCATCAGGTACAGTAGAAGTAAAAGAGGAAGGAAGAATGTTTTTTTTTTGTCAAAAATATTTTTTTCACTTTGTCTGTGACACTTATTGGTGCAGTCAGAATATTAGTATCCTGTCACTGCTATCAAAATCATTAACAATTTTGCAGTTCTTTTTAGCAGTTACTAATGGTTAATCCATGGATGGTTGTTTTGTTTTATTAGTATCCTGCAGCAGTGTAGCCAGGGGAGCTAAAGAGTACACTTGTATCCAGGTACAGCTTAATTGGGGTGCCATTTAGATTATTTATATCCCATATATACCACGAGAGATAGTGTTTTTAAGGGGGGGGCGGTAACGCTGCCCCAGGGCATTGAAAAATTACCCACTCCTCTACACTCCTGTAAAAGCAAGAAGATATGTTTCTTCTTTTTTTGTGGCAGTCCGTTCTTCCACATTGAAAAGTCCTACTGCCTCCCTAAAATTTTGAATGTACTCGCCTATAGTACAGCAGAATGTGAAAATAAAGCTCAATAATTATATTTTGAAATGTGGAGTATAGATGCATCTCTATCACAATCATGCTGCATCTGTTTTTTCAAGAAATTAATTTCTTCGTTTCCTGGTGGAACCAATGCTAGAAATAATAGAAAACTATGTGTTGATGTTGTTTTGCTAAGAGAGAGGGGACGTAAGAAATGGTGTGGATGCCAAAATAGTTTCTCAATGATTCTTGGCTTCCTTTATCTGACAGTTATTTCAACACTATTATTTAGTGTTAATAAGAATGGATTCTTTGACATTATGTTTTGGTACTTCTTTTTTTTTAATGCTTTACGAGTGGACTTATTCTGAGGAGAGAAATTCACGAAAACAGTAATAAAACGGTGATTTGTACCAAGAATTTAAAATTGACATAAGACCGTTAGATTGCCTGTAATGAGTGGCAAACGAGGCACGTCCGCATGTGGTCTTAAGAAGGTTGATCAAGAAATTAGAATTGACATAGGACCATAAATTTCCTTGAAATAACAGGCAAACAGGAATTTGAGAAAATTAAGGATGGGGGGTCAATTGAAATGATTTTGATAAGTTTCAATCAACTTTTACTGGGTTACTGCAATTTTGTTCTTATGATTTTAATTTTAGCTTTCTATGCACAATAGAAATCCAAGGCTCAAAATTCTTCATAAACGGTATGGTACATAAGGATCCAAATTTTGGTTCTGAGAGGGGAAAGTTAACTTTCCATGGTCTAGCACCACCAGGAAATTTTCCAAGGGGGAGGAGAGTAATACTAGCAGTTTTATTTATCCTACGAGTTGGAAATGGTGGAAATGTTTCTCAATTTCCTTGTTCAATATATTTTCTAAACTTCTTCTTGTTTTCCAGTGGAGGGGGGGCTGGATCCTTAAAAAAGCGAATTGTTTTTGAAAAAAAATTTTTGGGGACATCAATTTTCTTTTGGGATATCAGAGAATGTATGGCAATTTTCCGGAATTTTGGAGGTAGTGGAAGTACTGGGCATTTATGAACAGAGTAAAAACCAGACTAAATATGTGAAAGTTATTGGAAGGTAGGGAGGATACGATAAGTTTTATTAAAAAATAGCTATCGCAAGCCTAGTCGGGGCCGAATTCGTATTTTTTAGTCAAAACAAGATAAAAACAGACGAACATCAAAAAATAGGTTTAAAACTAATTATACATATAAAACTGGGAAAAGTACGTACCGCCATTTTGTCAAAATCGTCACAAAAATAATAATGAAAGTTAAAAAAAGAAATATAGGGGCCATGACATTTAAAAAAACCGACAAACTAGTAAATTAGGAAGGGTTATTTGCAGCATAAAAAAAAACAGGAGAAAAGCGAACAAAAACAAGCAGTAGCTTAGTTTAATGTTTTTTATTTAAGTCTGTCGAATAAGGGACGAAAGTTGATTTTCATATTTTCAATTCTAGCAAGGAATGGGGGACCATAGATAATAGGTGAGATAAGATATTTGTTGCAACAAATTTCTAACACAAGCCCCGATTGGCCGAATTTTAAATTTGGAGTCCTTAAATAAAAACATGACAACAAAAAATCATTAAAGAACGTGAAAACTATGCTGAAACAAAAAGATTTGGTACTTATGCATTATATCTTACCCACCGCTAAAGACTGTACAGGGAAACAAATTTGCAATGGATAAATGGATTGCAAAGCGTGATTTTTTATTGCGTTTACAATATTGAAACTGTTGTTTTTTGGGGTTTAGGGGGGGGGGAAGGTACCTAGTTTAGGTTACGTTACGTATTTAATATATGCTATGCTTTACCCCCCCCCCCCCCCTAATGTGCAAATATATAGCCCAAATTTGTTTCTAACGTATTATATGTTCATCCTATTTTATTTTATTTCATTAGTATTAACCAAACTTGACTTCTTTCGTGGGTAAAATATAATGCATAAGTACCAAAATTTCAAAGCGAAAAAAATATTTTTAAGACAATAAATTCATCTAAAAACGTCAAAATAAATTAAAAATGATAAAAGCTGGCTAAACTTAATAAAAGAATAAAATAAAGAAGAAGGAAAACAAACAAAAAAGTACAAAAACTTGGACAACACCAAATAATAAAAATGGGAAACTATCGGGATATTCTGTTGATTGTTCCGTAAAGAAGAGAAAAATGTTTTTTTTTTTATATATATATACCTTGAGGTAAAGCAGTGAACGAGGGACAAGATAAGAAAGGGTTCAGAAAAAACCTGAATCAGGGAATCCCTAAGATATCGAGTGAGCCTTGATTTGAAGACCCCCCAAGGTACGACTCTGGAACCAAAAGTTTGCCTTCAAGACTGTTAGTCACCTAATTTCAGTGTACCTGCAACCAGGGCTGTGGAGTCGGACTTTAAGTAAATTTATGCTGAATGGAGTTGGAGTCAGTGTGTTGAAAATATCTGGAGTCGGGTCGTTTATAACATATAAAATCTAGTTAAATGAAGCTTTAAAACTGGGCTGTGGAGACGGACTTCTAGTAAACTTTTGTTGAATGGAGTTGATTACATTGAAAATTCTGGAATTAGAGTCGGCTATAACCGACTCCACAGCCCTGCCAATAACATCACTAATATTCACAGTTTTAGCTCGAGATTGGACCACTTTTGGCTAGCCAAATTCTAATTTGCCAGATGATTTTTTCACAAGTCAATTTGAGCAATGTACTGTTTTTGCGGATAGCATATTGTTGGTGCATTTTCTAAATCCTATCTTAGAATGTTACTCGCTGATTATGTAGAAATCAATTCAGCTTGGCATCAAGGCTTCATAGCAGACTAGGGGCAGAATTTGCTATGGGGCAGGGGGGTAACTACCACTCCTAGACCTCAGTTTGCTCTCCACCGCTGAAATTTAGTTTCTCCAAAAATCTTGCCAAAGTTAAGATAAGCATCCACAGAAACGAGTCAGTTTTTTTTAGTATATCTATGCCTCTTATGTTACTATATGGCTTATTTTTCAGTTTTCAATGTCATTTTGACTTGATTTTGGGAAATTGCCCCCCCCCGGATTTTGGTGAAATTACGCCTCTGTAGCGTTTTCCAATCTCAATCAAAACGCACACATGAAGATGAGAATAGTTTTGGCAGCATTATTAAAGAGAGAGTGGAAAATCACTGAGCTCATTTTATTCCGAAACTGCTTGATAAAAATGAGAAAAATCGCATAAGAGAAAGTTCTAATATGACATGTTTAATCATTAATTATTTTGATTTGTTCACTCAGTGAATATTGGCTGGCGTTGGTTATAAGTGGATGTGTTTATGAAACACATTTTCATCCTTGTTTCGCGCGGGTCGAATTCAACAATCGCTTTACTGAACCGTTTAGTCCCTTTGGCTATATCCGTAGTAAAACCCCTTTTAGTAATAAGTCACATTTTAGTGGTGATTCTATCATTTGTTATATCCTTAAGGCTATGACCAGATTATTGGACTGTCTATTTGCTTTGCGGCTAGTTATGGTTGATATCATGTCACCTGATGATTATGCATTAAGTGGTGTTTGATATCAATGTTTAGTGCAAAATCCTGACTTTGTGTTAAATTAGATTATGATTTCATTTTAAAGTGATTTTTCATTATGGATTGTTTGATTGTAAGTATTCTAAAGAGGATGTGGTTTTAAAAAACCTTCTGATTGATGGTATGTTATTGGTGGTTTTTAAAATTGACTGGAGTCAGAATAGACAGGTTTACCTAAGTTGTGGTAGAACAATTTTAGGTAAACAATCGCTGGTAAAGTTTTAGTTTATGGGCTTCTTGCTATCTTGAGAAGTAGCTGAGTTAGATGAATGGTACTTTCAGGAATGAATCAAAGGGCTAAGATATATCCTAAGAGGGTGCTATCAAGCTATTATCTCAACTCCTTCTAGAACTTAGAAGATAGCATAGACGACAGGTGTATACCTATTGAAATTTCAGCAAATAAAAGTTTTTCTTAATTTTGGGTTAAGTCTTTTCTACTGGTTCTAGTTTTCGAAAGTGCTATTTCTATTATTTCAGATGAATTTTCAGCCATGTCAAGAGTTTTTTTCCTAAATTTAAGAAATTTCAAATCTCTAGAACCGTTGGCCTTTTGAGGGGGAAGGGGTAAAAGTAGATTCTTCAAAATGTATTCTCAGACTTTCGTTTAGGCTCTCGATTCATTCCTGACAGTTCCATTCACCTTCCTCAACTACTTTCCAAGATAGACAAAAGCCCTCGTCTAGAATTTTACGCGGTCCCTTCGATTTCCGGACAAATTTCTTTGATACTTCAGTAAATTTTAGAAGACATGCTTATCATATTGGAAAGAAGTTGAATTAGGTAAGTAAACCTTTCAGGAATGAATATGATACCTAAATTATGGCCTTTGAAAGTATTTTTACGTACCATATTGACCTCCACCACCACAGTTCATATAATTATCTGAACTGAACTGTATGATAATTATAAGAACTGTGTCCACCACTTTCCTCTCCAAAGGACACTGACTTTTGATAAACTTCGGACAAATTTTGTGTTATAAATGTGAACGAAAGTTTCGGAAAAGCAAATCTACGGCACATTTAAGGCCGAAGTGTTTTGAGTCTTTTTTTGCAAGATCTTGATTTATGAGATTTTAAAGAGTTTGTAAAAATGTCTCTAAAATTAAAAAAAGGTTCTAAATTGGCTTTGATACAACTCAAATTATTTTAATTGTATTTTCAGAAGGTAAAGAAATTAGACTCGAACCAAATTAAGGAATAAAATTTCCGTTGCGGGAACTGAGTCAGACTTGTTTTTTATAGAATTTTGTACGCCTGAAAAATAGAGAGAGAAAGAGTTAGGCGCTTGAAAAATACCTTTCTGGGTGTAATATAGGCTGTGGATCCTGTCATGGAATTTTCTGTTGCCTAACTCAACTATCTTCCATGATAGTAAAAAGTCGACTATCTAGAATTTTACTCTCAACATTTCATTAACAGAGCTCAATTACTTATATTTAGATTACAAAAGTAAGTTAGAAACCGATTCATTAGAATTTTCCTTTTATTTGGTCTTTCTTATTACTTCTTCTGGTTATTGGCATTGGTAGTTTTATATGTTTTTGCATTGACATTATTTTTAAAAGGTAAGAATTGCATCATACAAGTTTGTCCTAGTTGTATTTAAACTCACTGAATGTCCAGTATGTATATTTGAACATTGAGTGGCACAAATTTATCACTTTGATCGGCCCGGTCACTGGACTTTGCCCACTTTAAGAAAATAAGAAATGAGGCGATTGAATGATTAAGTAAAATAGGAAATCGCCTTGCTAAGGGCATATTGCATGCAAGCTTTACCAACACTAATGCTTTTTGTCAATGAAAAAATGTCAAACTTGCCTTTTTTTTTCAAAAAGAAAAAAAATCCTGTTTTTCTAGCCGCAGCCCCCACTTCTCCCGGAAGGTTTTTTTTAATCTTCTCCCCCCCCCTGAAAAACTTAGGTCCTCCCCTGGCCGACATAAACCAGACTTAAGTCATTATAGGCAATTATTGATTCGTTTGATTGTAACAAATGTAATATAGTCACTCAAAGTATGCTTAGGAACAATGCGACAGCCTATAAATATTTTTAGAACTTCTAATGCCTCCGGTTTTCCTATTTCTTTTGCTTGGATTTCATGGACTACCAACTGTAACGAGTTACTTTATAGATACTCAAGTGCCAACTAATCCATCTAACTTTAGTTTATTTATTTGTTATTTTTTTCAATTTGTACATTTAATTTTGTGGTTCCCTGGAACAGTTTTCTTTTGCACATTTGGATCCTCTTGGACCAAGGACTTGTGGCTTTAAGTTTCAAACTGATCAGAGACAAAAAATCTTTTGGCTCATCTCCAGGTCCATGTAATCCTCCTATCACAACAAAATGTGTGATACTTTCACCTAGAGAAGGATCCTTGGAGGATTTGGGCCAGTCGCGCACGCCAACGTCAGACAAGCCCCCCTTTGCCATTATGAAACCTCTGTATGAAACAATGGATAATTTGCCTTATTTACAGCCCTTGTCTCAAGGGCGGTG
This sequence comes from Artemia sinica, assembly GCA_027921565.1. Classification (NCBI taxonomy): domain Eukaryota; kingdom Metazoa; phylum Arthropoda; class Branchiopoda; order Anostraca; family Artemiidae; genus Artemia; species Artemia sinica. Next base: position 588,509 of record JAPEVW010000040.1, on the reverse strand, counting down.
GGGATGTGCCATCCCGGGAGACGTTATTATGGAACCTTTCGACCATTTAGAACAAAATGACTCAAAATTTTGATGAGATGTCTGGGAGAGTGACGGGAAAGACAGGGAGCAAAAAGGGCAATGGAGGTGAGCTGGCTGCCCTACAGTTACTTTTGACTTTTAATTAGGGCCCTAGAACTTCCAGTGTCCCATCGAATGAGACCCTTCTGAATTTTCTAAAAACACCCACTTCATACGAAGTGGCCGAGGGAAAAAATATATTGAAGGCATCTTTATTTAGGCTGCACTGGAGCTCTGATTACTATTCGTTTAAATTTAAATTATTTAAATATAACTTTTATTTTTGCTCGTCTTAGGTTTAATTATGGCTCTTCACTTTGTTTTGAAATATTAAATTTTTGGAAAAGTCTTAAAAAAAATGCATGTTCTTAATTGACACAGTTTTATTTGTGGTTAATATTAGGAATTTTACAATGTGTTTTGAGTTTATCCGCTTAAGAATTAAATTGTCAGATTATAATTTTAATTTGGATAAAAGCTGAATGTTCAATCAAAATTTTTGATGAACAGTAATTTGTGTATACATTTTTGATAATGACTTTACAATATAATTTTGGGTGGATGGAGAGGCGAGTAATAATTCATATGAACTGAAAATCTGCGGAGGTTTTGGTCTTGTATAGCATTGAAGCCAACCCCGATCCTGTAAACACCTTTAAATATACATGTGTTTTAATTCACTATTTTTAACCGGACTATTTTCATGTTTTATTTTGTTTTAGCTATTTTTTGTTGAAATAGATGCATGCCAAGGTCATTTATTAAAAAGAGTTCCTTTTTGTTGTATTAAAAAAATGTCACGAATCAATACATCCAGGTTTGTTTGCTTATTTTGTGTCTTACTTACGAGTTCTCTTGGTCCTGAACTTTTAATTGAAGTAAAACCATTGTCTTATATTCTAAAACAAATAAGCTTAAAAAAAATCGCATTTCTCTTCCCAAATTTATTGTCTTTGTTAAGGTCCACTTGCTCCAGTTGACTTACCCTAAAGTTTTTTTTTTGTTGATCACAGAAAAACCAAGTTTGGCCCATATCGGGGTTTTATGAATAGAATACAACCCATATTTAAATGTATTTTTGCTTGTAGGTTCGTTTGGCCCAATACACATGCTCGGTAAATTACTAGCCGATCGAAGACGGAAGGAATTTGGGACTATTTTGGGCACTGTATATAAATAATATAACAGTAAGATCACGGCTTAGTGATTTTTGGCTACAATATTCTCAGCACGTCCAAACAGCTTCTCCAATTTAATCTGCTATCAGCGGTCCTGTGCAAGGCCGTACCCAGGATTTTTTCGGAGGGGGTTTTACTAAAAAAATAGGGGGTTTTACACAAAAAAAACTCAAAAAACGCATCCAAAATTTGTTTATGCCTATTTTTGTTACGTTTTTACGAGTCAGACAAACATTGAGGGGAACGACCCTGGAACGCATATTTTCGCAGAAACTTTCTCAAAACGCCTTTGAAACCAACCCGAGACTTCGAAACCTACTTGTCATTCCTAAAATGTCATTTCGCGTTCTAGAGAAATCTGACTTGTCTACCCGTGAAAAAATCGAATATCGCTTATGTTTATACTTGTTTAAATGTTCTGCCGAGCACTTGCATCTCGGTCCGGCTTTGTATAATGGTTGAGGTAAGGAATGATCATACTGTATTGTATTTATATACAGGGATTTTGGGCGTCCAGACATAAGACGACATTCTTTCCATAGTGTGTATCTTCATTGAGGCCCCCGTATCACTGTCTATGTGCCCTGTAAATCTAATCCAGTCTGAGAAAGCAATTTTTTTGGCCCCGTATTAGGTGTCACATATCAATACAACCGATCTTTAAAGTACTTTTGTTTCTATTGAGGTCCACTCGCCCCTGTCTACATGCACTAGAGGCTACAAGCCCGGCAGAGGGGGAGGGAGATCGGTCTATTTTTGGGTCTTACCAACCAATACACCCACAGTTAGTTTCAAGTTCGTTTTCTGCATGAGAGTTTACCTTGCCAAGAAGCTTATGAACGTCATTTTCAAGCCGGTTGGAGAGACGGAATCTGAGGTCCCTTTTTAGTGCATCCTGAATTTTTTAGCATTTGAGTCTGGCATGATCGAAACCATTTCACGTCAAGCAACTGGGCTGAACAAAAAGTCTTAACTTTTTGTATTTAAAAGTTTTGTGTCCGTTTTTGGGTAAAACTATTTTTTCCCAAGTTTTTTTTGCACAAGGTTCTGTTCGACGCACTAGTATTTGCATATAAGTTTCAGCTTCTAAGAAAAATTATGTTTTTTTCGGATGAGCTAATGTTTAGGAGATTTAAATATTTTGGTACACTTATCCTTTCCTTGAACATAAGATTTGAAGTCCCATTACGTTCCCCAAACTGTCCCCGAAGGTTTTTCACTCAATAGCCGGGGTGAATATGCTGTCTTTTGATTTGCCTTACTATTGCATTGTGAATAGATTAAAAGTTTCTCTGGTACTGATTGTGCCAACACTTTCAGGTGAATGGGAGATATATTTGTTGCCCCCCACGTAGTGTTCTTGTCCCCCCAACACTTCAATATTTTTAGCTCGATTCCCACGAGTCGTTCTCGATATAGCCTGGATAAATGGTTTATTTTCGATTTTACTTTGTCCTTCCCCGAGTAAAAATTTGAAGTTCACTTGGTCCCCCAGCACCCCCTGAAAATTTTAACTCAATCCCCGAAGTTGTTTCTGAGACAATGCAGATACTTTATTTTGATAACCTGGGTATACATCGTTTCTTTGTGTCAACATCGCTGCTTCACCGGGAACGAATTCTAGCTCACAGTGCCCAAAATTTTGAATAGACAACAGATCAAAATTTTGGACCCTTCTTTGCCCCTTCTCCAGGTCAAGATTTAAAGTCTGATCCTTTCCCCCCCAAAAAAAGAAACAGCCAAAAACTGAGATTTTTCATTCTGATCCCCAAAACACCCTAGTATATTGAAGATAGTGCAAAAACTCTTAGGTGGATTGTTGGAAAACCAGTTGTAATCCCCCCCCCCTACAGCTTGCACAGGGAGCATAAACCTTAAAAACTCTCAGTAGCATTTTTTTTCAGTTTGTCTTGCATTCAAAAAAATAAATGTAATATTCACTTTTTGATTTTAAGACCTATTCTCATATTGGTATGATAAGATCAGTGAACTGAGCATTCAACCCGTTAATTTTCTTTTACTTGTCACGCATTGATGATAACAATGTTGTTTTGACGTCATTGCTTTTCTAATATTTATATCTCACCATTTTGAAAATAATCATTTGCTTATTGAGATACGTCTTCAATGCTAAGCACGTTAGAATAAACGAGTTTGCAATATCAAGCGAATAGCGAATATTAGATAGTTTTATAGTTTAGAAAGAGGAGAGCACAACAATGTTGCGAAATTCTTAAATATGAAATGGCTAATTACCGTCATTGCCAAATATGAACGTTTCTAGACTTAACGTCTTAGATTGATGGGGACGAAGATTAGCGCACGTGTCTTGTTGACAAGACTTAAGTGCTGTTCATTTGGGACTTGTGACTTTGACTTGGGAATTGTGATATTTTGTGACTTCATCAGTTTTCTATAATTTTTATATTATTGCCTGGTTTTTGCTGTTTTGGCGAATTTACCCCTTCCCCCTCCCGTTGAAAATGAATCTTTTGGCGTTCTTATTTTCGGTATTACTCCAATTAAATTGACTAAGTTATTGAATCTTTGAGCTAAATATGAAAGCTTGACAATTGTTGGTCTATTCTTTCTGAAAAATATAATATCTATATCGTTTAAAATAATTTGAACTTAAATTTTTCTAAGTGAGTACTCATTGGACCTTTTTCAACTCGAAATATTTATTTAAAGTTCTTTAATAAAAAAAAAACTAATCAAATCAAAATAAAACAAATTGAGCGCTTGTTGGACCGCTTCTAACTCAAAATATTGATTTAAAATTTTTATTAGAAAAACTGACTAAAAATCAAATAATATGAAAACCCTTATAAATAAAAGTGAGAATTTGTTAGAGCGCTTGCAAACCAAAATAATTATTTAAAGATTAAAAAAGAAAAAAAATTCGATCCATTTTTTTGTGCACTTTTAGTGACGGGCAGATAGTTGAATTTAAGTGTAAATTTTATGTAAAATGCAGTGATTGCCATATTTGCCTTCCATTATTTCTTTTGAAATTGTTTAAGGGTTTTTAGTTTTATATGTCCTTTCTTAGTCTCCCCCCCCCATCCCGAAAAGAATAATTTGATTGATGGTGTTAAAGAAGATGACCTAAATTGAATATTTTTTTGTCGATAATTTCGAAAACCACACTGCCTTTCCATGACGATAAAATAGAAGTTCAAAATAGGGATAAAATCCTTTTTAATAGACAGTGTATAATAAATTTCACAAAAAATACCAGATATTTCGGTCACATATACAGTTACCGTCATCAGTAGTAATTGACCTGTATATGTGACCGAAATATCTGGTATTTTATTGTGAAATTTATTATACTGTGTCTATTAAAAAGGATTTTATCCCTATTTTGAACTTTTATTTTATATTTTTTTTTGGTTTATAGAGCTTTGTTTATTCATACACTACACAGCCAAATCATGCTTGTCGAAATTGGAGTTTCTTATAGTTTGTATTTTAGTTTCTTATAGTTTCGTACAAAATCCCTTATTGTTTATGTATTTTTAAAGTTCCCTCCGCTGATGTAAATTTCTGTATGTGTGGCTATTTTGATGGCTAGGTTCATAGTTACACACAGGAAAATTGAACTTATGATGTGTTTCTAATTGGACTAGCCAGAATTAGTCTACTGTTAGAACTGATTAGTTTTCTTTGTTTATTTTGGATGAACCTGGCTAATTTAAAAGGCTGAATATTTCGAGTGTATATTTTATGTAAACAGAAGAGATGTACATCTTAGCTTTTCCGCGCTTCGTATGAGAATTTTCAACGAGTTTACACTTTTATATCTCCTTTCTCTCTTTCGCCTCCTCTTCGTCTGAAAAGAGAAATGTGACAACTGTTGGAAAGCGAGATAAGCTAAATTTACTCTCTTGGTCTTTTTGGAACTTTTTTGGAGTATTTGAAGGCCACTTTATTGGTGCCCACGTGGCAAATCTTTTGGGAGGGGGACACAAAAGAGGGGCATATTTAGGCTATATATCTCCTGAGAGATCCTTAGACCATTATTAACGGAATCTCTTGTCATTGTATAGGTATGAGTATATTGATATAATTTATTAATCGATATTATTTCATAATTTGTAAATAGTAGAGATGCCCTGTAGCCTTTCCGTGTAAGAATGTTCAACGAGTTTAGGCTATACTTTTATATCTCCTTTCTTTTTTCGCCCCCTCTTCAACTGAAAAAAGAAAAATGACATGTGTTGGAAAACGAGATAAGGTAAATTTTCTCTTGGTCAAGTTTTTTTTAAATTGTTGATGGCCATTTGAGAGGTGCACACGTGTTCAATTCTTAGGAGGTGGGGACACAAAAGAAGCCTATGTTTAGGGTTAGGCCATACATTATCTGAACGATCCTTCGGTTCATTCTTAGCGGAATTTCCCTCGCCATTGTTTGCGTATGAATATATTTATACAGTATATTGAACTAGTTGAAACAGAGTCGCTAAAAAAAAAAAACATTTTTATTTCTTGTGGTTACCGCTTTCTTTTGTTGATATTATAAATTTGTATTCTTGGATATTTTAATTATGAAGTTCCTGCGTTAAAAAAAAAAAAAAAAAAAAAAAAAAAAAAAAAAAAAAAAAAAAAAAAAAAAAAAAAAAAAAAAAAAAAAAACACTGAATATTATTGTGCAATTTGACATTTAAAGTACATTCGTGTCTTGATGGGGTCTATACTTCTGTTAAAATTAATGTTTTTAGATTTAAAATTAATGTTTTTAGATTTATAAGCAGTTTTTGTGAAAACGATACCCGACTGTCTTTTTGTTCAAATTTCAAATTATTGCTTTGATAGTTTTTGTGGAGGGGTGCTCACTTTCCACACCAACTGGTGTACATCTTGGAACGCCACGGTTTCTCCTTATTGGACAAAGTTTTCGTCACGCTTGGGACGCGCCACTTGCTGTATGTGATTTCTGAAAGCGGGTGGTCCCCTCGGTTTGTGTGCTCATACCCACCCCCCTACAAAAATTTTCGTTCGTTTGAAGGTTGACCAAATGTTGCTTCACGCCATTGGTACTGGAGAATCTAGTGAAGTCGAAGCCGGTTTATGATACAGTTGTGTGTCATTTGGTATGACGACTTTTATGATTCGCTATCAGGCACGTACCCAAGAAATCTGAATAAATGAAGCACCAAAAAGACATTTATTCAGGGGTAGACTTATTCGGGTTGAAACATAAAGTTAACAGGGCGGTGCATCAACCGTCAGGCGTACATAGAAGTAGTATTTTTGGGGGGGTTTGCATGTTGTGTGTGTAGGGGGGGGGATAAGGAAAAAACAGTAGAAGAAAAGTGTTAAAGCTTGTGGTAGGCACATCTGATATTTCCAAAATGTCGAGGTTTTCACGACTTTTCCTATGATTTTTTAGTTTTCAAATAGTTCGCTTGTTTCTTTGTTTTAATTGCAGTTTAGGTTTAGTTTAGGGTCTGTGCAATTGCACGAACCCCCGTAATTTAAAGCTATTTACAATGTTCCCCATTATTTCCCTTTTTTAAATTCTCCTACAACCAGAATGGTGTTCAAAATAAGTCATTCATACGTTTCTATTTTCTATCTTCTGGTTGTTTGATGTAAAAATGTTTAATTTATGTTTTAATAAAATGACAACCAAAAGTTATTGTAGGCTGTAGTTGTAATTTGAGCCTCGATCAGACCCATGTGCGTCCCTGGCCGAGTTTCTGCTTATCTTTGTTGTTTTGACTTATGCTAACAATTTCTTTTTTGTTGGCAAGGTGAAAGTCAAAGAAAATATTGAAGATCTACTATTGCTGTTTACACATAACTACTCCCTAACTTCTTACGTATCTTAAAATATAAATTTTTATTCTAAAACCATGAAAATATTGTGTTAATTGTAATATTATAATAATATTATTCAGTTATATATTTTACTGTGATTCTGTCTTAGTAACAGACACAATTCCGCGTACAATGTGCATACTAATCCGTGAATACTGGCCCAAATCGTACTTTTTCTGAGGCATCAGGCTCCACCCCCTTCTGGTTGCCTGTAGCTTTGAACCAATTACCCCCCCTCCGAAAACTCCTGGTTTTAGTTCTTTTGGTACTTGTCTATTATATAAAACACACTCAAGAAGAAGTTTGGTTAATGCTAATGAATAAAAATATGATGAAAATAGAATACTTTATAGTCATTTGTGAATTATTAAATTGGCAGCTTCGGCGTCGGCTGACCGTCTCAAAGACACCCATGTTCTGGGCGCATATTTCCATGTTGTAGTTTTCACAATTTTGCTAATAAAGTAATATATTTTGTTTTATTTCATTAGCATTAACCAAACTTCACTTCTCGAGTGTGTTTTATATAATTCACAAGTACCGTTTTATAATACTTCATTAGCAAAATTGTGAAAAACTACAACTTGGAAATATGCTCCCAGAACGCAGAAATGTCTTCAAGAATCGCGTTAAAATAACTCCACCTTCTGCCTTTACTGCCGCCCGCCACATGTACTCTGTTAAGTATGAATGTAAATAATGGCGGGATGTACCTCGGTGCCGTTTGTTCCTATACATTGCGGAACCCCACATTCTCTCTACTTTTTGGGTAGAGGTGCTGGTTTCTGGATCGACAAAAATATTTTGTGGTTCACTTTCAAATGAGTGAAATCTGTTTGTTCCAGCTCAGTTGTGTTGTAGCCCTTCCAACGATCTGAAATGATTCTTGAACATCCACGGTGAGACACTTTATTCTACCACTAGTCAAAGCAAACTAACCGGTGTCCTCTAGAATTAATAATGAACTTTTCTTTGTCTTTGAGGCGGTTAACCGACGCCGAAGCTCCAATTTAATAATTCACAAATGACCTTCATAATTTTGCTTGTAAAGTATTCTATTTTCGTCATATTTATTGTCACCAAACTTCACTTCTCGAGTGTGTTTTATATAATAGACAAGTACCAAAAATAGTCGGGTTTAAATATAATTCTGTTTCAAATATCCTGCCAATCTAAAAAAGAAGGTTTCAAAATTATTTGTCTAGATTCAAAATTAAAACCAATTAGCCTATGTTCTTATCGAAGATTCAAAATTAAAACCAATTAGCCTATGTTCCTTGGTCATTTAGACATTAAACTAGATTAGTGTGCTTTTGGAATTGACAGTTGCCACGTATGTACATTGAAATAGTAACTATTATGTTATCAAACTTCAAGTTGGAGTGATTCAGAGCCTCAAAACCCATATGGGTTAATGAAGCCTTATTTGAAAACATGCAAGGGTGATATTCACTAGCTGACCTAGCAGGCACGTACTCAGAATTTTGTGTGGGGTTGGGCAATAATTAGAAATTCGATGAATTAAAAAATCATATATAAAGACAAGCAATTGACCCTTGGTGATTATAGCTAAATTCTAGGAAATTTAAGACTTCGCAGCGGATGAGGCCCCTCTCGATGCGTCCTCGTTGTTTAGCTTTCCGTCTGATAGTCGCAACTAAGGAAAAGTTGCTAGATTTATATTCACCAGAAGACAAGATTTGGCTAGAATTAGAAAGCGAATTCAGGTTGCCAGTAGAAATTGCTTCTGCTAGTGGTTTTTAGTGCCGATTTGAAATTAGTACGCGGCTAGATGGCTTTAAAAGAGCCTACTGATCTCACTGTTTTTATTTTATAAATCAAAAACTTCATGAAACGAATCATAATATTGAAATCCTTGTCCACAGAGGCGTAGCTATATTTTTCAGCGATACCACACTAAAAGTAGATTATAGTACTGACGAAAAAATAAAAATCTCAGTTTTGGCGCCCCCTGAGAGACTGAAACCGGGGAGAGCCACCCCCCCCCCCTTGCCATCCTAACGTAACCACTCCTTGTAGTCATAACTGAGATTCAACTACTAATGTCACTTTATCTTAATGAGCTGGCATTTAATGGAACTTACTGAAGGTCCATTTGCAATAGGATTTTTACTGATTCGAGGTTGAGTTAGCGCTAATTTGAGTCACTCAGAATTTTAGTAGAATTTTTGATCGGCCGGAAAAATCAATGAAAATTTTTCATTGGCTTAAATTAGCACTAGCTAAATCTCGGTACTAGTAAAGTCTCATTGTGAATGGGGCATTAATTAATAAACTTAGGACAATGGGACGGGGTTCCATTTCCAAATAACTTGCTCTTTCAGCTAATATTTGCACCAATGTTCACTAGTCTGTCTTATAAGGCAGGTTCGCTTTTCACTGGATATTTGCGAAAAAAAATTGCCACCTACACCTAGAGTCAATAGTAGCTTGTCTGTATATATGATTTTGTAAATATTATTTATTGCCGATTCATACTGTAAGTAAATGCAACGTTCTCTCTTATATGAGGTATTTTTAAAGACATGCAAGGATGATTTTTTTTTGAGGGGGGGACTATAAAAACAGGGAAATTATTCATAACACAGAAGAAATTACGAAAGTCGTGTATATTTTGAGTTTTACCTTGATGTTTGCTTTGTAGTAAAATATTGCTAAATAAATAGAATACCTAAGTTGTTATCTCCAGTATTTTCATAAGGCGGTATACCCTATAGGTAATTTCCCTCGGATAATTTTCTGGTTTTCTGATTTTCCCCTTTTATTCTTTATTTCTTTTATTTTCTGAGGTTTAGGCGAGCTTTAGCCCCTGCCCTTTTCTTAAATGAATCTGTTCATACGTATCTGTTGTGTAAGTGTTTCTATATAAACTATCTTCATTGTCATATCTGCACACAGTTGGACCGAAGCCCCTCCCTGCCGCGTGGAAAAATATTAGAGGTACTCTATTTCTGATTTTGGCCACCAGTAATGGGCTTAGACCAAGTAGCGGATTTTTTCGCATAATAAAAGAAACCTAAGACAATATGTTCTTTTTTTTTGAAAAGACAAAACTTGTGTTGGAATTTTTTGACAGTCGGACCAGTTTTCTTGATTCCGTTGCCGATTCCTGGACAATTTTTGATGATCCAGATTCCCATTATCGTCTTATCAGTAATAAGTCCGTACGAATTTTGGTCAAATCGCTAATTTGTCATCACATGTCTCTGTATATACATGTCTCTGTATACTGTGTCTATGTCTTACTGTGTATATATCCTACATATCCTGATTAGGCACGTACGCAGATTTATTTTTTATCATCTTTTGATAATTTGGATACGAAATGCCCGGAAATTCGAAATACTTTTTTTTTTGGGGGGGGGGAGATGGGGGTCTTGTTAGTTTCAGTTATCTAGCATGTAACTCACGTTTGGTGTCATCAGTACCCTAATTTATTCAATTTAAATGATTTGTCAAGTAGTTAATGTACTCCGATAATATACGAATTTTGAAAAACTCATGAAGTATGCAGATAAACACTTGTAAGAATAGTGTTAAAAATGCCTGAGGATTTGACAGCCCTGTTTTTTTTCATGCGGGACCGCCTAATAAAGGCGTTTAAGACTCAAGTAAATGGTCTTTTGATAATTAGGATAAGAAATCCCAAGAAATTCGAAATATCTTATATTTTCTTGGGGTGGGGGGGTCAAGTTTAAGCTTTCAGGGAGTGTTATTTGGAGGGGGTGACCGCGTGGATCTCAATTTTTATCCTGGGAAAGGAGCCAGAAAAGGATAAACATATTTTGTCACAATCTACCCAAACGCATGTGTTTGACCCGAGCTGCTTACGATCTTGTCCGAGCGAAGCAAAGGCAACCTAGACAAAGACCTGGTGATTAGAGCTTGATTCTGGGGAGAGTTCATTGAGCAATATTGTTGCCAGTCCAGAGTATAATATTTTTACGTTTTTACTCATCATAAATGAGTGTTCTCCCGCTTTGGTTTAATTTTAGTTATAACCTGCTACTTTCAGTTGAATAAGCATGTTCAATTTGGTCACTCAATTGAACTGAGAAGCAAAAGCGGCGTTTTCGGGCTCAGTGGGTTCGAACAGGGGTTGTTCTCGTCTAGTTTCTAGTTTTTCGTCTAGTTTCAGCGGGTTCGAAGTTTCAACCCCGTGTTTTCCTCGAGAACCCGCTTTGTGAAAACGCTTGATGCACTAGACGAGAACAACCCGTGTTCGAAGACGGGTTGTTCACGGCTCAGTGGGTTCGAACACGGGTTATTCTCGTCTAGTGCATCAAGCGTTTTCACAAAGCGGGTTCTCGAGGAAAATACGGGGTTGAAACTTCGAACCCGCTGAAACTAGATGAAAAACTTGAAACTAGACGAGAATAACCCGTGTTCGAACCCGCCGAGCCTGAAAACGCGGCTAAAGAGGAAAATGATAAAAGTGGTTGTGCCTGATGTGGCACAATCACTTTTAAAAGATAACTATGTTTAATTGGCAAAATTTTGGCATTTATAATACGATGCAAATATTTGTTTTTGGCAGAATTTGCAATCTTGTTAGTTTCAGTTATCTAGCATCTAACTCACGTTTGGTGTCATCACCACCCTAATTTATTCAATTTAGATGATTCGTCAAGTAGTTAATGTACTCCGAAACACAAATTTTGAAAAACTCAAAGTATTTCGATAAACACTCTTAAGAATGGTGTTAAAAATGCCTGAGGATTTGACAGCCCTGTTTTTTTTCATGTAGGACCGCCTAATAAAGGTATTTAAAACTCAGGTAAATGGATAAGGTAGCTTTACGAGTGCCTTTAGGGCTTTTCTTGAAGTCTGGAGGTCAACTGTCCATTGGCAAAATGATTAAATTAGACGCATTCATTTAAAACTGATCTTGAGATATTCTTGTTTTAATTAGACTTCAGTTGAGTTAGTATTTTGAAGGCGTGTCCAAAATCTGTCGAATTTTGCTCAAAGGCTAAAATTGCTACAACAAGGTTTCATCTTCGTCTTAAAAAATGGAAGCCAATGTTCCAATTTGATCGTATATATCCATATATGCTTATCAAATGTTCGTAACTTCTTTTGAACCAAATATTTGTCATACGTATCCGAATGCATTTGGGGAAAGGAGGTAACTAGTCAAATATTCCCAAGATTTAAGAATTGTAAGACAAATTGGGAAATTTTGTAGGGAGGTTAAAGGCCCCTTTGCGTCATGCCAACATATATAAATTATGTGCATACTTGTATCAATATGGGCCCAATCAAGGGGCCCCGAAACCCCTCCATAGTTTGTCTTTTTTATGTATTCATTGGTCTGCTGACCTTACAAAATCACGTACACCGGGTTTCTTGCGTCATGTGGGGTGGAAGTGCGCCATGCTTGGCCGAGAAAGTGGCCCTCTGAGCTTACACTAAGTGGTCGGGAGTGGGTGTCATCGCCTCGGAATATACCAGTTTCGAACTTAAACCCCCTCTCGCCAAAAAAGAAGGGAGTTCGCTCTTTATAACCTTGTGCAGACTCTTGCCTGATCCACAGTTTTATCATATAAGAAGCTACTCATAAAAAGTAATGTTTGTATTTAAAGGAGAAATCGTAATTGGCCATTGTGACTTCCAAACGCACGGTTGGGAATATATTTGTCAAAAGGAAAAGAAATGACCCTACATTACAGCGACCTCGTCAATAATTATTTAAAATTTCTTATAAATTGCAGCCCTTTAAGCTCTTGCCCCCTCAGGCATCAATTTAAGAAAATGTGTTGAGGGGGGGAGTAAATGAATTTTAAAATCTACAGAAACAATTTTTTTTATTGAAAACACCAAAATGCCTATTTTCAAGATCTAGGAGGGTCAAAAAATCGAGGGTGAGGGCAAATGCCTTCTTCCGCTCCCTCGCATAGCTGCCACTTTTTTTTATTAGGGTGCGCGGTCTCGATCTCGAGCCACCTCAAAACCTAGCAGTTACTCCCCGCGAAAAGCCTAAAGGGGGGTCTCCTAGTCTTAGTTTATATATTTGGTAAGTGTATGTAACTCAACGAATCACTATTCCGACAACAATCATGTGACTATGTAAAGCATACCCGAATCGAGTACTGCTGTCTTTCAATTGGCTTCCGATGATCACAAGAGAGTAGGCTATAGGCTTGTTTTTTTTTTTTTTTTTGTTTGTTTTTTTTTTTTTTTTTTAGAACGTCGTCTGACAGGGTCTTTTGCTAGTTTAAAGTTATTCACTCTTAATAAACTGTTAGTGAGCCACAGTTGACTCCCCCCTAAAAAAAAAATCACCTCGTGCACTGCTACAATTAATTTGTGTTCTCGTAAATCTTAATTTTTGTGTATATTACTCATTAAGACAATTTCTTCGGTGTTTGATCAATGGCTTGTGGTTACAAAAAAGGGAAATAAAAATCAACATCACTTTATAAAGAGTGGAATTAAAGTTTTTGACATGAGGAGTGATTTTGCATTTTCAAGGTTTTTAGCCGTAATAATTTACAACTTGTGTGTCGCAAATGAGTAATAATATTTTATAATAAAATACTGTTCATGTTGTCAATGCCATGATTTCTGAGGTCATGAAGTCTGAGCCAAGGAAAGAAGTTGCAAATTTAGACGCTGTAATTGTCAAATTTAATTGTGCATTTTTAAATTCTGAGGACGATTGTGTAAGAGTCACGTCGGCATTTTCGCGTAGCTAGACAATAATTTTTCAAGAAACCGTTTTTATATTTGCCATTCTATTAGTTGGGAAATTACATTGTCATGATGTTGAACTATTTCAACTGATAACTCGTCTCAATTGTACATTTCTGTGAGCTGTTATTACTCTGCACTCTTTAATCAGTTTCAAAGCTTACATTTTCACCAACCGGCCGGGAAGAACAGCAAATCTCTTAATATAAAGCTGTACAGGACCATGTCCAGGATTTTATGGGGGCGGGGGTTCACCAAAAATATTTGGTACTGATTAAGAAAGCGGTAAACACGCGATAAGTGACGTTTCGTTAATGCTAATGAAATAAAACAAAATAAGATGAAAATATAATATTTTAGAAACAAATTTGGGCTATATATTTGCACATTAGGGTGGAAGGTAAAGCATAGCATATATTAAATACGTAACCTAACCTAGGTACCTTTTCCCCCCCTAAATCCCAAAAAAGCAAAACTTTATATGGTACTCCTGTATTAAACGTACTCTTTCATATACTGCTAGTTTGGTTAATGCTAATGAAATAAAATAAAATAGGATGAATATACAATAGTTTAGAAACAAATTTGGGCTATATATTTGCACATTAGGGGGGTTTGGGGGTAAAGCATAGCACATTAAATACGTAACCTAACCTAACCTAGGTACCTTTTTTCCCCCTAAACCCCAAAAAAGCCAAACTCTAAATGGTACTCCTGTATTAAACGTACTCTTTCATATACTGCTAGTTTGGTTAATGCTAATCAAATAAAATAAAATAGGATGAATATATGATAGTTTAGAAACAAATTTGGTTTATGTATTTGCACATTAGGGGGGGGGGTTTGGGGGTAAAGCACAGCATAGATTAAATACGTAACCTAACCTAGGTACCTCCCCCCCCCTAAACCCCAAAAAACAACAGTATATCGTATACGCAATGAAAACCACGCTATGGGCTACATTGCATTACTCTATAGCGGTGTCTTGAATTAACCCGTCAAAAACGGGTTTTTCGTGACTGGTTTCCATTGCAGTATATAAAAGAGTACGTTTAATACAGGAGTACCCTTTAAATATTGTAGACGCAATGAAAAACCACGGTTTGCAATCCAATTCTCTTCAATTCCAATTCTCTAAAGAAACCCGTTTGACTAGTTTCTTCCCTATACAATTGTTGCGTGTTTACCGCTTTCTTAACCAGTACCAAATATTTTTTCGAGTGGTGGTTCCAAAAGTTTTTTGTTCAAGGGGAGTTCTAGTTTTTTTTTTTTACCGGCATTTTCAAAACCAATTTACGAGTCAAAGAGTTTTTTTTTATAGGAGAAATAGTCTTTTTACCAGCATTTTTGCGACTAATTTATGAGTCAGAGATTTTTTTAGGGGGGGGGGGACTAAACCACACTCCCATGGATAAGCCTGTGAAGCTGTGTTTAATGAGTATACAGCTTTTATTCTTCTGGTGTAGTTGAAGACCTTAACTGAAATCTGAATGTCTTCTCCTACTGGTAGTAGCTTGAATACTGCAGACAATCAAACATGAAAGAGAAGTTTTTAGATTTTTTTTTTTGGGGGGGGGGAGGGGTATACCCCATCCCCACGGATAACCCTCTAAAGTTGCATCTAAGGAATATGCAGCTTTTAGTTACAGATTGTAACTGAAGTTTGAATTTCTTCTAATAGTGGTAATAGTAGTTGAATAATGCAGACAGACAAGCACTTGAAGGGGGGGGGGGGCTTTGGGCCCGCACCTCCATACAATGAAATAGTGAGATACAATTTTCCCAATTATTTCTTATGTTTAAGATACCATTTTTCTTTTAATTTGGATTCCTCCCTCCAGATAAATTCCCGCGTACATGCTTGTTGTTGTTGTGCTGAAATTTAAATATTGGCCCCTGTTTTATTTTAGTTAATTTTATATTAATGCCGAATTGTTTTATTGTTCTCAAAAATTGCTACCAGTGTTTCACCTGCATGGTTTGTAACCGTCTAGAAAATTTGTAGACTAATCTCTTGGGGAAGTGGACAAGTATTTATTCTCGCTGTTTTTAATTCATTGCTAAGTTACGCATAATTAGAAGCCGAATGTAGTTTTATTGACACAACAAAAATATATAAAACCTTATCTTTGATTTCCTATGGGCCAAATTATTCATTGTGGCGTTACTCATTATGCCGATACAATGTGGAAAGTCCTCAAGTGGTCACTCCAACCTTAAAAAAAAACGTACCAAGAAAAAAAACCTACTATTTCTAATAGAACATTTTTTGAATTAAAAATAAATTGTTTTAAATTTAAAAAGTTACATCTATTCATACCTGAAAACCTGTATTTTCTAGGATTTTTCCTTTGATTGTTCCATTTTTGTCAGTGTTGCAATGTTAAATCTGGAAAATAAATAAGTGAAATCTACGCCTTCAAAGGAAAGCTACACTTTCGTAAGGTGTTTGGTGCCATTTGTTTTAGCTTATTTTTGTCTCACCCCCCCCCCTTCTTTCTTTTTTTTTAAACTTGGCACCCGCTACTACCAAAACTGTGTAACTGCATATGGAGGCCGTTCTCATCTACAGTTAAATTTTCTATTCTTCATAATTTTAAAAATATACACATTCAAGGCCGTAGCCAGGGGGGCTAGGGGATTTGACCCCCCCCCCCCCTCTCCAAAATGTTTGTCCGGCTCGTAAAAACATAACATAAATGAATATAAACAAATTCTGATGCGTTTTATCAAGTTTTTGTAACCCCCTCCCCTCCCCCCCCCAAAAAAAAAATTGTGTACCCCACCTACCTAAAAAAAATCCTCGATACGACCCTGTACATTTGGTTTTGTAAGTTTTCACTTAATCAACTAAATCTACCATACTTCATTTTCATTGTCCATGATACTTCAGAATAATGTCTAATTAATCTTATTCCTAACTAACGGGCACTAAAAATTAGGCCGTATTATACTTTGTCCTTAGCAAACATAAGTCAATTAGTGTTTTCTCCTGTCGTTTTTGCTGAGACTTATTTTTTGTTTAACTTTTCAGCTGATCTGTCAGGTGCAATTTTCTTAGCGTCTGTTTCTCATTTGGTGTTGTTGGAGTCCAATTTTCTACAATTTATTTATAGACAAAGTTGAAATTCCAACTCCGATCCTTTAGAAATATCTGTCAAGGGCCAAACACTGGTTTGCGTTGAAGGTTTTTTCCGGAATAATGCCAATCCTTTCTGTGTCTCTTTGACGCAAATTAGATTGCTGTAGATGTTTCGTGAAAGCATTAGAAATGATGCATATACAGCACTAAGTTGTTGTTTAAAGACAGTGTGAATCAATCAAGTAATATTGTGAGTAATTAAAGTGGTAGGAATCCGTAAAAATAAAAATGCAAAGTTGAATGATAAAAAAAGAAAAATTAATGATGATAATAAAATGTTTATTAAATTTTTATATGCTAGGTGTTACCCTCGTTGAAATGCCTTTATCTTAGATTTTTCTTTGGAAATAAACGAATAGCCAAAATTCTGTTTTGGTTGGCGTGGAACTTATTTTTGGACTCATTTTTTGGTCTAAAGTTAATATTTGCCGTTAATTATAAAAGAAAATATGGAGTAGAGGGTTTCAAATGTCCTCCTCTCGAGTAAAATACGATCTTGAATAATTATGACATAGAGTTTATAAAGCAGAATTCTCTACGTTTCTTTGCTCAAGGACCCCTAAGTCGGTAGGATGAAGGCTGTGGAGTCTTTCGTAGAATTTTATTTTTTCAAATGTACGCAGTAAATGACAAATGATAGGTTACATTGGAATAATAGATACATTCTGAAATTCATTAAAATAAAGCCCCAGTTGGGTAGCTTGGTATCCAACCCGGTGGACCCAGTCCCAGTCCACTAAGTTTGCGGTTTTGTAATTCAAGGACACCTTTACCGGGAAGATGAAATCCGCTGACCCCTCCGTAGGATAATACTTTTAAATGCACAAAGTAAAATAATAAAGGATCAGCTAATTGGAATAGAGTAAACTATATAGAAAACGAACGGAAGTACGTCTAAACCTTGAAATATTTCTGAGGAACCCTGGCCTAGAAACCCGGCACTAAATACTTCTTTGGGGGAATTATTTGGAGCAAGTGGCAATGATTAGCCTAGTAAAATTTATTCAGTATTGAATACTGATTCATCCGAAGTCAAATTGAAACTTTTTTTATGACTAGATTGCTACAAAGTCCCGTAAATTTGTCTCTTTTGAGAACCTTTATCGTACTAACAAACTATTACCTACGCTTGTATAAACGGTAACTTCGCACAGGAAAGGGGATGCCCTCTTCCCAAGATTTGCTCGAAGGACGTCCCCTCCCCCTGTAAAATATAAAACAGCGGCCTAAAAATATACTTTTGTTGTGTTGAAACACAACTTTATCCCTTAAATAAAATTTTCTGACTCCCCCCCCCCAAAAGAAGGTAATCTTTTCTTTTGATAATATCATATTTATTATGTTTAAAATAACTTAGTTTAGTATTTTTCTGTCAGTTTTTCAGATTCATATTTTTCAGGTCTATTATTTTTTTTGGAATAAAACTACATCACTAAAATATAATTTTTTTTATTGCACTTCAGAATTTGTTAAATTAATAAGAGAAATTAGATTTAGCTTTTTTTCCGATTCTTTATTTATTATTCTCTTGAGCTAGAGCATGAAATGTTTCTAGTTTCCGGAAATTTTCAGGGTGTTGTAACGGGAAAATATTCTTAGGAATCGATCCAAAGAAAGAGAGCTTTGTATACCACACAGGCTAAGAGTGTAATTCAATTTTCTTGGATTTTGTTTTTCGTCTACTTGATTAGGTCTTAGTTAATACACTGGAAGTTAATGTAAACAAAATCACCTTTAAGCATTACTTTAAGCAACATTACAACTGACGTAAATTCGGGGAGGGGGGGAGTTCTAGTTTTTTTCTCCTAGTTTTTTAAGAACACATTTTTTTTTGTATATTCATCGCAAAGCCTTTTTTTTGGTATTTTCGTTGACAAAAATTGAAGAACAACAAAATTGTCTGAATAGATTTTAAAAATACGCCTCCTCCTTCATTATCAGGAATTGACGCCACTGCTCTTTCGTAAATCTGAACGTTTAATTATTCTAAGTAACATTAAAAGTTTACTTTCTGTCTTCTCATTTTTCTCATATAATCTTTATCATTTGGGTTACTTTTTGTTAATCTACTTAACACGAGTTCGGCCGCGGTTTGATATATTTTAAAAATAGAGATTTATACCCCACCATAAGCGAATCTAAGTCCGTTTTCCATAATCTCTTTTGTTTCTTAAGATATTTTTTTGTGTGTTTTCCCCCAAGATTCTTATTGGTCGAGGTGGTACTGTCTGAAATGCAAGGGATCCGCATGCGTTTGGCGGGTTATTGTGTGTTGAAGGATTGTATTTTGCTCTTTGATTGGTTTAGACAATTGAAAGAGAACTAGAACTTTAATTTGCGATCGAATGAGCCCTCTCCAATGTTTCCACGATTATATATTCGGTATGATGAAGCTTTTGAATAATATAAAATCAATTGAGCGTTTTCCAATTTGAAAAGAACTTGGAAAATCTTTGATATAAAATGATGAATATTTTCTCCTTTCGTTTGTCATTCTAGTTCTAGGCATCTTTTGTCTTTTTTAAAGATGTTTATCGCTATTATACGTTTTCCAATTATTTTTTTCTCTGAAAGCTCAGTTGCCAGTTATTAAATTTTGAATGTCATAAGACATCCAATAAGCAACTTTTCTTTAAACCAACCAGAGATAAACCATCTCTGGTTTATGCCTGAAGAAATAATTTGATTTTGAAGCATTTTGAATCAAAATTGATGCTGTCACATCTTAGAAGGTCAGGGAAAAACCTTCGTGTGTAGGAAAACTACATAATTTGGAGGAACTCTTACGTACATCTTGGAAACGAGTGAGTGCATTCCTAATAGGATACCTAAAGGTAATCAGTGCGCTTATTTTAACTAGCACGTATTTAGAGGGGGGGGTTAGGACTTTACAAATATCCCCTTTATAAATGTTAAGATTTTTACGACCTTAGTAATATTTGCGTATACTTTTTATATATTGCCTATTTTGGGGGATTTCGATGAGCTTAGGAAGAACCACTGTTATCAAAATTTTTGGCCTGCTCTTGCTTTTATGGCTCCTGGATGTTGGAAAAAAATACCTTGATTTAATTTATCTAGGACTCAAAACGCAAAATAAATAATTTCTGAGACCACACTGGCTAATCATGATAAAACATAAAATTGCGAAGAAAGGAAGAAAACGAGGACAATTGACAGCCAGTGAAAATTTTTTCACTGGCTGTTAATTGTCCTCGTTTTCTTCCTTTCTTCGCGATTTTATGTTTTATAACTCAAAATGTTATGGAATAGTTAGATACTGCCATTTTTTTCACATCCCGGTCAAGGAAATAGGGTCACCTAGTAAAGAGTGACCCTAGACTTGTCCTAGTCGAATGTTTTGCGCGCTAGACTTGAGACCCTTTGTTCGTGGGGACAGGGATTCAAGTCCTGGCGTCGCTGGTTGTTCGGTCTGGAACGGGGGTCAGTGGCGTGACTCTGTAAGCGCAGTCAGAGTCGACCCAGCTCTAAATGGCCACCTGGAAAAATTACGGGATGGTGAACAGGAAGGTTTGCGAAAGAACAGGATGGCTGGCTCCAACCCCCCATTGCACTTCCTGACTGAAGGGTCATGAAACGGAGATCAGCATCGCTGGTAGGGATTGTAAAATCCAATGCCGTATTCTTTGCCTTTTTCCTTTTCAATGCCTTTTGTTCCCCCACAGGTCCACGTGGCATCAGACCAGAATTTCAAGTTAGCCATCCTAACGTCCTACTTGTCCAAATAATGTGCCTTAGAGGAGACGTTATTCATGCAGTCTAGGGATAAGGGCCCCAAATCATTCAAATAGCATATTTAAAACTAGCCCATCCAATAGCTTTATAGATGCATTTTAGAAGAAAGGTCGATATTTTACATCTCGTTGTAAAAGGATTGATCAAAGATTTCAGTCTATATGATTTTGTAGACATATATAATCACACATGCGAATATAGAAGCTTTATAGGTATTTTAGACCCTGTTGAATCGGGATTGATCAAAGATTTCAGACTATATGATTTTGTAGACATATGTATGCACACATGCGTATATAGAAGCTTTGTAGATGCATTTTAGACCCTGTTGAATTGGGATTCATCAAAGATTTCAATCTATATGATTTATATATATATATATATATATATATATATATATATATATATATTATATATATATATATATATATATATATATATATATATAATATATATATATATATATATTATATATATATATATATATATATATATATATATATATATATATATATATATATATAGATATATATATATATATATATATATACATGCGTATTTAGAAGCTTTGTAGATGCATTTTAGACCCTGTTGATTTTGTAGACATATTAATATATATATATATATATATATATATATATATATATATATATATATATATATATATATATATATATATATATATATATATGAAAGCTTTATAGATGTATTTTAGGGTTCTAGGCATTTACCCCCCTCTCCCCTTGGGATATAAGGCTTTCCAAATTTAAGAATTTATTTGAATTTTATTTTTTTTTCAATTTCCGTAGGGGGAAGGAATTTTGGTACTTGTGTATTATGCGAGTAGAGATGACCCTATAACTCCGACGCGAACACCATATATGGGCATAGAGTCATTAGTGAGAATGATTGCGTAATCGGTCAATGACCTCTTTCTCCAGGTGTGTTTTTGGCACGCTCTCAACGAATGCCAAGGTCAATGTTGTTATTGTTTCCGAGGCAAAATGCCAAGATCAATGACAGAGTCATTAGAGAGAACACGTGGTTAATGGGGTCAATGTTGTTGTCGTTCGAAGCAAAGTTAATGACACTTCCTTCCTGTTCGAGGCAGATGTTATGATCCAGAAATAGTATTTGTTGTTGTTATTCGAGTCAGATGTTATGAGGTTCCCGGAAACAGTTAATGACACTTCCTTCCTGTTCGAGACAGATGTTATGATCCGGAAATAGTATTTGTTATTGTTTCCGAGCCAAATGTTACGAGTTCCCGGGAAACAGTTAATTAATGTCTGACAGATGACGTCAAGTTAATTAATGTCTTTGCATTTCCAAAGAGAATTGTCTCCGAGAAACAGTTAGATCACACATGATGTCATGATTGATTGATTGACACGAAAGGGGAATTAATTTGTTATTCTAAAGAGAATTGATTCACGAAAGGGAAATTAATTTGGAGTTCTAACAAGAGAATCGTTTCCGAGGCAGATGTTTTGATCTTAGCGCGCGAAAAGGTTTCCAAATAATTGAAATAAGCCAGCGCAGGGATGCCAAACAAAAGGAACATGCTGAAATTCCGTTTGGGGATAATTTTGGCGAAACCGTTTTAGCTAATTTATGGAACTATTACGATGAAACAGTTAGAGACATTTTGAAAGAAGATTTTAGGAAAGGTTTTAGAAGAGAATTTGAGGGTGAAACTCTGTGGTCCTTATAATACACAAGTTCCATTTGAACAGTGTTGTGAGGTCCTCTACCCCAACCCCAAAGGGTTCCGATCCCCCACCCCAACCCCGAAGGAAGCCCCCGGTACTCAAAGGCCCCCAAGCTCCCAAAGAGCCCCAGCCCCCCCCCCCCCCACAAACGCCCTCCTCAGACCCTCAAAGGCCCTCCTCTGGTCCTCAAAGGCCCATCGAGCTCCCAAAAGACCACCGGGGTCCCAAAGGCCATCACCCGGTCCCCAAATGTCCCCCAGGCTCCCAACTGCCTCCCCCGGACCCCCAAAGGCCCTCCCTTTGGTCCCCAAAGGTCCCCACAGGCTCCCAAAGGGCCCCCCGGACCCCCAAAGGCCCTCCCCCCGGTCCTCAAATGTCCACCGGGCTCCCAAAGGACCAATCGGTCCTCAAGGGCCTCCAGACCCACAAAGGCTCTCCCTGGGCTCCCAAAGGACCACCCAGCCCTTGGTTTAGTTTTAGTTAAAAGTATAGAGTGTTTTAGCTTAGAGTCATAACTTAGAGTTGTTCTTGAAGTTCTAGTTTAGTTTAATTTTAGTTAAGAGTTTGATGTTTTACCTTTGAGTTTCAGTTAGAGTTTTAGTTTGGTTTAGTTTTAGTTAAGAGTTTGTAGTTTTAGCTTAGAGTCTTAGCTTAGAGTTTAAGTTAGAGTTGTTGTGTAGTTTAGTTTTAGTTAAGAGTTTAGAGTCTTAGCTTAGAGTTTTAGTTTAGAGTTTTTAGCTTAGAGTCTTAGCTTAGAGTCTTAGCTTAGAGTTTAAGTTTAGAGTTTTTAGCTTAGAGTCTTAGCTTAGAGTTTTTGTTGAAGTTCTAGTTTAGTTTAGTTTTAATTAATAGCTTAGAGTTTTTGTTAGAGTTCTAGTTTAGTTTAATTTTATTTTAGAGTTTAGAGTTTTAGCTTAGTCTTAGCTTAGAGTTTTTTTTGTTAGAGTTCTAGTTTAGTTTAATTTTAGTTAAGAGTTTGATTTTTTTTCCTTTGAGTTTCAGTTAGAGTTTTAGTTTAGTTTTAGTTAAGAGTTTGGTGTTTTACCTTAGAGTCTTAGCTTAGAGTTTTTATTTGAGTTTTAGTTTATTTTAGTTTTAGTTAAGAGTTTAGAATTTTAGCTTAGAGTCTTAGCTCAGAGTTTTTGTTAGAGTCATAGTTTATTTTATTTTTAGTTAAGAGTTTAGAGTTTCAGTTAGAGTTCTAGTTTAGTTTAGTTTTAGTTAAGAGTTTAGAGTTTTTAGCTTAGAGTCTTAGCTTAGAGTTTTTGTTAGGGTTCTAGTTTAGTTTAGTTTTAATTAATAGCTTAGAGTTTTGTTAGAGTTCTAGTTTAGTTTAATTTTATTTAAGAGTTTAGAGTTTTAGCTTAGAGTTTTTGTTAGAGTTCTAGTTTAGTTTACATATAGTTAAGAGTTTGGAGTTTTACCTTAGAGACCTAGCTTAGAATTTTAGTTTAGTTTAGTTTTAGTTAAGAGTTTAGAGTTTTAGCCTAGAGTCTTATCTCAGAGTTTTTGTTAGAGATCTAGTTTAGTTTTAGTTAAGAGTTTAGAATTTTAGCTTAGAGTCTTAGCTTAGAGTTTTATGTTAGAGTTCTAGTTTATTTTAGTTTTAGTTAAGAGCTTAGAGTTTTTAGCTGAGAGTCATAGCTTAGAGTTTTTGTTGAAGTTCTAGTTTAGTTTAGTTTTAGTTAATAGTTTAGAGTTTTAGCTTAGAGTCTTAGCCTAGAGTTTTTGTTAGAGTTGACGTTTAGTTTAGTAATAGTTAAGAGTTTAGAGTTTTAGCATAGAGTCTTAGCTTAGAGTTTTTGTTAGAGTTCTAGTTTAGTTTACATATAGTTAAGAGTTTGGAGTTTTACCTTAGAGACCTAGCTTAGAATTTTAGTTTAGTTTAGTTTTAGTTAAGAGTTTAGAGTTTTTTAGCTTAGAGTCTTAGTTTAGAGTTTTTGTTAGAGTTCTAGTTTAGTTTAGTTTTAGTTAAGAGTTTGGTGTTTTACCTTAGAGTTTTTGTTGAAGTTCTAGTTTAGTTTAGTTTTAGATAAGAGTTTAGAATTTTAGCTTAGAGTCTTAGCTTAGAGTTTTTTGTTAGAGTTCTAGTTTATTTTAGTTTTAGTTAAGAGTTTAGAGTTTTTAGCTGAGAGTCATAGCCTAGAGTTTTTGTCGAAGTTCTAGTTTAGTTCAGTTTTAGTTAAGAGTTAAGAGTTTTAGCTTAGAGTCTTAGCTTAGATTTTTTGTTAGAGTTGAAGTTTATTTTAGTATTAGTTAAGAGCTTAGAGTTTTTAGCTTAGAGTCTTAGCTTAGAGTTTTTGTTAGAGTTCTACTTTACTTTAGATATAGTTAAGACTTTGGAGTTTTACCCTAGGGACTTAGCTTAGAGTTTTTGTTAGAGTTGAAGTTTAGTTTAGTAATAGTTAAGAGTTTAGAGTTTTAGCATAGAGTCTTAGCTTAGAGTTTTTGTTAGAGTTCTTGTTTAGTTTACATATAGTTAAGAGTTTGGAGTTTTACCTTAGAGACCTAGCTTAGAATTTTAGTTTAGTTTAGTAATAGTTAAGAGTTTAGAATTTTAGCTTGGAGTCTTAGCTTAGAGTTTTTGTTAGAGTTCTAGTTTAGTTTAGTTATAGTTAAGAGTTTGGTGTTTTACCATAGAGACTTAGCTTAGAGTTTTAGTTTAGTTTAGTTTTAGTTAAGATTTTAGAGTTTTAGCTTAGAGTCTTAGCAGAGAGTTTTTGTTAGAGTTCTAGTTTAGTTTAGTTTTAGTTAAGAGTTTAGAGTCTTAGTTTAGAGTTTTTGTTAGAGTTCTAGTTTAGTTTAGTTTTAGTTAAGAGTTTGGTGTTTTACCTTAGAGTTTTTGTTGAAGTTCTAGTTTAGTTTAGTTTTAGATAAGAGTTTAGAATTTTAGCTTAGAGTCTTAGCTTAGAGTTTTTTGTTAGAGTTCTAGTTTATTTTAGTTTTAGTTAAGAGTTTAGAGTTTTTAGCTGAGAGTCATAGCCTAGAGTTTTTGTCAAAGTTCTAGTTTAGTTCAGTTTTAGTTAAGAGTTTAGAGTTTTAGCTTAGAGTCTTAGCTTAGATTTTTTGTTAGACTTGAAGTTTATTTTAGTATTAGTTAAGAGCTTAGAGTTTTTAGCTTAGAGTCTTAGCTTAGAGTTTTTGTTAGAGTTCTACTTTACTTTAGATATAGTTAAGACTTTGGAGTTTTACCCTAGGGACTTAGCTTAGAGTTTTTGTTAGAGTTGAAGTTTAGTTTAGTAATAGTTAAGAGTTTAGAGTTTTAGCACAGAGTCTTAGCTTAGAGTTTTTGTTAGAGTTCTTGTTTAGTTTACATATAGTTAAGAGTTTGGAGTTTTACCTTAGAGACCTAGCTTAGAATTTTAGTTTAGTTTAGTAATAGTTAAGAGTTTAGAATTTTAGCTTGGAGTCTTAGCTTAGAGTTTTTGTTAGAGTTCTAGTTTAGTTTAGTTATAGTTAAGAGTTTGGTGTTTTACCATAGAGACTTAGCTTAGAGTTTTAGTTTAGTTTAGTTTTAGTTAAGATTTTAGAGTTTTAGCTTAGAGTCTTAGCAGAGAGTTTTTGTTAGAGTTCTAGTTTAGTTTAGTTTTAGTTAAGAGTTTAGAGTTTTAGCCTAGAGTCTTATCTCAGAGTTTTTGTTAGAGTTCTAATTTAGTTTAGTTTTAGTTAAGAGTTTAGTGTTTTAAGCTTAGAGTCTTAGTTTAAAGTTTTTTATTGAAGTTCTAGTTTAGTTTAGAGTTTTAGCTCAGACTTAGAGTTTTAATTAGAGTTCTAGTTTAGTTTAGTTTTAGTTAAGAGTTTAGAGTTTTAGCTTAGAGTCTTAGCTTAGTGTTTTGGTTAGAGTTCTAGTTTAGTTTAGTTTTAGTTAAGAGTTTAGAGTTTTAGCTTAGAGTCTTAGCTTAGAGTTTTTGTTATAGTTCTAGTTTAGTTTAGTTATAGTTAAGAGTTTGGTGTTTTACCCTAGAGACTTAGCTTAGAGTTTTAGTCTAGTTTAGTTTTACTTAAGAGTTTAGAGTTTTAGCTTAGGGTCTCAGCTTAGAGTTTTTGCTAGAGTTCTAGTTTAGTTTAGTTTTAGTTAAGAGTTTAGTGTTTTTAGCTTAGAGTCTTAGTTTAGAGTTTTTGTTGAAGTTTAGTTTAGTTTTGGTTTAGAGTTTTAGCTTAGACTTAGAGTTTTAATTAGAGTTCTAGTTTAGTTTAGTTAGCTAAGAGTTTAGAGTTTTAGCATAGAGTCATAGCTTAGAGTTTTTGTTAGAGTTCTAGTTTAGTTTAGTTTTAGTTAAGAGTTTAGAGTTTTACCATAGAGTCTTAGCTTAGAGTTTTACTTTAAGTTATAGTTTGGTTAAGTTTTAGTTAAGAGTTTCGAGTTTTAGCTGAGTCTTAGCTTAGAGTTTTTGCTAGAGTTCTAGTTTAGTTTAGTTTTAGTTAAGAGTTTAGAGTTTTACCTTAGAGTCCTAGCTTAGAGTTTTTGTTAGAGTTCTAGTTTAGTTTAATTTTAGTTAAGAATTTGATATTTTACCTTTGAGTTTCAGTTAGAGTTCTAGTTTAGTTTACTTTTAGTTAAGAGTTTAACGTTTTACCTTGGAGTCTTAGCTTAGAGTTTTAGTTAGAGTTCTAGTTTTGTTTAGTTTTAGTTAAGAGTTTAGAATTTTAGCTTAGAGTCTTAGCTCAGAGTTTTTGTTAGAGTCCTAGTTTATTTTAGTTTTAGTTCTCCACGTTTAAGTTAGGTTAGATTAGGTTAGCTTATCATGAGCGCTCATGATAAGCTAACCTAATCTAACCTAACTTAAACGTGGAGAAACCAAACTTCTAACCTGACCTAACCTAACCTATGGTTTTGGTATTTCTATGCAATATTGTGTAATTTTGTGGTTATGCTAGTTTGGACTAAACTTCAACTCTAACTAAATCTCTAAGCTAAGATTCTATGCTAAAGCTATAAACTCTTAACTAAAACTAAACTAAACAATAACTCTAACTAAAACTCTAAGCTAAGACTCTAAGCTAAAACTATAAACCCTTAACTATAACTAAACTAAACGAAACTTCAACCCTAACTAAAACTCTAATCTAAGACTTTAAGGTAAAACTCAAAACTCTTAACTAAAACTAAACTAAACTAGAACTCTAAATAAAACAATAAGCGAAGACTTTAAGGCAAAACTCTAAACTCTTAACTAAAACTAAACTAAGCTAGAACTCTAACTATAACTCTAAGCTAAGACTCCAAGCTAAAACTCTAAACCCTTAACTATAAGTAAACTAAACTTCAACTCTAAGTAAAACTCTAAGCTAAGACTCTAAGGTGGAACTCTAAACTCTTAACTAAACTAAACTAGAACTTCAAAAACTCTAAGCTATGACTCTAAGATAAAAACTCTAAATTCTTAACTATGACTAAACTAAACTTCAACTTCAACAAAAACTCTAACCTATGACTCTATGATAAAACTCTAAACTCTTAACTAAACTAAACTAGAACTATAACAAAAACTCTAAACTACGACTCTAAGCTAAAAACTCTAAATTCTTAACTATAACTAAACTAAACTTCAACTCTAGCTAAAACTCTAAGCTGAGACTCTAAGCTAAAACTCTAAACTCTTAACTAAAACTAAACTAAACTAAAACTCTAACAAAAACTCTAAGCTAAGAATCTAAGCTAAAACTATAAACTCTTAACTAAAACTAAACTAAACTATAGCTTCAACAAAAACTCTAAGCTATGAATCTAAGCTAAAAACTCTAAACTCTTGACTAAAACTAAAC
This sequence comes from Artemia sinica, assembly GCA_027921565.1. Lineage (NCBI taxonomy): Eukaryota > Metazoa > Arthropoda > Branchiopoda > Anostraca > Artemiidae > Artemia > Artemia sinica. The sequence goes on along the minus strand of JAPEVW010000040.1, from coordinate 560,355 downwards.
TAAACTAGAAATCTAACAAAAACTGTAAGCTAAGAGTCTAAGCTAAAATTCTAAACTCTCAACTAAAACTAAACTAAACTAGAACTCTAACTAAAACTCTAAGCTATGACTCTACGGTAAAACACCAAACTCTTAACTATTACTAAACTAAACTTCAACTCTAACAAAAACTCTAAGCTAAGACTCTAAGCTAAAACTCTAAACTATTAACTAAAACTAAAATAAACTAAAACTTCAACAAAACTCTAAGCTAGGACTCTATGGTAAAAACTGAACTCTTAACTAAAACTAAAATAAACTAGAACTCTAAAAAAACTCTAAGCTAAGACTCTAAGCTGAAATTCTAAATTCTTAACCAAAACTAAACTAAACTAGAACTCTAACTAAAAACTCTAAGCTAAGACCCTAAGGTAAAACACCAAACTCTTAACTAAAACTAAACTAGAACTCTAACTGAAACTCAGAGGTACAAAATCAAACTCTTAACTAAAATTAAACTAAACTAGAACCCTAACAAAAAACTCTAAGGTAAGACTCTAAGGTAAAACACCAAACTCTTAACTAAAACTAAACTAGAACTCTAACTGAAACTCTAAGGTAAAACACCAAACTCTTAACTAAAACTAAACTAGAACTCTAATTGAAACTCAAGGGTAAAAAAAATAAAACTCTTAACTAAAATTAAACTAAACTAGAACTCTAACAAAAAAACTCTAAGCTAAAACTCTAAACTCTTAAATAAAATTAAACTAAACTAGAACTCTAACAAAAACTCTAAGCTATTAACTAAAACTAAACTAAACTAGAACTTCAACAAAAACTCTAAGCTAAGACTCTAAGGTAAAAACTCTAAACTCTTAACTAAAACTAAACTAAACTAGAACTCTAACTGAAACTCAAATGTAAAACTCTAAACTATTAACTAAAACTAAACTAAACTAGAACTCTAACAAAAACTCTGAGCTAAGACTCTAAGCTAAAATTCTAAACTCTTAACTAAAACTAAACAAAACTAGAACTCTAACTAAAACTCTAAGCTAAGACTCCAAGGTAAAACGTTAAACTCTTAACTAAAAGTAAACTAAACTAGAACTCTAACTGAAACTCAAAGGTAAAATATCAAATTCTTAACTAAAATTAAACTAAACTAGAACTCTAACAAAAACTCTAAGCTATTAACTAAAACTAAACTAAACTAGAACTTCAACAAAAACTCTAAGCTAAGACTCTAAGCTAAAAACTCTAAACTCTTAACTAAAACTAAACTAAACTAGAACTCTAACTGAAACTCAAATGTAAAACTCTAAACTATTAACTAAAACTAAACTAAACTAGGACTCTAACAAAAACTCTGAGCTAAGACTCTAAGCTAAAATTCTAAACTCTTAACTAAAACTAAACAAAACTAGAACTCTAACTAAAACTCTAAGCTAAGACTCCAAGGTAAAACGTTAAACTCTTAACTAAAAGTAAACTAAACTAGAACTCTAACTGAAACTCAAAGGTAAAATATCAAATTCTTAACTAAAATTAAACTAAACTAGAACTCTAACAAAAACTCTAAGCTAGGACTCTAAGGTAAAACTCTAAACTCTTAACTAAAACTAAACTAAACTAGAACTCTAGCAAAAACTCTAAGCTAAGACTCAGCTAAAACTCGAAACTCTTAACTAAAACTTAACCAAACTATAACTTAAAGTAAAACTCTAAGCTAAGACTCTATGGTAAAACTCTTAACTAAAACTAAACTAAACTAGAACTCTAACAAAAACTCTAAGCTATGACTCTATGCTAAAACTCTAAACTCTTAGCTAACTAAACTAAACTAGAACTCTAATTAAAACTCTAAGTCTAAGCTAAAACTCTAAACCAAAACTAAACTAAACTTCAACAAAAACTCTAAACTAAGACTCTAAGCTAAAAACACTAAACTCTTAACTAAAACTAAACTAAACTAGAACTCTAGCAAAAACTCTAAGCTGAGACCCTAAGCTAAAACTCTAAACTCTTAAGTAAAACTAAACTAGACTAAAACTCTAAGCTAAGTCTCTAGGGTAAAACACCAAACTCTTAACTATAACTAAACTAGAACTATAACAAAAACTCTAAGCTAAGACTCTAAGCTAAAACTCTAAACTCTTAACTAAACTAACTAAACTAGAACTCTAACAAAAACACTAAGCTAAGACTCTAAGCTAAAACTCTAAACTCTTAACTAAAACTAAACTAAACTAGAACTCTAATTAAAACTCTAAGTCTGAGCTAAAACTCTAAACTAAATTAGAACTCCAACAAAAACTTTAAACTAAGACTCTAAGCTTAAAACACTAAACTCTTAACTAAAACTAAACTAAATTAGAACTCTAACAAAAACTCTGAGATAAGACTCTAGGCTAAAACTCTAAACTCTTAACTAAAACTAAACTAAACTAGAACTCTAACAAAAACTCTCTGCTAAGACTCTAAGCTAAAACTCTAAAATCTTAACTAAAACTAAACTAAACTAAAACTCTAAGCTAAGTCTCTATGGTAAAACACCAAACTCTTAACTATAACTAAACTAAACTAGAACTCTAACAAAAACTCTAAGCTAAGACTCCAAGCTAAAATTCTAAACTCTTAACTATTACTAAACTAAACTAAAATTCTAAGCTAGGTCTCTAAGGTAAAACTCCAAACTCTTAACTATATGTAAACTAAACAAGAACTCTAACAAAAACTCTAAGCTAAGACTCTATGCTAAAACTCTAAACTCTTAACTATTACTAAACTAAACTTCAACTCTAACAAAAACTCTAAGCTAAGTCCCTAGGGTAAAACTCCAAAGTCTTAACTATATCTAAAGTAAAGTAGAACTCTAACAAAAACTCTAAGCTAAGACTCTAAGCTAAAAACTCTAAGCTCTTAACTAATACTAAAATAAACTTCAACTCTAACAAAAAATCTAAGCTAAGACTCTAAGCTAAAACTCTAAACTCTTAACTAAAACTGAACTAAACTAGAACTTCGACAAAAACTCTAGGCTATGACTCTCAGCTAAAAACTCTAAACTCTTAACTAAAACTAAAATAAACTAGAACTCTAACAAAAAACTCTAAGCTAAGACTCTAAGCTAAAATTCTAAACTCTTATCTAAAACTAAACTAAACTAGAACTTCAACAAAAACTCTAAGGTAAAACACCAAACTCTTAACTAAAACTAAACTAAACTAGAACTCTAACAAAAACTCTAAACTAAGACTCTAAACTCTTAACTAAAACTAAACTAAACTAGAACTCTAACAAAAACTCTCTGCTAAGACTCTAAGCTAAAACTCTAAAATCTTAACTAAAACTAAACTAAACTAAAACTCTAAGCTAAGTCTCTATGGTAAAACACCAAACTCTTAACTATAACTAAACTAAACTAGAACTCTAACAAAAACTCTAAGCTAAGACTCCAAGCTAAAATTCTAAACTCTTAACTATTACTAAACTAAACTAAAATTCTAAGCTAGGTCTCTAAGGTAAAACTCCAAACTCTTAACTATATGTAAACTAAACAAGAACTCTAACAAAAACTCTAAGCTAAGACTCTATGCTAAAACTCTAAACTCTTAACTATTACTAAACTAAACTTCAACTCTAACAAAAACTCTAAGCTAAGTCCCTAGGGTAAAACTCCAAAGTCTTAACTATATCTAAAGTAAAGTAGAACTCTAACAAAAACTCTAAGCTAAGACTCTAAGCTAAAAACTCTAAGCTCTTAACTAATACTAAAATAAACTTCAACTCTAACAAAAAATCTAAGCTAAGACTCTAAGCTAAAACTCTAAACTCTTAACTAAAACTGAACTAAACTAGAACTTCGACAAAAACTCTAGGCTATGACTCTCAGCTAAAAACTCTAAACTCTTAACTAAAACTAAAATAAACTAGAACTCTAACAAAAAACTCTAAGCTAAGACTCTAAGCTAAAATTCTAAACTCTTATCTAAAACTAAACTAAACTAGAACTTCAACAAAAACTCTAAGGTAAAACACCAAACTCTTAACTAAAACTAAACTAAACTAGAACTCTAACAAAACTCTAAACTAAGACTCTAAGCTAAAACTCTAAACTCTTAACTAAAACTAAACTAAACTAAAATTCTAAGCTAGGTCTCTAAGGTAAAACTCCAAACTCTTAACTATATGTAAACTAAACTAGAACTCTAACAAAAACTCTAAGCTAAGACTCTATGCTAAAACTCTAAACTCTTAACTATTACTAAACTAAACGTCAACTCTAACAAAAACTCTAGGCTAAGACTCTAAGCTAAAACTCTAAACTATTAACTAAAACTAAACTAAACTAGAACTTCAACAAAAACTCTAAGCTATGACTCTCAGCTAAAAACTCTAAGCTCTTAACTAAAACTAAAATAAACTAGAACTCTAACATAAAACTCTAAGCTAAGACTCTAAGCTAAAATTCTAAACTCTTAACTAAAACTAAACTAGAACTCTAACAAAAACTCTGAGATAAGACTCTAGGCTAAAACTCTAAACTCTTAACTAAAACTAAACTAAACTAAAATTCTAAGCTAGGTCTCTAAGGTAAAACTCCAAACTCTTAACTATATGTAAACTAAACTAGAACTCTAACAAAAACTCTAAGCTAAAACTCTAAACTCTTAAATAAAATTAAACTAAACTAGAACTCTAACAAAACTCTAAGCTATTAATTAAAACTAAACTAAACTAGAACCCTAACAAAAACTCTAAGCTAAGACTCTAAGCTAAAAACTCTAAACTCTTAACTAAAACTAAACTAAACTAGAACTCTAACTGAAACTCTAAACTCTTAACTAAAAATAAAATAAACTATGACTCTAACAAAAACTCTGAGCTAAGACTCTAAGCTAAAATTCTAAACTCTTAACTAAAACTAAAATAAACTAAAACTCAAATAAAAACTCTAAGCTAAGACTCTAAGGTAAAACACCAAACTCTTAACTAAAACTAAACTAAAACTCTAACTGAAACTCAAAGGAAAAAAAATCAAACTCTTAACTAAAATTAAACTAAACTAGAACTCTAACAAAAAAAACTCTAAGCTAAGACTAAGCTAAAACTCTAAACTCTAAAATAAAATTAAACTAAACTAGAACTCTAACAAAAACTCTAAGCTATTAATTAAAAAACTAAACTACTAACTAGAACTCTGCAAATCAAAAAACTCTAAGCTAAGACTCTAAGCTCTAAAAACTCTAGAAACTCTAACTTAAACTCTAAGCTAAGACTCTAAGCTAAAACTCTAAACTCTTAACTAAAACTAAACTAAACTAGAACTTCAACAAAAACTCTAAGCTAAGACTCTAAGCTAAAAACTCTAAACTAAAACTCTAAGCTAAGACTCTAAACTCTTAACTAAAACTAAACTACACAACAACTCTAACTTAAACTCTAAGCTAAGACTCTAAGCTAAAACTACAAACTCTTAACTAAAACTAAACCAAACTAAAACTCTAACTGAAACTCAAAGGTAAAACATCAAACTCTTAACTAAAATTAAACTAAACTAGAACTTCAAGAACAACTCTAAGTTATGACTCTAAGCTAAAACACTCTATACTTTTAACTAAAACTAAACCAAGGGCTGGGTGGTCCTTTGGGAGCCGGGGAGAGCCTTTGTGGGTCTGGAGGCCCTTGAGGACCGATTGGTCCTTTGGGAGCCCGGTGGACATTTGAGGACCGGGGGGAGGGCCTTTGGGGGTCCGGGGGGCCCTTTGGGAGCCTGTGGGGACCTTTGGGGACCAAAGGGAGGGCCTTTGGGGGTCCGGGGGAGGCAGTTGGGAGCCTGGGGGACATTTGGGGACCGGGTGATGGCCTTTGGGACCCCGGTGGTCTTTTGGGAGCTCGATGGGCCTTTGAGGACCAGAGGAGGGCCTTTGAGGGTCTGAGGAGGGCGTTTGGGGGGGGGGGGCTGGGGCTCTTTGGGAGCTTGGGGGCCTTTGAGTACCGGGGGCTTCCTTCGGGGTTGGGGTGGGGGATCGGAACCCTTTGGGGTTGGGGTAGAGGACCTCACAACACTGTTCAAATGGAACTTGTGTATTATAAGGACCACAGAGTTTCACCCTCAAATTCTCTTCTAAAACCTTTCCTAAAATCTTCTTTCAAAATGTCTCTAACTGTTTCATCGTAATAGTTCCATAAATTAGCTAAAACGGTTTCGCCAAAATTATCCCCAAACGGAATTTCAGCATGTTCCTTTTGTTTGGCATCCCTGCGCTGGCTTATTTCAATTATTTGGAAACCTTTTCGCGCGCTAAGATCAAAACATCTGCCTCGGAAACGATTCTCTTGTTAGAACTCCAAATTAATTTCCCTTTCGTGAATCAATTCTCTTTAGAATAACAAATTAATTCCCCTTTCGTGTCAATCAATCAATCATGACATCATGTGTGATCTAACTGTTTCTCGGAGACAATTCTCTTTGGAAATGCAAAGACATTAATTAACTTGACGTCATCTGTCAGACATTAATTAACTGTTTCCCGGGAACTCGTAACATTTGGCTCGGAAAACAATAACAAATACTATTTCCGGATCATAACATCTGTCTCGAACAGGAAGGAAGTGTCATTAACTGTTTCCGGGAACCTCATAACATCTGACTCGAATAACAACAACAAATACTATTTCTGGATCATAACATCTGCCTCGAACAGGAAGGAAGTGTCATTAACTTTGCTTCGAACGACAACAACATTGACCCCATTAACCACGTGTTCTCTCTAATGACTCTGTCATTGATCTTGGCATTTTGCCTCGGAAACAATAACAACATTGACCTTGGCATTCGTTGAGAGCGTGCCAAAAACACACCTGGAGAAAGAGGTCATTGACCGATTACGCAATCATTCTCACTAATGACTCTATGCCCATATATGGTGTTCGCGTCGGAGTTATAGGGTCATCTCTACTTATGCGCCACTCACTCAAGTTTACGCTGTGTAAAACTCGAGAACTAACCGGTTTTTTCCTTTTTTTTCAGCTTAGCGCAAGACAAGACAAAGACAAGTGACAGAAACATATGGAAAATATATAATTTGGGCTATATTTTTGCACCTAAGGAGGGGGGAGGGAAGTATTTGGACAGTTTGAAGTCAGAAAACAATTCTTTTTAGGCATATGCCCACTAAAAAATTACAGAAGAATAGCGAGGTATCTGGAAATTTTGTTAACTAAAAAAAAAAAAAATCAAAAAAATAATCCGAGTTTAAAGTAAATGTAATGTTTCATTTAAGTGTTTTTTCCAAGTGTTAAGTATTTTTTTTTTCAATGACCCTTTTTCCAAGTATTAAGCACTATTATTAGATTAATGTAGTGTTTCATTTAAGTGTTTTATGATGATCGCTGATCAAAGTTTATGTTATTTTTGCCTTTCATTTATGTTATTTTACGTATATTTGGCTTTAAAATATACTTATCTATCTGTCTATCTAATATTTAGAATAATAGTACCAAACACATTTTGCATGCAGACCCGCTGTACTTTACCCCCCCCCCCCTTAATGTGCAAATCTATAGCCCAAATTTATTTCTAAAGTAACGAAGACACGGGGGTATTTTCCGCAAGGGGGGGGGGATAAACGCTGGCCACCGCATTTTAGACCCTGTTGAATCAGGATTGATCAAAGATTTCAGTCTATTTGATTTTGTAGACGTATATATGCACACATGCGTATATAGAAGCTTTGTAGATACATTTTAGACCCTGTTGAATCAGGATTAATCAAAGATTTCAGTCTATTTGATTTTGTAGACATATATATATGCACACATGCGTATATAGAAGCTTTGTAGATGCATTTCAGACCCTGTCAAATCAGGATTGATCAAAGATTTGAGTCTATTTGATTTTGTAGACATATATGCACACATGCGTATATAGAAGCTTTGTAGATGCATTTTAGACCCTGTTAAATCAGGATTTATCAAAGATTTCAGTCTATTTGATTTTGTAGACATACATATGCACACATGTGTATATAGAAGCTTTGTAGATGCATTTTAGATCCTGTTAAATCTGGATTGATCAAAGATTTCAGTCTATTTGATTTTGTAGACTTAAATATGCACACATGTGTATGTAGAAGCTTTGTAGATGCATTTTAGATCCTGTTAAATCAGGATTGATCAAAGATTTCAGTCTATTTGATTTGGTAGACATATATATGCACACATGCGTATATAGAAGCTTTGTAGATGCATTTTAGACCCTGTTGAATCAGGATTGATCAAAGATTTCAGTCTATTTGATTTTGTAGACATATATATGCACACATGTGTATATAGAAGCTTTGTAGATGCATTTTAGATCCTGTTAAATCAGGATTGATCAAAGATTTCAGTCTATTTGATTTTGTAGACTTAAATATGCACACATGTGTATGTAGAAGCTTTATAGATGCATTTTAGACCCTGTTGAATCAGGATTGATCAAATATTTCAGTCTATTTGATTTTGTAGACAAATATATGCACACATGCGTATATAGAAGCTTTGTAGATGCATTTTAGATCCTGTTAAATCAGAATTGATCAAAGATTTCAGTCTATTTGATTTTGTAGACTTAAATATGCACACATGTGTATGTAGTAGCTTTGTAGGTGCATTTTAGATCCTGTTAAATCAGGATTGATCAAAGATTTCAGTCTATTTGATTTTTTAGACATATATATATGCACACATGCGTATATAGAAGCTTTGTAGATGCATTTTAGATCCTGTTAAATCAGGATTGATCAAAGATTTCAGTCTATTTGATTTTGTAGACATATATATGCACACATGCGTATATATAAGCTTTGTAGATGCATTTTAGATCCTGTTAAATCAGGATTGATCAAAGATTTCAGTCTATTTGATTTTAGAGACTTAAATATGCACACATGTGTATATAGAAGCTTTATAGATGCATTTTAGATCCTGTTAAATCAGGATTGATCAAAGATTTCAGTCTATTTGATTTTGTAGACATATATATGCACACATGCGTATATAGAAGCTTTGTAGATGCATTTTAGATCCTGTTAAATCAGAATTAATCAAAGATTTCAGTCTATTTGATTTTAGAAACTTAAATATGCACACATGTGTATATAGAAGCTTTATAGATGCATTTTAGACCCTGTTGAATCAGGATTGATCAAAGATTTCAGTCTATTTGATTTTGTAGACATATATATATGCACACATGCGTATATAGAAGCTTTGTAGATGCATTTAAGCATTTATTCAGGGCATTTAACAATGAAATCAAAGTTAAAGCGAAAATTTTCAAATAAAGGGTCATTCTTGCTTTAATGAAAATGAGTGAAAAAAAAACTTTATTCAATTTTCAAAAAAATTATATAAATATATAAAAATTTGTTACACCTAGTGTAGTTTTGCTATTTGAAAAGTCTCTTCGTTTAATTACTTTTCCCTTTTAAATCCACTCCTTTTGAATGTGTGGGACAATCTATTGGCAAAACAAAACTCACAATTGGAGCCCCCTTCTCCTCTCTCCGAAATAGATTTATCCATACGTTGCGTTGTCGTTTTATGACAAAAATGATACTAAACAAGAAAGTTTCTAAAAGAATTGAGAATTATTTATTTTAATAATAACTGCTATTAAATAGGAACCAGACATTTCATTATGAATTTTTTCAAGAGGTAAAACTTGTTGTTGGGGAGGGGATAGAATTAGAAATTAGGCAAAAACAGGTAGATTATCTAGGAAGAACAGGGAATTATTGTGAAATCGTGAAAATACGATGCTCTTAATCTGGAGGAAGGGGCTCCTGCGAATGTCTCTGGTTGGAATAAAAAGGGCTAAAAGCAAGGTAATTGAAACCTTTCGAGGAAACAAAGCTCAAAAAATGTATTCATGGTCAAATTATTCCATGAGTGTGTACGCACAGATCGATGGATTATATGAAAAAAACAAGTTAAAAATATGCCAGTAGAAATCTTGAAAGGAAGGGGTGGGAGCAACCCTAAAGGCTCACGGATCATCTTAAAGCAAATAACTTAATAAATCTCAGGAAATTATTTGAAATACAGCCTCATTTTCAAATACCGTAAAAAACTGTAGCACAAGACTATCGTTATCACATCGCGGATATGGGGCGAAACCCACACATTTGTTGTCTGCCAAGCAGATGCTTGGTTTTCGCCTTCTAAGTTATGTTTTAAAGTTGCATTTGGCAGGTGAAATTGGTGGGTTTCGCTTCTTTTAAAAGTAATTTTTCTTCTGTGTGTTTATTTAGATGGCAGTATTCAGGTTTTGTTATGATATTGTACTAGGACCGCAAAATTGATACTTCACCTCGTCACGTACTGAGTTGCCACCCGTCAGTTATGTATTTGGATTGGAATTCTTGGAGAGAAAAAAAAGAAGTCCAAATGAAACAACAAAAAATGGGCAAATGCCCAAATCTGTCAGGTTCAACTGCTAGATCCCTTGAGGGCGATCGCTTTTGACTGAGTCGAAAAAGATAATGATTTTACGATTTAATAAACTGGTGGGAGTGAGCAGTGGTGATATGACAACTTTTGGGTTTAATACCCGATCTTAGTGGTAATCATATCATTGATGATCACGTGAGATGATGTCAGGCTCTTAGCTACCCGGATTGTTGTTGAAAAAGTGGGTGTCGTTTATGCGTTTGTTCTACAATCTACAACTGGAACTAGATAATTTATCTTGGCATCGGTGTCAGTTTGGTTGTTAGTTTTTCTACCAATTGAAAATACTCTATTTTCGATCCAGGAGTGTTGCATAATGTCCTCGGGGAAGACACTCAGCTCCTTTCTTGAGAATTGCTTGTGTTTGTTTGACTAAGTAAAATATTGTATTTTGAGCGATCACAATGAGACTTAGATATCGCTGAGATTTTCAGCTCCATGCTGTGGTCATACTTGTTGATAAAATCAATAGGTACGTATTAAGAATCTGGTAAAACGCGCGGGAAAGACTGCATCGAAATCTCAAAGATGCTATATGAAAAACAGGTTTTTGCTGCCTTGTGAGGTATTGCTCAGGTCAATATCTACCAAATCATATTATTGAGTTAGGACTAAAGTGAATATACCATTCGATGCCTTTTTTAATGCTGATTACGAATATAATAAGCATTTCTATCGGAAATGAATTTCAGCCCCCCCCCCCCTGTATATGCCAATTCAGGGTTAGGTTAGGTTAGGTTGGGTTAGGTTAGGTATAGCCTATATAGGGGGGGGGGAATTCATTTCCGATAGAAATGCTTATTATATTCGTAATCAGCATAAAAAAAGGCATCGAATGATGTATTCACTTTATTCCTAACTCAATAATATGATTTGGTAGATATTGACCATTGCTCACTCCGTGACAAGGATTTAAACTTTAGTTTTTTGGACTTGAAGGGGCAAAAAAAGGTACCTAGGTTAGGTTAAGTATTTAATATATGCTATGCTTTACCCCCTCCCCCTAATGTGCAAATATATAGCCCAAATTTGTTTCTGAACTATTATATGTTCATCCTATTTTGTTTATTTCATTAGCATTAACGAAACTTCACTTCTCGCGCTTTTATCGGATTCTTAATAAGTACCAATCAAAATTACACGTCACTACGTCACCTACGCTCTGTTAATATCCCTGCTTCTGCGGTGCTTAAGTACCTTGGGGTCCCATACTGTACATCAGTTCGTTCAATACCATTACTCACTATCAATGTATTAAAGGAGAAACTGAGAGAGAGCCCTATGCGAGGGGCGCATACTTTCAGAAATCACTCACCCTAGGTACTGGCTGCAGATGTGCCGGAAGTGTGCTGAGCTTGGCAGGAAACTGTCAAGCATGGCAGAACTGCGTGGCGTACATAGCGTTCTGAGATTTAATCAACACCAGGTGGTTGAAAGTTGGCACCCCTTACTCCTATGGACTTCTCTTCAGAGTAGAGTAAAGGGTTGCTTTGATAAGAAAACGCTTGACCGCTTTTATAACGCTTTTTTTGCTCCTTGTGCTTTCTTGTTGGTTGCAATTTGGAAGCTTTTTACCGTTTCTGAACGGAAAACAAGTTTGTTCGCTGTTTTTTTTTTTTTTTTTTTTTTTTTTTTTTTTTTTTTGTTTTTTTTTTTTTTTTTTGTTTTTATATAATTATTATATTATTGTGTATATCTTCTCTGTTATCCAATTTGGACCTGAAATATGTATATATATATATATATATATATATATATATATATATATATATATATATATATATATAATATATATATATATATATATATATATATATATATATATATATATATATATATATAGACGTCATGGAGTATTTGAAAATTGCTGGAAAATGCATGTCTTAAAACTAGATTTAGAGTTAAAGCTATAGAAAATCATCTCATTTTTTGGTTTTGGTGAACCGGCCCCTCCCCTCAATAGATTCACGTGTACGTGCCTGCTCTTAGTTATAGGAAACCACCGAATCCTTAACCACCAGTTACCGACTCTTTTCTGCTAGGGGGAAGAGTATTTCATGTTTCCAATTTAAAACTGTTTATTGTCTAATCAGCGTTTTTTTAGTTTCCCCATTGAATATTATTTGCCTTCAACACATTAACAAAGGCTTCTCATTCTCCCCTTCTAAGGGTTTCACTGGCTATTCAATATGGGAAACAAGGGGGAATCATCTCTTCTGCGCCGAGAGTTATTTTTTTCCGGGGGACAGCCGTTGTAATGGAGACATTTCATGGGCTTATGGAATTTGTGTTGGCTAAACACCTAATGTCAATTTTGGTGGTATTTAATGCTCAAGTGTGTCTATATCGGTGTAAAGAGAATTATTTATGGTATGAGTTTAATGTGAGACTCAAAAAGGTGTTGTTTGTTCGAATTTAATCATGGATTGCATTAAGGTTTGTTTATTCAGTTCTAGAAGTTGTGTTTTTGTTAAGGATTACAGTGTCCTTTATAATAACAATAATTTAACAATAAAATAGCAGTTGCCTGGCGTAACCAATACTGGTTTATTGTGGGAGGGTGTTAAGGAAGTGCAGAATGCTTAGGGTACGGATGGAGGGAAGTTTAGGGAAAACGAAAGAAACACACAAATTATGTAAACTAAATGAAAAAGTAATCGAGATTTGGGGTGTGGTGCGGGCACAAAGGCGCCTCTCATATGCACGTGGCCGTGGGGATTATCCAATAGTAAAGTTATATTTAGACATACTTAAATGTGTATTGACATTCTCATAGTCGTTGCGTAATTGGGGGTTTCTAATAAGCATTGAAGTTGATTTTAAGGGATCACGTGAGAAGAGAGACCATCGTAGGAGGGATAGAGGGTTTTGAGCCCATATTCCCTCAGACCCCCCCCCCCCTCCCATGGGCGTATTGATCTCACTAAAATTTCTTTAATTCTTTAGGTACACTGAATACTGGTAATTCTAATTAAAAGGTTTTTAAGGTTTTTAGGGCTAAAATTTGGAGGTGATCCAAAAGAAGTTTCCGTAGGGGGGGGGGGGCATTGAGGTTTCAAAGAAACAATTTCTATATATATATATACAATTTCTATATATATATATATATATATATATATATATATATATACTATATATATAATATATATATATATATATATATATATATATATATATATATATATATCTATATATATATATATATATATATATATATATATACTATATATATATATATATATATATATACTATATATATATATATATATATATATATATATAATATATATATATATATATATATATATATATATATATATATGTGTGTGTACATTTGAGATATATATTTGGTGGGCGTCAATTTATTGAAAGAATATTCACCTGCCACTTTTTTTTTTACCAATGGCTGTGTGACTTGGATTACAAACGTCGTTGACATCATTTTCTGTGAACCAGAGATTCTATATCCCGCAATGTTATGGAAAATATGAAAATGCTATCTCTATAAAAAAAAGAACATAGGTATTATCGAAAAAAGGGTTCCATTTTGACTAACTTAACGAAAAGACCTTCTTTTTCTGTAGAAAAGGATATTAAAGAAAAAATGAGACTTAGAGGGAGGTAGGTGATGGCCCTCTGAAGTTTTTTCGTTTCGCTCATTTCATGGAAAGAAGTTTGCAGTCGAATTTACATATTAAGTTATGTATGTTTAAATTTGAAACTTAATGAGCAAATATAAACTTATGTGTATATAAACAACCATTCAAACATTATTTCACCTTTGCCATAGTTCATAAACCAGAATCTTTTGAAATATGTCTAACGATGTTATAATATAGTAGTTGAAATAACTGAAAAGTAACCACTAGGATCAGAGCAATTAAAATGGCTTTTGGGGTTTTCACAAATATATGAGATCGTGTCGCTGTTCTTTTTCAATTTTGACGGATTTGTGAAGACAAGAGATCCAGTTTGGTATTGTCTGAATCAATTAAGACATTGCCAGAGGTGTTTCCATTCCACTGTGGTCCCTCTCTTTGTCGACTATAAAGATGCTACTTGTATCAAAACCTGTAGGTTTGGATCTGTTATTAACGTATTTAAGATTTTGAAGAATAAATGTTTTGATGTAAAACTGGATTTTCGGATCGGTTTCTCTATTGAGCCAAGGACGTCCATGATTTTTGTTCGGGGGGGGGGGGGGGGGGTACAAAAAAAACTACAAAAGGCATGAACAAATATATTCTTAGACCACACTGGCTATACATGACAAATGAAACTCAGAGAGGAAAGAAACTAACAAAATGAAAAATAAAATAAAAAAGGGTGAAAACACTTGGCGGAGGTCCTTGTCGAAATATTTGCTTATTTCTTCTTCTTCATGGTTCGCCACTGGCTGACAAAATCCTCGTTTTTTCACCCTTTTTGATTTTATTTTTCATTTTGTTAGTTTCTTTCCTCTCTGAGTTTCATTTGTCAAAGCATGAAAAATTTAGTTACGTACATTTTTGTTAATTTTATGAGCCGGAATTTTTTTTTGGGGGGGGGGGGGGGCCAAACTTGGTAACTCGCCACTTGGATACGGCCTTGTATTAAGCTGAAAATATTTTCCTACTGTCGCTTGAATGTTTTCTGCGTGATTTTTTTTTCATTTGCTAGTATGTGTGTATTTTGTCTCTGTCTACTTTTATCATTTTGGCCAACTAAAATTAGATCGATATCTTCGTCTGGGACTGATCATTCAAATATTTGACAAATTTGAATAGTTCTAAAATTAAATTAAATCCATTGCTGTGCTTTCTTATTGGTGCGAATGCAGGACCGTAGGGAAACGCGTTTTGTGGGGCGAAGGAGGTTATTGATAAAAGGAGCCAAAGAGGGTGACTTATGCCAAAAAATATACGACGCTAAGAAAAATCTTGACATTATGGGATGGGATATGATGATCCCCCTACTTGCATGCCTAAAAATGTATGCTGATTTTTGAAGTTTGAATCCTTGCAGACCTATGGTTAATTACAGTTGTCCTGTTTTAGCTGAACAAAAGACAGAAATAACTCCGACTATAATCTGGTGCAAAAGACTTCTTCTAGAAAGTTTGTTTATATCCTCGAAGACCTCCTACATCAGTACCTTGCCTAGAGTGCATGAAAACCCTTCTGTCTTCAGAAGCTCATCGTCGTGCCTCCTTGTAGACCTCTGGCAACAGTGCTATGATTGTCCCATTTTAGCTGGGAGACAAAAGGCAGAAGTAGCTCCGTCTGTAATCCGGTGCAAAAGACTTCTTCTAGATAGATTTTTTATATCCTTGTAGACCTCCTACATCAGCAGCTTCTTTTGAGTACATGAAAATCCTTCTGTCTTTTCAGCAGCTTTTTGTCGTGGCGACTCGTGGCAACTATGCTAGTATTATACACGTATACGTACTGATCTCTGCGAGAACTTCCCGAGGAATTTTCCAGTGTAATGTCTGCTAGAGTCAAGGCAGATAGAGTATTTTCTGGTACTTCAACCAGCGCGTGCTGATCAGCTCACTGTAGCCAGATGCCATGCTTAAGATTGGGCAACTATAAAAGCAAAAATGCATCTAAGACATCATTTTTCAAGCCAAGGTGCACCAACGGTGCAATTTGTCAATTAAATATGCCTTGAAATATCTGCTGATCTTAAGAATTCAATGTGCAAACACCCAAAAAATGCTCTAAAAATGACGCAAGTGTGCCACATCTGGCAACTATGGATCAGCCCAAATTTAGAAGGAAACGGTGTATACTTGTCGAATAGTTTGACGGTTAGCTAATTCATAGAATGTGCTCTCAGCAAAGGTAATCTCTTCAGGGTATTAAACTGTAAAAACTCATAATGTATTATTGTTGTCGATGGTAGGCAGATGCGTTGGAATTTATTTTGGCGGGACTGGTGAAATCTCAAAAAAACGCCAGAAAGGAGAATTCCATGGAAAAGTATTAGAAATTATTGAACGAATCATAAAAATCTTGGGATTGCCGAGCTATGGGCAATTCCGTGAATCCATTGTAGAGTGTATCTGTAAACGTTCTTTTTTTAAAATAAAATACCGAGCTACTATTAGTTTTTCTACCCTGTTAGTAGTACTATGTATTTGGCCTTTAATGATTGCTTCGAAGATACTTGTGCATTATTCGATACGCATTAGAGAAATGAAGTTTGGTTAATCCTGATGAAATATACCAAAACATGTTGAAAATATAATACTTTAGAAACAAATTTGGGCTGTATATTTGCACCCTAGGGATTGAGGGGGGGGGGGGGTAAAGTATAGCGGTTTTGCATTAAAAAGGTGTTAGCTACAATTATCCTGCATATTACGACGTTTTTTTTCTAACTTCACACTGTCCAAATACTTTACCACCCCCCCCCCCAATGTGCAAATATATAGCCCAAATTTGTTTCTAAAGTATTATCATTACGAGCTCCTCCCACCCAATTTGGGGACGACCTGCTTTGTGTTTGGCTCTAAAATTGAAACTACAGAAAGGGGGAAAGGCGTTATTAGGTTACGCATTTAATATATGCTATGCTTTACCCCACCCCCGGATGTGCAAATATATAGCCGAAATTTGTTTGTAAAAACTATTATATACTTATTACTATTATATAAACTTATAAATTTTTGGATGTTGTGACGGTTGGTGGTTCTGACGGTTGGATGTTATGACGTTTGTTGCTTGTGACGGTTGTTCGAAATGGTAGCACCCCCTGAAAGGGTAGCAAAGTCTTGACTGTTGATCTGAGAGGGTTTATCTTGCTATTCAAAAAGTCAACAACAAGCAAGAGGGCTAGTTACGCTAGTTACAAGTATACTACTTTGCACGAATAAATGAGAAGAGCAAGGCCACCAATATTAAAGTTAGTTATTGTAAGGTCATTGCTGGTAAGCAACACTTGATGGAGATTTTTACACATTTGTATAATTTTCCATATAATTTATACTTTTGGCATTAAAAAAAAAACAACAAACAAACAAATCTTTCTACCCTCTCTGACCCTAAATATGTTGCGCTCTCAGAAACAAATCCTCAAGTACCTGCCGGGAACGGGTCTAAACACAATGGAGAAATAGAGAAAATTACCCAGGAAGCACAAAAAAAATAGTCCAACAGATGCTCCACGAAATCTTAGCTTTATGTTTACTTTTCAAAGCATAAGATCTATGCACCATTGGAAAGGAATCTGCTGGTCTCCCTTTCTGAAAACCCGACCATTTTACACCAGTAGGCATTTAGAAAACCATCATACCCAAAAGAATACACAAGAAGGTGCATTCTCTGGTCGTCTAAAACTGTTTCATAACTAGGTTCTAACTCTTATTCACAATCAAGTCTTAGCTACTCCGAATTGTTTTGTATCATTTTTTTCATTATTATTATTCATTACCATGCAGAATTGTTAAGGCAGAATTTTATATATTTAAGTATTTTCTAAGGTTAACAAATTCCTTTCCCTTGGTTTTAGCATAGCTTTGGTGTGTATTGATTCCTTTGTCCGGGAAAAGTCCCTGTTATAAGCCTTTTGCTCTGAGGTTACTTTCAAATTTTCCGTTATATCTAACCTTTTTATTCCTGGTTTGTTTTAATTTGAGTTTTTTTTTGTATTTATTGTTTTCTAGGAATTTCAAGCTATTGTTTTATTCTAATTGAGGATTTGGATACTGGTTTTGGTTAAGTTTGAAACCTTCATTATCAGCTAAAAAATTGTTTAATATGCCCTAAAACATGGTGATTTGAATTATATTTTTTCGCGGTTTTGAGAGCACGGTAAATTTTGGTAAGCTAAAGGTACCGGGCGAAGTTATTGTTATAATTCCGGTTCTTGTTTGAATGACACATTTTCTTTGAATGTCGTAGAGAAGTTCCAGAAAAAAACTTTGAATATTTACTTTTAAAAAGAAAATAACAATCGAACATTTTATAAGCGCATGCATAGCAAGTTTTCATTTATTTAAATGATATTTTTTTTATTTAAAACAATTTTTCCGGCTTAAACAGAGTCCTTCAATCCTGAAGCGAAACAAAAGCCTTCCGCCTGAATGCATTTTGCCATGGAGGGGCGTGAAATGCGGTTGCAGAAGTGAAACTTCACCACTGTTAGAATTAATCTTCGATACTTAGGTTACGCCGAGGCTCGGTACTCTGCTCTCGAAGTCTTGGCATGATAGCTGCCACGGGGTATAACTTCCAAGCCCCTTTGGGTATAATTTTAGTTTCATCAGGTGTTTCTTTGTGTTTTTTTTTTTTTTGTTATATATTTAAAGAATTAAACATATGACATACTAAAAAAAGCATAGTTTGCGATATAAAATATAACTATGTAACTATTATATATAACTATATATAATTATATATAACTATTATATATAATATATAACTCGTCTGTATAATTCTTATCTGTTATGTGAGCTAACCCACTTAACTAATGATCATACAATTTCTAAGACTAGCAACAAATCTTCACGGACTTGATGACGCCACGAATTTTGCTACGATTATTTCTTACGTAAATAAAAAAAAAAAAAAAATCTGAAGTTGCTATTTTCCTAATTTTAGGTAACCGAGCATTTTTGGAATTCTTGGACCAGTGAAGCTATGATTAGTCCTTGTCTGGTGAAGACCAGGAATTTAAGCACAAATGATTGGTAGTTAATTTCCCTTTCTATTATCATTGTTATTGTAATTAATTTTTATTCTTCAGTAGGAAACTGTTTTTACGTCACTAAAAATGTATGAGCTATCCACAAGTCATGTAACTCACTTGGTAGTTCGAGGGTTACCTCGAACTACCCATAAGGCTCAAACAAGAGTTTTGAAGAAAATAAATTTCAGTTAGGGGGGGGGGGGAAACTGGGGTCTGGAGGGGGCAGTCCCCCTGGCCATAGCAAATTACACCCCTGCTGGGAAGTTGTTATCTAGCTTCTATCTCTAGTTGTTTCTTATTTCTAGGGCTTAGAAGATTGCACCCATGATAGGTCTATACCTATCTAAATTTTGACGGAAAATTTTAATGTTAATTTTGGTTTTGAATCTCTTTTTCATTGGCTTTGGTTTTAAAAATGCAATTCCTGTTTTTTCAGTAAAATTTTCAAGGGTTTCTTCCTAAATTTAAGAAATAGATTTACAGATCTTCCAAACCTTATAAATTGCGATTGAGTTAAGATATGAGGCTGAAAACACGTTTCTTTTGCCTCATTTGATTAGAAAATCTATTCCAGGAGTAAGGCTCTCGATGCATTCCTGAGAGTTTCATCCGCCTAATTCAACTCAACTACTTTCCAAGATAGTAAAGTCACTAGACTAGAATTTTGCAAAAAAATTATTTCTTCTTGTTCCCCAAGGGAATTTATTCAATTAACATAAACTTTATTATTTCCTTTTATGGATTATCTTTTATAATTCTTCAGTACATATTTGCCTGTACCTCCTAGAAGATTAATAAAAGGGTACAAAGTCTCGCACGATTCAGTCATTAAACTAAAACTTATAAACTTTTCTGTTGAAAGTTTTTTGTTTGTTTTTTTACATTTTTTTTAACAACGAATTACTTTCGAAAATTCTTTGAAGAATTGAAAAATGTCTGTGAGGGCTTATGTTTTCGTACGTCCTAAAGATTTTTTCTTCACTGGGTCAGATATGTCCGAAGACTTCTGTTTTGGGACGGGGGCTAATGGTTATAATTTTTTTAAAATGAAATACTGGACAATTAGTACAGTCCAAGCACGCACACAGTTTTCTTTCCGGGTTGGTGGAAAAGAAAGGATCTGATACTTCTATTATTGAATTCACTGGAATTATGATGTTACTTGGACCTTTTCTTAGAGGATGATCTGAATTTGCATTAAAATAGGATTGGTTTTTTGTTTTTATAGGAAAATAATAAGCAATAAGAAACTTTGTCAAGCCTGTGCATATGATTATTAGCTTTCAAATGAGACAACATCTTGAGGTGCTATATAAACCTTGAATATCCGATAAAAAAAACGACATCACCATCAACGCCGTATCCAGGGGGAGGGCTAGGGGGTTTTTGAACCCACACCCCCCTGATATGTTTGTCCGACCCGTAAAAACGTAGCTAAAAGGTATATAAACAATTTTTGTGCGTTTTAAAAAAGTTTTTACCCTCTCCCCCCCCCCCCCCCCGAACAAAAATTCTTGATACGGCCCTGATCACCATTTTCCCTTGAAAAAAATTAATATGTGCATATTCTAGCAATGTGAATATATTTTTTTCTCGGTTCAACTATCTGTGTCAACTGTCAACTAATCTGTGTCTCAATAAACATACTGAAGCGCCATTATGTCATCAAAAATGAAGAATATTTGGCGGAAAAGCCTGCACGTTCAAATAAATTTATGCATGTTTCCTGTTTTTTTTTGCGAGTTCCTCCCCCCCACTCTATGAATCGACTATAATTTTTGCGAGAGCTAGTCTGGCTTCAAAATCCCAAAGCTATGATAATTTTAAAAATATCTTCAATGGGTTATTGTTATTCAATCACCTGAATTAAACTAGGTAATACTACACATAAGATATTATACGATATTTATTAACACTAAAGATTTCTTGTTAATAAATAAAATCAACTATGCAGAATTTAAAGCAAAAACACATTTTTGAATTCAAACTGGATAAATTGAAGAAAATGGTCCTTATGTGTCGTACCCACACCCAGGGTCGTATCAATGATTTTTTTTCGGGGATGGTTTTACAAAAGGTTTTTTTCGGGGGGAGTGGGGTTACAAATTAAAACTTTAGAAAACGCATCAAAAATTTGTTTATATTCATTTTTGTTACATTTTACGAGTCGGACAAACATTTTGGGAGGGGGCACACCCCCCCCCCCTCCTGAATATGGTCTTGCCCACACCAACCCTCCCAACTTCTTTACCCCAATAATCATTTAATATAAGATTAACCCATTCCTCTCTTTTATACCACCCAGGAAATAAGTCTTTGACTTTGCTTTGAGGGGTTTGAAAATCGGATCTATAATTTGAAGTTGTTCTGGCTTAGAAACTCTAAAACTACTGTAATTTTATTCTTTTTTAATTGGTTCATTATCATTCGGTGACCTGATTTTAACTAATCAATGTGTGTATGGTTAATATCTATGTACTATTGGGCTCAGTATCGTTTTGATGATTACAACAAAATGTTAAAAAATACCTTTTAAAAATGAAACATGTGAAAATTACAGCAAAATGTTCATTAATACTTTTAAAAGTGTGAGAATTGGGAAGTACGGTGTAAATGTTGAGAAGATGGAAAAGGGACATGATAGAAAAAAGAAAGGAGAATTATAATACAGATAACTTTGAAAATTCGACCGACCTGCTCTCTACTCTATTTGAAGGTAAATTAGCATTAAGAATAAGTGAATTTGAAGTGAGATGAATCGCTAGTGACACATGGTAATTTCTCAGGGGGAGGGGCAGAAGCTTTGTTTTACCAAGATTGGAATGTTTACATTTCATGTAAAAAAGGTGAAGTTCTAATTTAGGGACTTCTTGCTATCTTGGAAAGTACTTAAGTTAGGCTAATGAAACTTTTAGGAATGAATCTAGGGTCAAACATATAACAGGGCATGTATTAAACATCTACAGTCTCTACCCTTTTCTTATTTGTAGGGCTTAGAATATTACATTGACTCCATGTCAGGGCTACTCCTATCTCGATTCTGATAAAATATTTTATCTTAATTTTGAGTTTTTAATCTTTTTCATTGACTCTGGTTTTTTGAAAACACAGTTTCTGTTACTTCAGTAGAAGTTATATAAAACAAGGGCGTATCCAGAGTTTTACGGGGAGGGGGTACAAAAAACATGAATATTTGTTTATATGCATCTTGTTACATTTTTACGAATCGGAATTTTTTGGTGGGGGGGGGCACGTTCAACACCCCGTACCTTCCCTCTGGATACGGCCTTAACATCAAATGGTTTTTCCTTTATTTATGAAATTATTTTAAAGATCTTAGAACCTTATAGATTTAGATTGAGGAAAGGTATGAGGCTCAAAACACTTTTCCCTTGCCTCATTTGAGTAGACTATCTATTTTGCAAGGTTTACTTTTATAGCAGAAACATGTCCTCTAGCAGGACAACGATGTCCAGCGAGCAATGCTCTCTGGAAGTAGAAGGATTTGTTCTAGGTGCTTCAAAAGTCTTTCCTCGAGATCTTTAAGGCTTTTGATGTATTTCTGAGAGTTTCATTCACCTAACTCAGCCACTTTCCAAGATAGCAAAAAGCTTCTAAGCTAGATTTTTTTATTCCAACAAATCATTTCTTCTTGTCTCCCTTATAAGTTTAATTATTTCTTTGTATAGATTATATTTTA
>JAPEVW010000040.1:457500-532500 GCA_027921565.1 Artemia sinica | reverse complement strand
ACTTGTAAGTTATAGTGCCCTTTTGAGGGTCAAAAGTAACTGGAGGACAATTAGCCCCCTCCTGTGTCCTTTTTTCTACACATCCCCTCTTAATCTCCCTCCCAAGATCGGATTAATTTTTTTAGATGTGGTTTTGTTCAGGATAGTCAAAAAGCCCAATAAAGATACCTCCAGAGGTGACATGACCTCATAACCCTTGGGGCAAAGGCTATAAATTATGCAAATTGTTTATAGTTAGGTTTGATATCACATGTCCTATTTGCTCTAAACTTTTAGGAAACAATATCTGGACCAACAGGGAAAACATATTCTGTTAGGAGGGGAGGGTTTTATGGGACTCGAAATAGCCGAAAAAAAACTACACGTCCATGATCAGTTCGAAGCTTAGAGCCGCTGCTCCTTTGGCCAAGATGAAAAGTGTACAAAAAAATTGCTGGGGACATGGACCCTCCTAAACTAAGGCCCAGGAAAGGCCAAAAACAGTTTTTTCTCCGATCAGGTTCAAACTTATGTCTTTAAGTCCTTGGGCTAAGAGGACAGCGGTGTGCAAGAAAAAATAGAAAAGAATACACCCAAACAAAAATTTTAGATTGGAGTCTAAAAATGGCCAATTTTTTTGTTATTGGCTTAAAACTCATTTCCTTTAGTCTTTCAGCCATGAAGACCCCAGTACACAAGAAAAAGTTGAAAAAAATTGATTCCCTCTGAGAATTACAAACGGTTAACATTTTTGTTTATTTTTTAATTTTTATTAGGAGTCAGGTCCACCAAATATTTGACTGGGAAGGGACCCAAAAAACTTTCCCATGGCCTTTCAAGATTTCTTGCCCTGGTTAAAGTTCGTTGTCCTGATTAAACGTTTTGTTGGGAGGGAGAAAGGGGTTGTGGGGGTCCTGATGTGGGCCAAGGAACTTGATTGTTCCTGCTCAGTTAGAAGCTGACAACACTAAGTCGAGTTTGGGGCTACAAAGCATCAACGAACTTTTTTTCTATGAGTGCATGGAATACCACTGGATTCTGATTTGTAGCCATAAACATTTAATAATTCAGAGGTAATATGCTTGAGATTGCTTGTACAGGACGTCATCCCTTTGGTAGAAAATCGCCAATTATGGAAAACTATGTTCTGACCAGGGTGGTGGGCCCAGGATCGCACAAGGTCTCCATTCAACCGGAGGTTCCAGGGAGTTGTTGGTGTCTGGATATAAGTCGGCTTAAGCGCTTCATGCAAACTTGAGAAGATGTATTAGTCCCTGACCTGCTTTGGTGGGACCCATTGCTTTTTCGGATGCCGTAACCCTTTTCAAAGATGTTTTATGTTATATGAAAATTGTAACTTGGAACGTTACAACGTTAAAAACAACTCGTATTGACATTTTGACTGACATTTTCAATTGGACTTACTAGGAGTTTCAGAAACTCGTAACCCAGGAGTAGGAAACATTAAATTAGGTGATTATTCAGGAAAGAGGGGATGCGTAGGCAGGGAGTGGGACTCATGATGAATAAAGAAGCTGCTAATTCTTGTTTAGGTTGGGAAGGTATTAATAGTACAGTGCTAGTTGCTCATTTTGTGACTAAAAAAATTCAAGGTATCAGTCATAGTAGTAAATGCCCCTTTAGAACCGACTGATTTAGATAGTAGTGACTCGAACGAATTTTACTTAGGCCTACACCTACAGGAACAAATAGACAGGATCCCAGGTAGAAATATGATATTTTTATTAGGGGAATAAAATGCATAGTTTGGTGGAAATAGGGGAAAATGGTATTTTAGCATAGGTAAATTTGGTATAGGATAGGAAAATGGCAACGGTTATGGACAGATACAGTTTTGTAGGTATCACAATTTAGTTATAACAAATTCAGTATTTGATTGTAAGACGACCCATAAGTTAATATGGTACTCATGGTGGTAAGACAGCCAACCTTACTTATTATGATATTGTAAACCTATGACTGGTAAGATCGATACAATATACTATGGTATATGTTAGTTCTGTTAGATGTTAAGAGTAAAGATTACCATCTAGTAGTGCCTAAGGTTAATCTAAAGCTGAAATTTAGAAAGGGTAACTTCCCTCCAGGAAGTTATGACACTAGTAGACACCAGGATGAGAATTTGAGAGAAACTTTCCAGGAAAAGTTGAATATTAAACTGGACAGTCTAAAATTTTACATTGTAAAAGGTGGATGGAATAATTTTAGGAAAATAATTTGTGAAGTAGCTGATGGTGTTTTAGGGAGGAAAGTTAGAAACTCGGCTAGGAATATTAGTGAAAACGCTTTAATTTGGTATAAAATACGAGGGGCTTGTACAAGAAGTATTTGAGTGACAAACCATATGAGAATAAGATGAATGTAAGGAAAGTAGAGAAAGCATTAAGATATGAATCAAGGAGGTGTGATAAAGAAGATTTGTAAGATGCAGCCAGATTGTAAACTATTTTATTACCTTATTGAAAAATTGAAAGGGAATAGTCATTCTAAACTTGTCTAAGATAGGAACAGGACTTGAATTAGTGATAAGGGCAGAGTTAGTGATAAGGGTTATATACGAGAACAACTTTGCTTCAGTTACGGTAGACAATGAAGTTAGTTGTTGCTTTCGTAATGGATCAGGAGTTAAGCAGGGTTGCGTTCAATCACCACTTGTATGGACCATTTTCACGGAACTCGTCCTAAGGAACACGGCAAAGGTCATGGAAGAACATGGAATCAAATGGGAAAGTAAAACTCTTAGACTTAGATTATGCTGATGATTTGAATTTCATAGTTTAAAATGTTAGCAAAATGAATGATGTTTTGGAGGTTTTGAGAGTTTAGGATGCAAGAATAGGTTTGAAAATTAATGGAAGAAGACCAAGTTGCTGTAACTAGGAATAAATGAAGGTGAAGAGGTGATGCTGTGTAACAAGAAGATCTATTAAGTGAGCAGCTTCTCTTACCTGCGTAGTTTTATTAGTGAAGATGTTGAAAGTAGAATAGCTCAGTTTTCCTTACACTCAATCGGAGCTGTATGAGTCTTTGGTGCCCAAGAAAAAGGAGGAGGAATATGTACAACATCGCCCGGAGTCTTAAAACAAAAGGATTTTCGTGTTAAAGCGTGTCTGACGAAGATAAATCTAAGGGAATTCGTTAGCCCCAAGGACGCAAGAACTCGGCCCGAACGACCCTAAAATGATACGTTGGTAATACTCTGTGAAATATTAACATCACAAAAAGGATGTTCTTGATTTTTTTTTATTTGTATACGAAATTTTACTTTTGATATACTGTATGCTCTTTAGTTCAATTTTATGGCTTCTCTTGTTCTGCTCTTAAAATGCTATTTTTTCCTAGCTTTGATAGAAGTGAACCTTATATCCTTTGTTAATTTCTTTATACATACACAAGTCTGATATCTAGGGAGGGTACCAGAGAATTTTTCCTTTGAAAAGAGGGGGGTAGAAAACATATAAACACTACCCCTCTAGGTATCAACTTTTTAAAGATATTTTCAGACCAATATTAGAGGGAACCCTCCCCCCGTTATGTGCAGGAACGGTCTATGACAGGGGAAGTTCTACTCTAATTCTACTGCCTAATTTGAGATATTGTAATTATTTATCATTCTATTCGTTTAAGTCGTGACTCAGGTATATAACTATGCTAAAATAGACTGGAATATATGAATTTTTTTTATCTTTCTTCTACATCTGAATCTAGTTCATGGAGTCTGGAACAATCTTAGACTCTCATGAATCTTATAAGTAAACACAAAGCCATAAATCTGGCTATACTCTTGCATAAGCTCAAGCTCTATGTAGCTACTTCTCCAGCGCCTTGTTCTTAATTTTCCCTATCGAGAATTTGGATACCTTATTACCATGTTTTAATATGTTGAGTGAGTATGGTATTAGTTGGTAGAATTCGCCAGAAAGAGGAAAAAACAAAACAAAGACGGCAACGTTGGTGGGTATGATATCGTTTAAGGTTAAAAATAAAGGACTTGTCCTCTTACCGTCTAATAAATTTTCTTCTTGTGATACTTCTTGTTCAACTATCTTTGGTACGGTATTAATTTTTATCGGCTTTTTTTTCGTAGTAAAAGATTGATTTTTATGCGAGTCTTATGCGCAGAACATTGTTTACGGATTTTAATGTGTAATTTGTGGGGGGGGGGGGTGAACTTAATTGGATTGTGGCTCAGGCCTCAAAGACCAATCCTCACTGCACCCCAGCTGGCTGAGCTTGTTGAATCGCACCACTGAACTTCACCCCAAGCCAGGACTGGGATCTTGGTAACACCGGGATTTGAACGTGCATCCCGAGAGACATTGGATTACACATCCAGTGTGCTATCCACTCCGCTAGGGTGGCTCAATTGTTTACCGATGGAGGAGACTTGAAGGTAAAATATGTTAAGCTATGAAAACTATAATGCACAATGAAAAATGTTGAGGTTCCCTTTATGAGACTGGTCTGAAAGTCGGGTTCTATTATTAATATGAACAAACTCAACAAACTAAGTCGATGCTGAGACACAAAGGCCCATTGCCTCCATGCCCAAAGAAAGCTTTTGGGGATGGACTAATCTACAGTTTTCTATCTTAACCATATGTTTTGTCAGCTGTCGATCCTTACCATCCCTTTGTCCTCTAGCTTAACATCTTCTATTAGATTCATCTTCCATGTTTTCCAACATCTTCGTTGTATTCTTCTATTAGATGTCTTCTTGTTTTCACGGCTATTTTGCATCCCGTCTATCTATGTCAGTTTTGCTCCGTCTTATCGTAGTTCCGTCTCTTATTGCTGCGTTCTAGCAGATTTGAGAGATTGGAATGAAGGACTCCGGTCTATAGGGTGTCCGTGATCCCCCAGCCTTTGCTGCTTCATTTGCCGATTAAAAATCGGCTCCTTATGAATTTATCTGGGGGAGGGTACATGTTCATAAAAACAGATGAATTACACGAGCAAATGTTGAACATATTGAAGGAATTCATGAAAAAAACTTGGGAATTTTGGGTTTTGCGTGGGTCCGAAAACCTCTTTCCTGCACACGTGCTAGGTGCCATAGATATTTATGTTTTATAAATAATGATTTACTAGTTATTTAATCCTATTAATATCTTGATTAATTAATATTAATAATTATTTGTTAATTATTTACTTATTACTAGCAAAAAATAACCTCTGTGTCCGTCTCTTGGTTAGCAAAAATCCCGTTTTTGATCGCCTCATTCCGCTCGCTATGGTCGACAGCTCGGGCTTCTGGCCCCTGCACATGGGCATTTGCTTCGATCTGGCTGCACTCGCACCTTTGGCCATAGGGAATGAGACTTAATTAATTAATTGACGTATTAATTAGGTCGAATTAACGAATGAGACGTATTAATTAATTAGGTCTGTACATCTTAAAAAGCGGAATACTTTGAAGTTCAGTTGCCCTGATAAACCTTTCGGGTAACTTGAACCTAAATCTTAATGTCAATGCACTAATTAATGTGTCTAAAATTTGTTGCATTTCAGAGTTGTCAGACGCCCATATTTATTTTACAACTGGAAATCATCCAAATGTTGGTCGATTTTCCTGATTTGATGATGTGTCATTAATTATTTTTTTATAATTAGTAATTGCTCAGTGCTTTTAACTGCTCAAAACAAGGTATATTTCTGGCACGTGTTTATTACAATTAGGACACGTCCTTAATATGAGGAAACGGCGTACAGGGTCATACCCGGGTTTCGGTTCAGCTGAGTATATTAACCATATGACAAGTTTGTTTTGTTATCTTAGCCGTCTAGTAACGAAAAATATATAGGGGGCGGGGGTGTCAGAGAGGCGTCAAACCTTCGGAAGTCTCTTCGGTATGACCTTGATACCCTGTAGCAAAACTTGTTTCAATTAAACTCCTGATACTCAAAATATTTTAGGCTTTGATAATACTGCTGAAAGCTTCACATGAGTATTGCCCTTCTCCTCCAGATTGGTTTGAAAAATCCCCGTGGAAGTTGGAATTTTTTAGCATAAAAGGCAATTTCTTGGGGTCTTGGCCCCTTGGTATCCTCGTTTGGTAGAAAGCGAAAAATATTAAACAATTAATAAGTACCTAGAAAACTAGTCTAATATCAGCCAGTGGACAGAAAAGAAGTGAAAAGACAAAAGCACATATTACGGCAAGGACCTCTGCCAAGTCGTCCACAGGGCTTAACACAAAAAAAAAACAAAAAAAAACTCTAACCCTTTGAAGTGAACTCTAACAAAACAAATGAAACACTCCTATGTTTCATCTTTTCCAAACAGATTGCCTCCTCCTATGCTTTTAGCCCCAAAGAATATGAATAACAAAAAATTCGTTCCTTTGGACTGGTCTTAAGTGCTTATTCTGTGAAGATTACAATTTGACCTAAAGATGCATCTCCTTAAAATTGCTTGCACCGTCCTCGGCAATTCTAGCTACACATTCATGGTTTTAGCTGCATTTCCTACTTTTTTTTTAATATAACCGTGTACAACAATTTCTCCTAATGCTTTGCAAGTAGGTTTTGATTTGTGTTTAAAAATCCTGGGACTAACTGATCTATTAGTGTTATGATGATGCAATAGCTTTGCCACACTATTCCAAATGATAGTTTTGCATAAGCGTACCCAAGGTTGAGCATGGAGGTAGGGAACGAAACAAGGATATGTATTTTTAGATAATATTTAAGAATATTGCATTGTGGAGGGATCTGTCCCCATCTCTATCTACCTTGTTTGTCGGTACATATGTCTTCAAAGATCAGCAATGACTAGGGATATTAAAAACTTGGTACTAGAGGAGGGGATATGGTAATTAAAAGTCATTTCAGGCAGATTTTTGCGTATTTTAGCATGTATTTCTCAGAATCTTCTCACATTTTTCTCCTTGGATGCTGCTAAGTGGTATTCACCCTACTTCGTCCAATATGAATGTAAGTGTATATGCAAGTATAGTGGAGGGGATAAGGATGACTCCCCCGTCCTGAGATCGGTCTGTTGACCCCCTCAGAAAAGTTTAAAAATATAATTAAAAAAAATCGGTCTTTTGGCCTCCTTCACAGGGAGTCTTGTGACTCCTCCTCCTCTAAAAAAAGTTAGACCTATTAGCATCGGTACGTGTCAAATAATCCCTCCACTCTTTCCTAGTATGTGCAGGTACGTACATCTTCAGCATTTTTCACCAGAATCATGCTCTGTTGTTTTTTTTAGTGAAATCCAGCGGTGGTGACCTTGGGTCTGAGAATTGTGGGCCAATGATGGGGCAAATAAAAATGGAAGATCAACAACTTGGGCCTGGACACGATTTTGTTGGAAGTAAGTTACAATTTGTCAATATTTCCATTTGCCTTTTCTCACGTGCCACTACATAATGTTTCTAAATTATTCTTTTTTATCAATGGTGACATACTTTTAGATTGATTCAATTTTGCGCAATTCGTACAATGTAGAAGGAAAAGTTAGAGGTGGAGCACTTCTTACTGTGAAGTAAAAGTGGGAAAATGGAAGTGGTATGTGTAAGAAATTCAACCCACAAGAAAGGGTTAGAAACATATTCTTACTTACAGAATGTATTTTTAGTTATACAGAAAACATCCAACTCCTATGAGATTATTGATACTGATGTTGTCGAAAAAAAATGAGTTACTTTTAACTTCAATTGTTTCTAGTTTAGTTACTTATTTTATTTTGTTGCTTACACTTTTTGAAAACTTAACTATTTGTTTTTATTTTAATTTTGCCACGGTATGTCGGGCAATATTTTTTGTACTCTAAACTATCTAAACAAAATTCAGCTTCGAAGGAAAGCTAGGTAATTAGCTTGAATAGTTCGTCACTGTTACGTGTAAAGGTCATATTTACCATTTCCAAAATTCTGAAAAAAAATGTCGAAAACCATTTGCTCAGTTAATTCAAAAGGAAGATCAGCAGGCCAATGCGTGTTCGATCCCACTTCGATCATTCTGATCTACATTGTTCTGTTGATCCTCCTTTGAGGACAGTCTAGCAAACGGTTTTTGAGAGCTAACTCAGACATGTGAAAATGTCCAATGTGATCTTCAAGTGTGACAGTGACGATTTGTCCCAATGAATATATATTTTCTATTTTTATAATATGCTTTGTTTTATAATAGGCACATCACGAGTGCCCGATATGCCTTTGAAGGTATATACAGATTGCTTTGATGGAATAGCACCCTCAGGGATCCAGTCCCAGATGTACTTGTAGAACCAGATGAAGCTTTTTTTATGGTGTCTTGCCTAGGTTTTTCCCCTTGCAGATTATCAGAGTAAGTTCTATAATAATAGATTCAGTATTAAACAATGGTGGTTTCTAGAATCGCTTTTTTTGTGTTTGCTTTAAATTCAATTTGTCTGTAAAACCTGTCCTAACGCCGCAAAACTTAAACGCACTTCTGTTTGTGCGGAACGGGATATGAACCCAATGATGAGTATACAGTAAGGGACCTAAAGCACATAAGTTTTGCTGCTATTTTCTTGAATTACTTTTAAATGTTTATTGTTTAGTTGACTCATTACTAAGTGGAAATATTTTAAATAAGTCTAACTCATTATTGTCTAGGTGGGGATTTTTTAGGTGAGGAGGTAAAGAGTCCTTGGATGTTAATAAGTCGTATAGGTGCATAAATATGTTTTTTCCGAAAATAGGTCACACAAGAAAGTATTTATACAACTCAACAAAAATTTGCTGACAAAATATATTGACACAAGAGAAACATACGTAATAAATAAAAGATAAGTAGAAAATAGGACAAAAACATACACTCTAATGTGTTGCAACATTAAGATATTCCATATTAACTTTTCTTCTTTTGCAAGTCTTCTCCAAAATTGCTGGAAATGACAGAGAATTAAGGACCCAAAAAAGGCATTTTTCACTAAACGAAGTATCCGACATTAGCATAAAATATGTTCCTGGGACTCTTCTCCTGCCCCATAACCTGGACAAGAGTAATCTACAGCTGGTACAATATATATTTTTTTTAACTTGTTATGATATCAGTAATTTTTTTCTGGAAAGCAAAAAAAGACGTTAAATTTTTCTACTTCTTTGATTGATTTGGAACGCCGTCCTTATACATATTATTGATGAATTAGACAAAGATCTGTCAATTTTGTTTACCAGTGTTGGTTTATAAGGTAATCTTTTCCAAACGGAAAGAACCGTATGAAATCCAAAAAAGTTTTTTAGTATAAACTATTTACATACTACTACTAACAACTGACCACAGCACTAAGCCGTCTAGGGCTAAGACAGCTGTACACGCTCCTCCTCCATCCCAATGTATTCAGAGCCTCCCTCTTTACACCCTCCCAGGAAGTTATCATTTTCTTTAAATTTTTCTTTATGACATCTTTCCACCCCAACCGCGGACGGCCTGCTTTCCGTTTAGTCCTAGACGGTTGGCCGAAAAGAACAATCTTTGGCAATCTGTCATACTTCATCCGCAGAGCATGCCCATATCATCTCAACCTTTCTCTCATTATAGCCCTAGAAAGCGGATTGAACCGCACTTTTCGTACAGCCTACTGTTGGAAATATGGTCAGTCATCCGGGTACCCAGAAAAATCCGTAGGCAATTTCTCTGGAAAACATCTAGCAAATCTTTATCTACTTTTCGGAGCGCCCATGCTTCAGAACCATATTTGACCACTGTCATCACTGTAGCTTCCAATATTCTAATCTTGGTTTGCAGGCTTATCTTCCTATTCTTCAAAAAATTTTCAACTGTGATAAAACACCCTGAGCCTTGGCTATTCTACTTTTAATATCTTCACTGGTCCCACTGTCTTTACTAATAATACCACAAAGGTAACTAAAGCTCTTCACCTGATCAATCTTTTCGTTACCCAAAGTCACCCTTTCATCTTCACTTATTCCCAGACTTAGCGACTTAGTCTTCTTAACATTATTAGTAATGCAGCTTTATTTGCATAAAAATTTTACTTTTCTTTGCTAAATGGATGTCTTACAAATTAACTTAGTAATAATCTAATTCGTATATTTTTCTCGGCAAAAATACAAAGTGCAGATTTTGCAGATATGAGCTTGAAACTAGTAATAGGGTTTTTGATACTGATTGACGTGTGATTTTCATTAAATTCATTGTAGGGGATGTTGCCCCCTCTTAAAAACGAGTAAATTTTCTCAGGCTCGTAGCCTTTGATGAGTAATACTAAACTTAATAAAATTTATATATTTAGGATCAGCATTATAAACACATTCTTTTGATACATTTATTGACATCAAAATTCCGTTTTTAAAAGTTTCGATTACTATTGAGCCGTATCGCTTGTTTTTTTATTGTTTTTTTTTTATTATCGTATATGTTATTACTTATATGAGGGGTTCTCCCCTTAGTCAATACACGCTCTTACGTTAAAAGTTAAAAAAAATTTGATTCACAAACCCCTGAATCACAAAGGCCGTTTAATTAGAATAGATGCTCTTTTGAAAGCACTAAAAAAAACTGTAGCGTAAAGAGCGAGGTATTGACTTGGGGGAGAACCCCCTCACATACGTTATAATTTCTGTTCGTTTTAAGTTCTAATATTCCTTCTTACATTTCAGTTGAAAAAACTTGTTTTTTTTTATTTAAACTTCTGATCGTTTCTTAAATAATGCTTGGAAATCCGGCGCCCCCTTCATAGAAATGTCCCTTACCCCAAAGAAACATCCTCCACGGAAATATTCTCCAGAGTAATCCCCTCCTCTAGCCCCCCCCCCTCCAGAAAAAAATCCTTCCTGAAAATGGTTGTATACTTCCCAATAACCAATAAATAATGCTGGCAAGTCCGGCGCCCCCTTCATGGCAATTTCCCTTCCCCATGAAAACTTCCTTCATGGAAAGATCCTTCCATATAGCCCCCGACCCTCTCCTTCCCCCACCTACCAGAAAAAATCTCCTCTGAAAAAGTCTGTATACTTCCCAATAACCAATACTATATGTTAACATTGAGTAAAGTTCATAACTTTCAGCCCTCCCCCTGGGGAACTTTGGGGGATCAAGTCATCCTAAAAGACATTTTATCATATTTTCGACCATGCTGAACAAAATGGCTATCTCATTTCAAACCTATTCTAGCACCCTGAACACGTAAAACCTCTAAAAGTTCATTCAATTTGCTCACACTTTCATCTAGGATGCTTAAATCATCAGCATAAACGATTTACTTACTGGTCGGTATCAAACAGTTCGTGGTAACGAACTGTAAGTAAGGAGCGACTCGGCTCAATAGTAACCGAAACTCTAAAAAAAACGAAATTTTAACACCAATAGATACATCAAAAGAATCGAATTTTATTGGTGATTTCAAATATATACGTTTCATCAAGTTTAGTTTTACTCATCAAAAGTTACGAGCCTGAGAAAATTTGCGTTATTTTTGAAAAAAGGGGGAAACACCCCCTAAAAGTCATAAAACCTTAATGAAAATCAAACCGATCAGAGAACCTCATTGTTGAGGTTTCAATCTCCTATCTGCAAAAGTGTGGAATTTTGTATTTTCTGCCAGAAGGAAGATAACCGATGCGTGTTTATCTATTCATTTGTTTTTTTTCCAGGGGTGATCGTATTGACCCAGTGGTCCTAGAATATTGCGAGAGGGCTCATTCGAATGGTAATTAAAAGTTCTAGTGCCCTTTTTAATTGACCAAAACATTGGGGGCAACTAGGCCCCCTCCCACGCTCATTTTTTTCCAAAAGTCACCCGATCAAAATTTTGAGATAGCCATTTTGTTCAGCCTGGTCGGAAAATCTAATAGCTATGTCTTTGAGGATGACTTAATCCCCCACAGTCTCCGGGGGAAGGGCTACAGGCTATGAACTTTGCCCATTGTTTACATATAGTATTGGTTATTGGGAAGTATACAGACGTTTTCAGGGGATTTTGTCTGGTAGTGGGGGGGGGGGGTAAGTGGGAGGATCTATTCATCGGGAAGGGAGATTGCTATGAAGGGGGCGCCGGATTTCCTTCATTATTCAAAAAAGATCGGAAATTAAATAAAAAAACAAACAAGTTTTTTCAGCTGAAAGAAAGGTAAACGAACAGAAATTATTACGTATATTAGGGGTTCGCCCCCTAATCAATACCTCGCTCTTGACGCTGTCATTCTTAAAGAATTGGAACAGAATTCGGACTTTAGCGCAAAGAGCGATGTATTGACTAGGGGGCGAACCCCCTAATATACGTAATAATTTCTGCTCGTTTTAATGTCGCTGCTTACTTTCAGTTGAAAAAACTTGTTTTTATTTAATTTCTAAAAATAAAGATGATACGGCGCTAGCCTGGTCGGTTATCACTTCTTAAAACGTTGGAATTCGTTTTAAAGGAGTTTCAAGACAACCATCAAGCCTAAGAGTCTCTTGAAGTGTGGGAAGTCTGATGGAAGTTCAACTCCTCGCCTTGACTCTGGCAGGGTGATCCCCGCTAGAGCATTTCTTAAGATTAAATTATAATATCATATCTGACTGAAATTTGTTTGATCCAATAGGCTTCCTAGTAAATTGTCGATAGATAGTATCTACGATATTAAATTATGGCTAATGAAAATGTCAAATTGGTGAAAATAACGAAGTAAGAGTATGCATTAACAAATTGGTATTGCAGATCAGGCATGTACTTAAGTTTTTTCTAAGGGGGGGGGGGGTGCAAAAAACTGGCAAACTGTATGAGGAATACTGACAATTGTAAGGAATAAATATAAATCTTGGGATTATTTTACGATAGAGGCATGAACTGTCTCCCCCATTGTATGTGCCATGAGTAGGTATATTTGTTAAACTTTCTTTGCCGAAAGTCAGTTTCCCAAGATATCCTTTATGTGTAGAAAATAATATTATTCATATGTTCTACTTTATAAATTGATTGGTCTTATTTTAATTTGTCCCGATTTTCTTTCAAGTGGGCGACCCAATGGGCGGAAACATGAATCCAATGATGGGTGGGCCAGGAATGGACATGGCTGTTCATAAGCAGCCAAGCACACTAGATGCTCAGTATATGCAGCAACAGTCACAAATTTTTGTTTTTTCTACTCAGTTAGCCAACGAAGCTGCTGAAGCTGTTATTCATGGCCAATGTCCGTCGATTATAGCTTATCATTGTGGCCAACCAGGGACAAAGAAATTCTTAGAGGTATGAACCCAATTATGAAGACTTTTGTTCAATTATGTGTAATTTAGTTACTGTTGTAAGCGGTAGACGTTCCTCACTCTATGATAGAAATGTTGGCACAGATAAAGAAAAAGTCCCACCAGAATCTGTTTTTGCTTGATAACTTCCCAAAAAGCAAATGTGAAAATACGCAGAAATAACAAAGCCTCCCCCCTCTAAGAACAAGATTCTGAGTTTTCAATTGTTTGCGAATTTTCTTGTCGGGGGGGGGGGGCAACCAATCATTGGGGAGGATTTTTCCTATTCCTTGTGGACAGGTAATTTTTTGCCACTGCTCATGGATTACATAATTTTAGGTCTGAATCTGATTACTAGTAGAAGAATAGTGTTTGTCTTATTCTGATAAACTCCTTCTTTAAATAGTCCCCAAAAACTTTGCAATTTTTTGAAGTATTGCTGTGTAAATTATTGTAGCGCATATCCATCTCTTTGTTTTTCAAACAAATCAGAACAAGTAAAATCAGGCTTCATGGCCCTTTGTTAAAATAAAGCCCCCTTAATGTAAAACTTCTGTATAAATATCTCCTATACCCATACTTCCACGCAGGGGAGACGACAGGGATTTTAAATGATCATAACCTCTTTATAACAAAAAGAAAGTTTGCATACATATTGATTTTTTTATATTTCAGACACCCCTTCTGTAAAGAAACAGGATATACATTCCCTACTCTAATGGTAAACCTGTGTGTATAGCAGCTCCCTCCCCCCCCCCTAAAAAACTACCCCAGTGTCTATAAATTTAAGGAATAATTTAATTATGAAACAAGGTAATAGGTACAATAATAAGAGAATAAAATAATGCACACACACATAATATATATATATATATATATATATATATATATATATATATATATATATATATATATCTAATATATATATATATATATATATAAGAGGCTTAATAGAGTAAAATGAGAAACTTTGAAAAAAAAAATCTATCTCAGTTCCTTAAATTCAGGGAATAATTAAATTATCAAATCTATCGCTAACTACAGAGAGACAGTTTACTTGTAAAAAAATTTCGTAACTCAAAAACTTTTCGTTCTTTTTACTGGCTCAAAATTCAATGCAGCAGAACCAATAAAATTTTACGCTCTTTTAATAGGCTCAGAATTTGACAGTGTTGACAACGGGTAAGTACAACAGCGGGTTAGAAGGACGGGGTTATTTGCCATCCCTTTCTGACAAGAGCCTAAGAAACAATATGATTGGCTTACAAAATATGACAGAAAAACAAACCAAAGTATAGGAGAACAATATTTTATTATTTCTTTTCCCTACCCGTCGGACCCTCTCCCCTTCCTATGTAGATTCCTCTCATAATGAAATTAGGCATTTGTGACCACCTATAGAAAGTTGAATTAGCCTTGAACTGAGGAATGTTAGATGTTCTTCTGAAAAGGGAATATATTTGAATATTTTACTATATCGCTTTTTATTCTAGAAGCACCCGTTGAAGATCAACCAGTTCAGCAAAAATTCATCCCAAATACTAACTCAGTTGGCAATGAAGAAAGGACCACCTATAGGGCGTGGCATGGGATTTGGTGGTCCTAATATGATGGGCAGCGGTGGATCCAATATGATGGGCGATTTCATGGGTCCAGGAGGGCCCAATGGACCGATGGGACCTGGGATGGGTAATTGGAATCAGGTAAGGAAAAGCACCTCTGACATGTCTAGCGTTTTGATTTTACCAATTTTAATCTAGAAAATTGGCAGAAAGAGGTGAATGTTGGGTTCGATAAGTTAAAAAAAAATGGTTGGGGTTTTTCGGAATTAAAGTTTTAGTCAAGAAGTCTCAACTGGGAATTGATTTCCAAACCAAGAAGCAATTGATTTATTCTTCTGGGCTTTGAGAAAGCTGGAGAATTTATTTGAGAAAGCGAAAATAGATGAGTTAAAATACTTAAAGGCCCAACCGCTATGAGAACACAACGATGCCGAGGTTTAGCTAGTGCTAATTTGAGTTGATCAGATTTTTTCATAGAATTTTTTGATTGGTTGACATTTTATGGAAAATTATGATTGGTTCAAATTAGCCCTAGCTAAATATCGGTATTAGTAAAATCTCATTGCGAATGGGCCTTAAAGAAGACATGAAAAAAAAAATTACAACATTGCCTATCTTTAGAACCCCCGAGATATACATGCTTATATCGAAAAGAAAAAAAGTATGAAGGGGTTAGTTATTAGGATAAATCACAAGTTTTAAATTTATGGTTTTGCATAAAAAAAAGAACTTGTCACATTAAATAAAATTAATTAAGATTGATCAAATTGATAAATAAAATTAACTAAAATTGTGGTAGGTTAAACAAATGTTTTGGTTTTTTCTTCGTTTTTTTTTGTGTTTTCTTCTTTTTTTTAATAATAAATTCCGTATGTAATTATGTGGTGGAGTTTAAATTGTACTTCGGCCATGCTCAGGGGCGTCGTTTGGAGATTTTTTTATGTAGCCCATGCTCTTGACTGTCCGGATATGGACCCCTCTTGCCCCTTCCCCCCAAAAAATAAATAAAAATAAATACTGGATCTACGCCCCCGGGCCATGCTAAAAAACAATTCCATGAGTGATATGTTGAACATGGTAATTTTGTAGATAAATCTCTTACATTTAGGAAACCTGTCACTTATCGATTTTGCATATTTTCAATCAAACGAACTATTTCGTAGAGATTGAGGACCCTTTATTATTTTCAGTCACAAAGGTTCTTGGCTACGAGCTAGGGAAGCCATCCGAAATATAAAATCACATTTTCTTAGATTTGGTAATATAAATACAGGTAATCTAGATAGTAACTCGATTTACGATAATATCTTAAAAAAAAGAACCTGTTGTTCAGATATGTAATTGGGTCATAGAATATTTTCAAGTGAATTAATTAAATTCGATACCTCAGCGAAAAGCTGCAATGGATGCCAACTAAAGATTGTTTCTCAGCAAAATTAATTTTTTTAACTTCAACTTAAATTACTTTTTGGGTGTTATAGGGGTAACTCAAATTGTATATTTTGTATGTGTTATTTCTTTATACTACTATTTACATTCTATTCGCAGTATTTTTATTATTCCAATTATTCTTTCTTTCTGTTTTTCTTGTATTTAGTTTCTCTTTGTGCTTGTGTTCTTCTTCTTCTTTTTTTTTGGGGGGGGGGGTCTTGCCTCTTCCGTTTTTTTCTCATCTGCGCTGACGACGCCTTGTTCAATACAGAGAAAATTTTTTTTTTTCTGTCTTGCACTGGCCTTGTACTTCACTATAATTTGTTCCTTTGTTTTTCTTGTATTGGTCTTAGGATATAAGTAGGACCAAATAGAACCCCTTTTTGTGCACTCGAGGCATTTTAGAACTGAATATAGGCTGATGGGTCACTAGTTAATGTGTTTGGGGGGAGGGAATAGGTTTTACCGACTGATTTGTGCGATATTGTTATTAGAATTAATTCATTTTTCTTTACCGACAGAGACTGATCTTTTTTCACTGATATTATGTCATATATTTTCATCAGTCCATTTACCTAATAACCAAAAAAAAAAAAAATAAACCAGTAAAATAGTGGCGATTCGCCTCTATTGTACCGACTGGCCGAAAACAGCCCCCCTCCCCATACGTGACGCCCCTTAATATAGGTTGA
The DNA here is from genome assembly GCA_027921565.1 of Artemia sinica. NCBI lineage: Eukaryota > Metazoa > Arthropoda > Branchiopoda > Anostraca > Artemiidae > Artemia > Artemia sinica. The sequence continues at coordinate 515,657 of JAPEVW010000040.1, read as the reverse complement.
GTGTAGGAAATTTCAGTTGCGTTTTCTCTGCTTTTTTTTTTTATCAGCTACGTAATTTTTAAGTCTCGGATTCTGTACTGTAAAACCTTATAACTAAGGATTTTCCCCCTTGCATCAGGCAAGGGGAAAAAACAGAAAACTGAAAACCGTGAATTAGTAGTTTGATTTGGCCACTTGAATTGTCTCTCCGTCCTTAGTTACTGTTCTTTTAGTCCCTAGATGCTATTGAGGAAAAGAAAGGTGATTTTTACAATTGATCTTGGTTACAACTGGCCACTTGAAACTGTCTCTTATCCCTAGTTACCAAACCAGTTTGGCCGCTCAATTTATCTTTCTCTTATTGTTCCATGTTTCATGCTGTCTCTAGTTGCAGTGACGACAATAACGGGGGGGGGGCAAGGGTTTTTAGTGTTTGCATCACCCATACTTGATTTTTTAAAAATAACTTATCTGTTATTTTCATTGAAAAAAAAATTGACAAACAACAAAATTGCCTCCCCTAGGTTTAGAAAAATACATATCTGCCCTCTCCCTACATTTCCCTGAATTGATGCCACTGTCTAGTTGTGAGGATTTACGCTACTTTAGAATTTGTGTGTAGTGTAAATTTTGAGCCAAATATAGGGAATTTAAAAATATATTTTTCCCACCATTTTTCTCCTTTGGAGATTCGGGTACTTAAACCTAAGAAGTTGATTATCTGATGAATGATACTTTTCAACCATAAATTTTTGCATGAAATAGGAGAAAGGAATTTCAGGGGAACAGTAAGCAAACAAGTGTTTTGCTTGCCACTCCAGCCCTTCGAATACCCTGACCCCCCCCCCCCCCCCCCTCGAAAAAAATCGATCCCTAATTGAAGATAATTTAATTCATAATTCTGCGAGTATGTAGCATGGGCGTTGTAAAATAGTTCAATAAAAACACCTTTTCTTATTTGCTTCAACTTTTTTTTTATTTGCTGGAAGTAGAATTAATGAACTTTTCGACAGTAAATTTATTTCGTTGAACATGTTTTATATTATTTTCATGATATTTAATCCGTTTAAATTTTTGTTTATCTATGAGTCATTTATAAGAAGCGTGGCGTCTGTTTTCTCTGACTCATGTCATATTTTCCCAGGACTTAAGTGGGAAGAAGAGAACGGGGTTTTCTTAAATTTGTAAAATATTCTCATTTTTCTGTACTTTTTGTTTTGCGGTTTAACCAAAATTTTAATTTTTTTAAGATTTAAGGTTAAATGAGCAATTTTATCTGGAAAAAATAAGGTTATTCTTTTTGTCCAAACAAATAACACTTTACGAGTTCTTCCCAACATTAGTAAGATTTATAAAGGTGGACTCGATTATTTTATTCGTTTGTCAATAATGATAGTATTGGAAGAAAAAAAATTGAAGCCTTTTCATGTCCTGGACATATTTGTTCCGTGCTCCTCTCTTGAACATCTTGAATGAGTAGCAATTTGGGGGAAATTAGTTTTTCAAGCATTATCGAATGGTCAAACCAAGAAAATATTGAAATTTAAATTATAAAACTATTCCATACAGCAATAACACTTTAAAGAAACCGAGTGAATGCTGGCTGCGGTCGTTCAAAAGATAATATGCTACACAAAATAAATTTTAGAATAGAGCAAAAAAACTGAGAAAAGTTTGTTAATTGTTTCTAACAAAAAAAAAAGTTGTTTGTATAAGAAAGGTTTTTATGTGTATTTCAAGAAAAGACGGGCACAATTTTCATATTAAAAGTTAAAAAACTCAAATATTTCTGCATTTGCGAGGAATTATACCGCATTAGGGAGAAAATAAGAACAAAGTGTTAAATGGCACATTTGGGAATTACCAGAGACTACAATGCTAGTATTTTAAAACATGCTTTCTTCAGCACTGAATACCACTTCGTATTTAAGCCTCGTTCTCACGTGTACTTAGCTAAACATCAATTTCTAACCATCAACATTTTGGATCAATTAAGGGTGCTTATAAAAGAGAAAGCAAATTGTAATTTGTAGATACCGCAAAGGGTATGCCTCAACATTGAAATATAGCTAAGCGTCCATGTGAAGCAGACTTATCGCAAACGTCTTTCACTCAATACGATGTGTATTCCTCTTCTCGGTGATTTCTCGGCTTCTTGGATTGAGAGGGTGTTCTAAAACTTTAATGTGGACAACTGCTCAGCTCTAAGAGTCCATGCTTGAATTATTATTTTTTTTTCTTTTAAGAACAACTGTGATTCTATGCCATCTGGGATGGGCCCGATGAGTCATGGTGGCCCAATGGGTCCTCGAATGGGAATGCCAGGAGGAATGGGTCCTGGAATGATGCCATGCTGTTCGGCTCCACATGGGAACATGGTGCCCTGTGGCCCTGGTAGTGGTCCTCCATGTTCTCAGAGTGGCTCAATGGGAATGCATAATAAGCCTCAAATGGATACCAATATGATGTCGCCACTGCCTGCTGGTAGTCCTATGATGCAAGGAAGTGGACAAAATCGACAGGTTCCAATTAGCATGGCAGGAATGATGGGGCCTGGTGGCATGCAAATGGGGCCCAATGCGTCTGGTGAGTTTTTTTTTTTTTTCTCAGGTGTTTGCTACTTCATTAACAAAAACATTATAATAATAACAAGTGTATTGAAAAGTTATTAAACCATATACAAAAAGGTTACAATAACCCAATATTAGTGAAGTATGTAGCTTCACTTATCTATTTAGTATTATTAGTAAAGACGGTGGATGCATTGAAGATTTAGAAAATAGAATAACTAAGATGCTTAGTCTTTTTAGCAGTTGAAAAAAAGTTTGGAAGAACAGTCTTTGAACTAAGGCAAGAATAGCGAAAGCAAGGTTGTGAAAGTGGTCAAGTATGGCTCTGAAGCGTGGGTGCTTTGACATGTTGGGGAGGATATGTTATATATTTTCAATAGAAATTGTATAATGATATTTTTAGGTAGTCCTTTGACTGACCAGACAGCAAACAATAAGCTATACGACACATGTACTTCTATCTAACTCTCAAGGGCTATAATTAAAGAAAGGCTAAAAATGGCTAGTCCACGTTTTACGGTGAAGGATGGTAGATCGCCAAAGATTTTGATTTGTGAATTAGTGATTTTCGCTGGATTGCCGGAAAACATGTCGTCCCTGAATAGGGTTGGAAGAGGTCATTAGAAGAAATTTAAAGGCAATAATGGGACGGTGTAAAGAGTGAAGCGTTGACTAAATTAGGTTCAGGAGAAGCGTCCGCAACTTTGTCGACCTCAGGCAGGCTGGTGCTGCTGTGAGTTACTTATAGTAGTACTAGTATATATATATATATATATATATATATATATATATATAATATATATATATATTATATACATATATATACATAATATACTATATATATATATATATATATATATATATTTTTGCTTTTTCTTTCTTTTCTAGTTCGTGCTCTGTCTTTTTCTGTTTATTGTAAGACAGGTTATTAATAAAATTCATTCATATATATATATATATATATATATATATATATATATATATATATATATATATATATATATATATATATATATTATATATATATATATATATTATATATATATATATATATATATATTATATATATATATATATATATATATATATATATATATATATATATATATATATATATATATATATATATTCGTGACTGTCATCCTTCTGAAATGAAAACTGACGAAGTATCTGTACTTCACAAAGTATTGCTATGCCTCGGCTATTAATATTGAAACAGTAGTGTAGCTAGGGGGAAAGAGGGTACAACTATCCCAGGGTGCAGACTTTTAGAGGGCACAGAATAGCCCTCTAGAGTCCTCGGAGTCCTCGGGTGCAGCCTCATAGAGGGCTCCAAGCTGAGATTGTCTTTGTCAATACCGAGATCTACTAATATTGCAGAAGTGATGGTGAATGGGTGGGGGGATAAATTGACATTGATTTTTGAAATCAACACCCAACCGTGAAAACCGCTGGGGGCTGGAAACCCTTCGATAAGCGAAGTAGCATTTTTTAGTAACCAACTGAAATGATAACCGTTGAGTAGGGCTCATTGATATAATAGTAAGAGCGCTAAAAACAAAACAATCCAAGATAAAACAATATAATGCTGAAGTAAACGAGAAGATACTAAGAAACAAAATACTAAAAATCAAAACAAAAATGAGATGTTAGAATAGAACGTTAATCACTTCATTCAGCCCCATTTCTCCTTTTGTTTGACCTGTAATAAATTGTAGTTTAATGTCAAAACTACTGAATAAAAAAAGTAAAATAAATAAGTAAAATTTGCAATACAAAATAGACTTTATAAATTATATGTGAGAAGGTAAAAATAACAACCTAATTTATGCTATTACTGTATTTTGCTATGCTTTATATTTTTATAATTGTATTATGTTTTATATTTTGCTATACTAGGCTTTATAGCATAGTATACTAGGTTATACAAGGGTTTATATCATGCTATTCTTCTATTTTGGTTGGTGTCATTTTGCATCAATTATTTAAAGACCAAAAAAAAGACAAGCAGGAGTATTTGAAAGTTTTTTTTCTGGGAGGAAGGGGTTTATGGTAGACAGAGGAATTTGAGAGTGATTTTGGAGTCATTGATATTTTTGTTTAATTTTTTCTAGTTTGGTTCCACCGTGGAAGGGGTGCCCTATGACAGAAGGGCACCCTGAAAAAAATGTGTTGGACATTTTTTATTTTAGTAATTAATTGTCGAATACTTCAAACATTTTTCTATTTAGCTATTAACTGCTCAAGCTTAAGGATTAATTGAATAATTTTCAATTTTACTTGTTTTTGAAATGCAAGTAGTATATAAATAAAGGGTACTGCTACTGCATTTTATCTAACACATCGCTATACACCAAACAACTCAAGTTTGGTTAATGCTAATGAAATAAAATAGGATGAAAATATAATACGTTAGAAACAAATTGGGCTATGTGTTTGCACATTAGGGGGGGGGGGGGTAAAGCATAGCATATATTAAATACGTAACCTAACTAGGTTTATTCCCCCTCCCCCTAAACCCCGAAAAAAAAAACAGTTTAAATATTGTAAACGCAATATGCAATCACGCTTTGCAATCCATTTATGTCTTGCAAATACCCGTTTGACGGGTTTCCATTAGTTTTCCTTGTACAGGCTATAGCGCTGTGTTAGATATAATGCACCAGTACCAAATAAAGTTAATAGCCTAGTTTTGTACGTTGAACATGTGTGACCAATAAGAGGTAGTGTGATTTAAAAAGATAAGAAAATAAAAAATTATCAAAGTATATTCCATAGGAAAAAAAGAAATAATGAAAAGAAAGATGTAATAGTAAGGCCCCTTGAGGATTGAAAATGAAGAGGAAGGGCCGTCAAAAGTATCTTTTGAGTAATCCTAAAATATTAGATTTCTTATTTAGTGAGTATCAGTAGAAACTTCAACTGTTAATTATTTTCTTTATTAACGCTAATCTACAGTTAATAGTAATAATAATAAAGAAAGAAAAAAAGCGGTGGCTGTTTGAATAGATCTTGGTTCGGGAAAGTTGTCTATGAGAACCTTCTGTGAAGAGGTATTGAAAATTCTAACGACAGAAAGACAGTTGTATAAAGTAATTAATTGTATCCAGTGTTTAGTCGATAAATCTGTAGGAAAATAAAAATTGAGTAACTTTGGAAAGGGGAGCTGTCATAATGTAATGTAAAACACGTTGAAGGTTTCCTATTGATTGTTAAAAAACTTTTTCACTATAATATCCATTGTGGGTATCTTCACATTTGACGGGTTGTTACCTTAACCACATTTGACGGCGTGATTCCTTAACGAGTAGAATAATCGCCCTCCCTACCACCATAAGGCACATCTTTTACTAATGCGTTCTAATTATATACTGTTGTTTTCTTTAACGGTGTTTGGTTGAGACGTTAATAACGATATCCATTCTGACTCTTGATACCGTATTTTCGTTAATCTGTGGCCGTATTATATAAAAAAAAAAATTAATCTTTTGTCGAAAATAAAGAGCGACATTGAAACTTAAAATTAAAAGAAATTACTCTATATATGAGCGTCGTTTGGGGGTGGCAAGGGGGGTAGTTGCCCCCTCCCCAATAATGTGGAGAAAAAATATTATACATTCCATGCCCTTTGACTATCCAGATATGGACCTCACATATTTTGGATAGCGAATACAGTACTACTTAGGGATTGTTTTGGGTTAGGCTCTCCATTTCTTCGCAACCGTGGCGTACTATACTTTTCCCCTACTAAGAAGAGCTTTGGAACAACCCTCCATTAAAAACGCAAACTTATGACCTTAAAACTGGTTTTATTAACATAAAACACCACCCCGATCTGCACCACCCCGAATCCTCTATATTTGCGTTAGAGTTTGACAAGTGCTTTCCTGGAAGATTCTTCCAGGGGGTATCAATGAATGCCAGCCGTTACTTGTTAGTTTTATTTTTCGATGGTCTTTCAGAACATATGAATTTGAGATTTAATTGTTCAAAGTAAATGCGAATCAATAAGCACTTTCATACTCGAAGTATTGTAATTAAACATAAAATTTTGTTATCACATTTGGTTCTTATGCCAAACAATTAACTCTAGAAGCATTGAGAAAAAAGGGGAAACTTGGCGCCAACACTGCCAGCCCTTTTCATATATATAGTATAATATTTGTTCCTTTTTAATGACGCTCTATAGCTTTATTTGAAGAAAATATTTTACTGAATTATATATGAGCCCCACTCCCTCAGCCCCCTGCTCATTACACTAAAGTTTCACCAGGGCTCTGCCGAATTTGTAGAATTTACTGAAACCGAAACTTACCTCTCTCTGATTGGGCGATTTGAAGGAGAGCAGGCTACATGTCGTCAACTCAAGAAGCATTTAATTTATAGCAGTCAATTGCTTTTTAGTCTTGCAGTTGGAGACCTTAAGAGGCTCTTGAACAATTTCAAAATATGTATACACAATTTTATAAGCAAAGAGCGAAATTTTATAGGAAAATTTACCAAAGACTAAAAAGATTGAAAAAACGATTCTCCTCTACAAATATACTAAAAATTTAAATAAAAAAAATGTGTTAGGAAAAATCGAAATTTTCGAGAAGAAAAATGAAGAGCATGGGGTGGTCATGACATAAAGTTGCTCTTGAATAATAGTGCTGTTGCCCAACGCTTTATTTTTTAATCTTAAAAAAATGTCCATTTTTCCTGACGGAAATAAATTAGTTTTTAGTCTTGGTAAATTTTTTATTTTTATTAGAGCTAATATTGTTGGCATATATTTTTAGTACTAAATGTTGTTCATAAACTGTGATGGAGGGGGAGGGGTTCGTATTTACTACTTGTTTATAATATTTGGTAGAGTCAAAAAATTAGCCGCAATATGTTTACTTACGGCTTATGTTCCCTATGGAACAGGTGGTGTTGCGACAAACCTGCAGCTATAACTTGCACCAAAAGGACAAGATACAGAAGTCTCTGATCTATCCGGTCACCCAGCCAGAATTATTGTATTACTTAGAACTTTTCTTGGAGAAAGATTTGAAGTTGCTAAAAAAAAAGGAAAATTGTTCCTTTTTCAACAATTTTCAACTAATAACCAACGTATTTTCTATCTAGAAAATCAAGCACGCCAAATTGAAAAAAAAATAATTCAGTAGATGGCTAGAGCTGAATCTCAGCTATGGATTAATAGCAAAATAACGTTATCAAAGGCATAAGAATCTTAAGAGAGTAGAATAACAATGTACGGGAAATTGCACAGAGAACTAAACCTTAAGTTTAAAATTTTTGCATTTGGGAATGAACAGATTGTTAATATTTAAATTTTTACGGAAGTAAAGGATTTTCAAGTTGAACTAATTGGTTCTGCTAGTGTAAGTTATAGTTTTGAGGTAGGAATATAGCTAAGATGGAGCCAAGGGGCAAAAAACGTTCTATTTTCTTGCCCTTGGTAGTTTAAATAAAATGGTAATAAAATGTATAGATACGTTTAGTGTTTCCAACAATAACAAAAACAAATATGGAACTATTTAAAAAAAACATAGTAAAATAGTTTATTATTTTTGTCAATGGAAAGAAATAAATGTTTTATTAAAATATTGTAAGAAATTGTTTTTTCTTTTTTAAATGGTCTAATTTTCGTCACGGCAAAAATTAATGTCTATTTTCTTTTAGGAATGAATAAGGATTTGCTTGGAGTTAAAGTTCCTGATGAGAATTTAACGCCTCAACAAATGCAACATCGAGCTGAGAAACTGGCGAAAATGAAACTCATGAAACAAATGCTTTTCCCTGAGCAAGGGCCTGGCGGTCCTGATATGATGGGGCAAATGAATCCCGGCAGTGGAAATAGTCCGTGTCCCCCTGGTGGTCCCATGATGGGAGGACCAGGGATGATGAACCCTATGAATCAAGGTCCTGGTCCCATGGGACAAGGGAGTGGGCCAATGATGATGCCTATGATGGGCAATAAAATGATGGGTCCTTGTAATATTGGACCTGATGGACCTAATATGATGCCATCTGGTGGTATGAACTCTTCCTCGGCGCAAATGGAGTGGCAAAAGTTACAAGCTCAGTTTTTTGACGAACAAAGGAAAAAGAAAGGGCCAGGACCTTCGCCAGGTATGATGATGAGCAGTATGGGACCTATGGGTCAAGGTGGAATGAGTCCTATGCAAATGGGTTCTCCAAGTGGTCATATGGGTATGATGGGACATGGTAATATGAATATGGGGATGATGGGGCCAATGAATGGCCCAAGAATGGGAGGAGGCCCTGGTGTGAGAATGCAGGGACCTCCTCCTCCTTACCCCCAAGGGCAAAGATCAGCCAGTGCAAGTGGTGGGCCCATGCCCAGTCCATTACAATCTCAAGGTCCTCCCTCTCCCCCTCTATCGCTACCTTCACCTAGAAATGCTGGAAACATGGAGTCACCTGCTGATAGAGGGTATAACCAGCGATTGTCCGGTAATATGGGACCGGCTTCGGTTCCAGGACCTAGTCCTTCTGGGATTTTAAACACACCTTTGGATTCACCAAATCCTAGTGCTAATCAGCCAAGACCCATGGGGAATGTCAGTAATCCTGGGACACCCGTCACGGGACCAGGCCCTCCCCACGTTTCGCCTGGAATGAGGAAAGAGAACATGGTACCTGATTTTAGTAACTCAATGGCTGGAATGATGGGTGGAATGAATAATTCTGGAAATAATCCTGGAAGTAAGTTCATTTCAGTTTGTTGCTGCATGTTTAATGTATTTTCTCTTCTTTTTGTTGTTTAGCGCAGTGGGGGGGGGGCGCTCGAAATTCGCCCGTATCATATATCTGAAAATCTTAAAACGGACAAAATAAGTATCACTATATCAATGAAATTTGATTGAAAGGCATTAGTCGACATTCTACAAGCGTGTTGATGGTATTGTTGGTGGTATTGAATAAGTTTCGAATGATAATCGAGTCACATAAGTATTTATGCATAATTTATTGCGTTGTGCGTTATATTTTTACTGGAACTTTTCCATGCAGATATTCTGTAAAAATTGAGTAACAAAATGTGTTTGCATTTTCGTGGTTTATACATTTCAGCTTTGTCATCATAGAAACCGGGATGTCATCTGGGAAATCGACTTTTCATTCATTGCCTCATTTTCACCGCCAAAGTCACTTAGTAAAACACAGCAAGCACTGTTCAGAAAGCACTGTCCAAGTGTGTTTGTGGTCTAGGGAGCAAGTAGGCCATTTTTACAGTCCCTCCTTCAAACTGTACCTGATGCGTCTTTTCTATATCCATATTGTATTAGCAATGGCAGATCTTCGTCTGCTGATGTTCCAAATCGACAATATGCAGCTCTTCAGTGGCTTCCAATGTTGTTGAGCTCTATAATACTAGTGTTGTAAAATTACCGTAAAATAAAAAATGGATAAGTAAAATTGGTAAAATAAGGTAAAATTGGTAAAATAAGACATTCTCTAGGAAATAAAGGGCAAAATTGGTGTTTTGGAGTTGCTCTGTAGCTACAAGACCAGTTGAGCATTTCTTTTAAGCATCACTTACAGCTTTTAATGAAACTTTTTAATGATTCTGATTTTCCTGGGCTTAAAAAACCTAATGCTCCTTCATCAATTAAATCAACTGTCTAGTTTATCCCTCTGGTAATCTTGTGCCTAGGATAATACCTCAGCAATTGGACAGTGCCTGATTTCGGACCTTCAATTTAAAAAAAAAAGAATAAAAAATGAAATATATAAATTAAATTTACCATTATTACCATAAAATTACCATTAGGGTGAAAATCAAAAAGGGTGAATCTTCATGGTTTCGCCACTGGCTGACAAAATCCTCGTATTTTCACCCTTGTTGATTTTATTTTTCATTTTGTTACTTTCTCTTCTCTCTGAGTTTCATTTGTCATGTATAGCCAGTGTGGTCTAAGAATGTATTTGCGTCAAGCTTACGGGGAGCATTGGACCAATATTGTTTTAGATTTTTTAAATTGTGTTAAGAAACATGCAAATCTTATTTGTCAGTTTAATTTCTTAGAAACTCGTAAAAGATTCATGCCTGGTTTTTATTCAGTGTCTGTTCTGTCTTTGTAAGGTAAACTTCGAAAGGTTAGATTTTTTTTTTTTTTTTTTTTTTTTTTTTTTTTTTTCTTTTTTTTTTTTAGCACTGAGGACGACTTGGCGGAGGTCCTTGTCGAAATATTTGCTTATATTTTCATCTTCATGGTTTCGCCACTGGCTGACAAAATCCTCGTTTTTTCACCCTTTTTGATTTTATTTTTCATTTTGTTACTTTCTCTCCTCTCTGAGTTTCATTTGTCATGTATAGCCAGTGTGGTCTAATAATGTATTTCCTGAACTTTGAACTGCGTGGAACAAAATGGCTATCTCAAGATCTTTATTAAAGGTAGCTTGGGGAAATGGTGGGCGTGGAAAGGGTGTTAGTTGCTTTCCAACCACTTTCGACTATTAAAAAGGGCACTAGCCATTTCAATTTCCAATCGAATGAGCCCTTTTTGAAGTTTATACGACAACGCGTTATATAAAAATCTTATATGCCCCCTGGACATAATTTAAAACCCTTGCCCTGAGGGCTGTGGGGGTTGTCATCCTCAAAGACCTCATTTCCAGTACTTAAAACTACGTTGAATAAAATGTCTATCTCAAAGTTTTGATTAGATGTGTTTGGAGAAAAGGTGGGCGTGAGAGGCGGGTTAGTTGCCCTCTAATCACTTTCAACTATTAAAAAGGACACTAGCCCTTTGAATTTCCAATCGAATGAGCCTTTTTTTAAAGTTTCTACGACAACGCCTTCTATAAAAAACCTTAAATGCCCCCAGGGCAGAACTTACAATCCTTGCCCTAAGGACTGTGGGGGAGTGTCTCCAAGAACATAATTTCTATCTGGAAATCTAACACGCTGAACAAAATGACTATGTCAAAATTTTGATTGGATGTGTCTCGGGAAATAGCGGGCGTGGAAGAGGTGTTAGTCGCCTTCCAATCACTTTCGATTATTAAAAATGGCACAAGCCACTCCAATTTCCAATTGAATTAGTGCTTTTGGAAGTTTCTACGAGAACTTCTTCGATACGAAGTGCCCTGCTCTAAAAGAAAAAATTAATAAATAATACATTGTGCCAACATCGTTCTTATTTACCCCCAGGGCATAACTTAAAACCCTTGCCCTGAGGGTTGTGGGGGAGTGTCCTACTCTTTACTTAGTCCCCGTTTCTTTTCTCGTTCTCGATGTCCCGTTATTACTTAGGCAGCGCTATCGCGCTGACTATGATTTATACAACAACTTTCTATATAAACCTTATATGCCCCCAGGGCATAGCTTACAACCCTTGCACTGAGGGCTCTGAGGGGGTTATCATCCTAAAAGACCTAATTTCCAGAACGTTTAACTACGTTGAACAAAATGGATACCTCAAAATTTTGATTGGATGTGTTTGGGGAAAAGGTGGGCGTGAGAGGGGGGTTAGTTGCCCTCAAATCACTTTCGACTATTAAAAAGGGTACTATCCCTTTGAATTTCAAATCGAATGAGCCCTTTTCAAGTTTCTACGACAAAGATTTCAATAAAAAACCTTAATGTCCCCAGGGCATAACTTATAATGCTTGAGGGTTGTGGGGGCGTGTCCTCCTCTAGAATATATTTTCTGTATGGAAATCAACTACGTTGAACAAAATGGCTATCTCAAAATTTTTATTGGATGTGTTTGGTGGAGTGATGGGCGTGGGGGGGGGGGCTAGTTGCCCTCCAATCACTTTCGACTATTAAAAAGGGCATTAGCCCTTTGAATTTCCAATCGAATGAGCATTTTTTGAGGTTTCTACGACAACGCCTTCTTTAAAAACCTTATATGCCCCCAGGGCATAACTTAAAACCCTTGCCCTGAGGGCTCTAGGGGAGTTTCCTCCTCAAAAACATATTTACTGTCTGGAAATCAACTACGCTAAACAAAATGGCTATCTAAAAATTTTGATTGGATGTGTTTGGGGGAATGATGGGCGTGGGGGGGGGGCTAGTTGCCCTCCAATCACTTTCGACTATTAAAAAGGGTACTAGCCCTTTGAATTTCCAATCGAATGAGCCTTTTTTGAAGTTTCTACGACAACGCCTTCTACAAAAACCTTATATGCCCCCAGGGCATAACTTAAAACCCTTGCTCTGAGGGTTTTGGGGGAGTGTCCTCCTCAAAAACATATTTTCTATCTGGAAATCAACTACTCTGAACAAAATGGCTATCTAAAAATTTTTATTGGATGTGTTTGGGGGAATGATGGCGTGGGGGGGGGGCTAGTTGCCCTCCAATCATTTTCGACTATTAAAAAGGGTACTAGCGCTTCGAATTTCCAATTGAATGAACCTGTTTTGAAGTTTCTACGACATCGCCTTCTATAAAACCTTATATGCCCCAGGGCATAACTTAAAACCCTTGCCCTGAGGGTTGTGGGGGAGTGTCCTCCTCAAAAACATATTTTCTATCTGGAAATCAACTACGCTGAACAAAATGGGTATCTCAAAATTTTGATTGGATGTGTTTGGGGGAATGATGGGCGTGGGGGGGGGGCTAGTTGCTCTCCAATCGCTTTCGACTATTAAAAAGGGCACTAGAACTCTCAATTTCCAATCGAATGAGCCTCTTTTGAAGTTTCTACGACGAACCCTTCCATATGAATTGCCCTGCTCTAAAGGAAAAAAAAATAATAAATAGTATATTGTGCCAACATCGTTCTTATATGCCCTCAGGGCATAACTTAAGACCCTTGCCCGAGGGTTGTGGGGGAGTCTCCTCCTCAAAAACATATTTTCTATCTGGAAATCAACTACGTTGAACAAAATGGCTATCTCAAAATTCTGATTGGATGTGTTTGGGGAAATGATGAGCGCGGGGGGGGGGGGGGGGCTAGTTGTCGTCCGATCACTTTTGACCATCACTTTTGACCATTTCGATTTCCAATCGAATAAGCCCTTTTCGAGGTTTCTACGACAACTCCTTCGATACGAAGTGCCCGGGAGGAGAAAAAAAAACACATTGTGCCCGCGTTGTTCTTTACTTGATAGATGTTATTTTTTATTTATTTATAAAAGTATCGAATACAATCAAAAATGAGGTTTGTAACACTTTCATGACTGATTAACTAAGCACTGGATTATAAGAGCGAAACATTCAGTCACTTTCAATCATTAAAACTGTCTTCAACAGAATATGCTTGCAAATCTAACTCCTCTTTTTCAGAATTAGATTCTGATTCAGGTGACCGAGGTCGTTTCAAACCCCTACCCCCCCCCCCCCCCCCCCCGCCAAACAAAAGTCTTGGATACGGCTCTAAGGATTGTATATCAATTTGTACCTCCTCCATCCTCCTATCAGTAGGGAGGCCAAAACGACCGGGTACGAACACATGTGCTGCCATCTATAATTGAGTCTAAACGCCGACAGGTTATAATTTATTCAAAGATTATTGATCCACTAACGGGTCAATGACACCTAGGGGAACTAGATTTCTGAGAAATTGATTTGCATAATCGGCGGGGAATTATTGATTCACGAAAGGGGAATTAAGAAACAATAAGGCTTCTCTGATCTTTAGGTCTGGGAGATAAATTAATATTCTATTTTTAAATACGGCTTCTCTGGTCTTTAGGTCTGAGAGGTAAATATTAATATTCTATCGAAACCTTAATAGTGTAGCTAGGAACACCTTAGAGATGAAGACAGATTGAATATATTTTACGCGGGATAGAAGATGATTTAGGGTGAAACTCTGTGGTCGTTATAATACACAGGTTTCATTTGAACAATGTTGTGAGGTCCCCTATCCCAACCCCAAAGGGCCCCATCCCCCCGGGCACCCAAAGGGGCCCCCGGGGCCCCAAAGAGCTTTCCTCCTTAGTTTAGAGTTTTAGTTTGATATTAGCTTTGAGTTTTAGTTATAGTTTAGTTATAGTTTAGTTTATAGTTTAGTTATAGTTTAGTTTAGTTATAGTTCAGGGTCTAGAGTTTCAAGTTAGAATCTCAGCACTTAAGTTTTAGTTACAGTTATATTTTATTTTAGTTTTAGTTACGTGTTTTTGAACTTGTAGTTTAGTTTTAGCTAAACGTTATAGTTTAGAATTTTAGCCTAGAGTCTTAGCTTAGAGTTTTTCGTTGCACTTTTACATTAGTTTAGTATTAGTTAAGAGTTGTAGTTTAGTTTTAGTTAAGAGTTTTAGTTTAGAGTTTAGAGTTTTAGCTTAGAGTCTTAGCTTAGAGTTTTAGTTAGAGTTATAGTTTAGTTTAGTTTTAGTTAAGAGTTTTAGTTTAGACTTTAGAGTTTTAGTTTAGAGTTTAGAGTTTTAGTTAGATTTATAGTTTAGTTTAATTTTTGTTAAGAGTTTTAGTTCAGAGTTATAGTTTAGTTTTAGTTAAGAGTTTTAGTTTAGAGTTTCAGTTTGGTATTAGCTTACAGTTTTAGTTAGAGTTATAGTAGTTAAGAGTTTTAGTTTAGAGTATAAAGTTTTACTTTAGAGTCTTAGTTAGAGTTCTAGTTTAGTTTAGTTTTAGTTAAGAGTTTAGAGTTTTACCTTAGAGTCGTAGCTTAGAGTTTTAATTAGAGTTGAAGTTTAGTTTAGTTATAGTTAAGAGTTTAGAATTTTAGCTTAGAGTCATAGCTTAGAGTTTTAGTTAGTTATAGTTTAGTTTATTTTTAGTTAAGAGCTTAGTTTTAGCCTAGAGTCTTAGCTTAGAGTTTTAGTTAGAGTTCTAGTGTAGTTTAGTTTTAGTTAAGAGTTTAGAGTTTTAGCCTAGAGTCTTAGCTTTGAGTTTTAGTTAGAGTTGAAGTTTAGTTTAGTTATAGTTAAGAGTTTAGAGTTTTAGCTTAGAGTCTTAGCTTAGAGTTCTAGTTTAGTTTAGTTTTAGTTAAGAGTTTAGTTTTACCTTAGAGTCTTAGCTTAAAGTTTTAGTTAGAGTTGCAGTTTAGTTTAGTTATAGTTAAGAGTTTAGAGTTTTAGCTTAGAGTCTTAGCTTAGAGTTTTAGTTAGGGTTCTAGTTTAGTTTAGTTTTAGTTAAGAGTTTTAGCTTAGAGTCTTAGCTTAGAGTTTTAGTTACAGTTGAAGTTTAGTTTAGTTATAGTTAAGAATTTGGAGTTTTAACTTAGAGTCTTATCTTAGAGTTTTAGTTAGAGTTGTAGTTTAGTTTAGTGCTAGTTAAGTGTTTTAGCTTAGAGTTTTAGCCTAGAGTCTTAGCTTAGAGATTTAGAGGTGAAGTTTAGTTTAGTTATAGTTAAGAGTTTAGAGTTTTAGCTTAGAGTTTTAGTTAGAGTTCTAGTTTACTCTAGTTTTACTTAACTAGAGTCTTCGCTTACAGTTTTAGTTAGAGTTCTACTTTAGTTACAGTTAAGAGTTTAGAGTTATATCTTAGAGTCCTAGCTTAGTTTTAGTTAGGTTCTAGTTTAGTTTAGTTTAGTTTAGAGTCTTAGCTTAGAGTTGTAGTTAGAGTTGAAGTTTAGTTTAATTATAGTTAAGAGTTTGGAGTTTTAGCTTAGAGTCTTAGCTTAGAGTTTTAGTTAGAGTTCTAGTCTAGTTTAGTTTTAGTTAAGAGTTTAGAGTTTTAGCTTAGAGTCTTAGCTTAGAGTTTTAGTTAGAGTTGAAGTTTAGTTTAGTTATAGTTAAGAATTTGGAGTTTTAGCTTAGAGTCTTATCTTAGAGTTTTAGTTAGAGTTGTATATTAGTTTAGTTTTACTTAAGAGTTTTAGCTTAGAGTTTTAGCCTAGAGTCGAGGAGGGAGTAGTGTTCTGTCATGGTTTACCTTGTCACTGTTACATTCTCTTGAAGTTTTTTAGGTTAAGTTAGGTTAGGTTAGATTAGGTTAGGTTAAGTTTGGCTAGGTTAGGTTAGCCTACGTATGCGCGCGCACATCGGCTAACCTAGCTTAACCTAACCTAACTCTAACTAAATCTCTAATCTAAGACTCTAGGCTAAAACTCTAAGCTAAAACACTTAACTAAAACTAAACTAAATTAGAACTCTAACTAAATCTCTAAGATTAGACTCTAAGCTAAAACTCTAAACTCTTAAATATAACTAAACAAAACTTTAACTTTAACTAAAACTCTAAGCTAAGACTCCAAGGTAAAACTCTAAGCTAAGACTCCAAGCTAAAACTCTAAACTCTTAACTATAACTAAACTTCAACTCTAACTAAAACTCTAAGCTATGACTCTAGGCTAAATCTCTAAACTCTTAACTATAACTAAACTAAACTTCAACTCTAACTAAAACTCTAAGCTAAGACTCTAAGCTAAAACACTAAACTCTTAACTATAACTAAACTAAACTTCAACTTTAAGCTAAGACTCCAAGCTAAAACTCTAGACTCTTAACTAAAACTAAACTAAACTAGAACTCTAACTAAAACTCTAAGCTAGGACTCTAAGCTAAAACTCTGAACTCTTAACTATAACTAAACTAAATTTCATCTCTAACTAAAACTAAACTAGAACTCTAACTAAACCTAAACTAAACTAGAACTCTAACTAAAACTCTAAGCTAAGACTCTAAGCTAAAACACTAAACTCTTAACTATAACTAAACTAAACTTCAACTCTAAACTAAGACTCCAAGCTAAAACTCTAAACTCTTAACTAAAACTAAACTAGAACTCTAACTAAAACTCTAAGCTAGGACTCTAAGCTAAAACTCTGAACTCTTAACTATAACTAGACTAAATTTCAACTCTAACTAAAACTCAAAGCTAAGACTCCAAGCTAAAACTCTAAACTCTTAACTATAACTAAAACTAAACTTCAACTCTAAGCTAAGACTCTAGGCTAAAACTCTAAGCTAAAACTCTAAACACTTAACTGTAACTAAACTAAACTTCAACTCTAACTAAAACTCTAAGCTAAGACTCTAGGCTAAAACTCTAAGCTCTTAACTAAAAATAAACTAAACTAGAACTCTAACTAAAACTCTAAGCTATGACTCTAAGCCAAAACTCTAAACTCTTAACTATAACTAAACTAAACTTCAACTCTAATAAAACTCTAAGCTAAGACTCTAAGCTAAAACTCTAAACTCTTAACTAAAACTAAACTAGAACTCTAACTTATACTCTAAGCTAAGACTCCAAGCTAAAACTCTAAACTCTTAACTAAAACTAAACTAAACTAGAACTCTAACTAAAACTCCAATCTAAGACTCTAAGTTAAAACTCTTAACTATAACTAAGCTAAACTTCAACTCCAACTAAAACCCTAGGCTAAAACTCTAAACTCCTAACTAAAACTAAACTAGAACTCTAACTAGAAATCTAAGCTAAAACTTAACTATAACTATACTAAACTTAACTCTAACTAAAACTCTAAGCTAAGACTCTAGGCTAAAACTCTAAACTCTTAACTAAAACTAAACTAGACTAGAACTCTAACTAAAATTCTAAGCTAGGACTCTAAGCTATAACTCTAAACTCTTAACTAAAACTAAACTAGAACTCTAACTTAAACTCTAAGCTAAGACTCCAAGCTAAAACTCTAAACTCTTAACTAAAACTAAACTAAACTAGAACTCTAACTAAAACTCCAATCTAAGACTCTAAGTTTAAACTCTTAACTATAACTAAGCTAAACTTCAACTCCAAGTAAAACCCTAGGCTAAAACTCTAAACTCCTAACTTAAACTAAACTAGAACTCTAACTAAAAATCTAAGCTAAAACTCATAACTATAACTAAACTTAACTCTAAATAAAACTCTAAGCTAAGACTCTAGGCTAAAACTCTAAACTCGTAACTAAACTAAACTAGAACTCTAACTAAAACTCTAAACTCTTAACTATAGCTAAACTTCAACTCTAAGTTAAGACTCTAGGCTAAAACTCTAAACACGTAACTGTAACTAAACTAAACTTCAACTCTAACTAAAACTCTAAGCTAAGACTCTAGGCCAAAACTCTAAGCTCATAACTAAAACTCAACTAGAACTCTAACTAAAACTCTAAGCTAAGACTCTAAGCTAAAACTCCAAACTCTTAACTATAACTAAACTAAACTTCAACTCTAACTAAAACTCTAAGCTAAGACTCTAAGCTAAAACTCTAAACTCTTAACTATAACTAAACTAAACTTCAACTCTAACTAAAACTAAACTTCAACTCTAAGCTAAGACTCTAGTCTAAAACTCTAAGCTAAAACTCTAAGCTCTTAACTAAATATCAACTAAACTAGAACTCTAACTAAAACTCTAAGCTATGACTCTAAGCCAAAACTCTAAACTCTTAACTATAACTAAACTAAACTTCAACTCTAATTAAAACTCTAAGCTAAGACTCTAAGGTAAAACTCTAAACTCTTAACTAAAACTAAACTAGAACTCTAACTTAAACTCTAAGCTAAGACTCCAAGCTAAAACTCTAAACTCTTAACTAAAACTAAACTAAACTAGAACTCTAACTAAAACTCCAACTAAAACTCCAATCTAAGACTCTAAGTTAAAACCCTAAACTCTTAACTATAACTAAGCTAAACTTCAACTCCAACTAAAACTCTAGGCTAAAACTCTAAACTCCTAACTAAAACTAAACTAAACTAGAACTTTAACTAAAACTCTAAGCTGAAACTCTAAACTCTTAACTATAACTAAACTTAACTTAACTCTAACTAAAACTCTAAGCTAAGACTCTAAGCTATAACTCTAAACTCTTAACTGTAACTAAAGTAGAACTCTAACTAAAACTCTAAGCTAAGACTCTAGGCTAAAACTCTTAACTAAAACTAAACTAGAACTCTAACTAAAACTCTAAGCTAAAACTCCAAACTCTTAATTATAACTAAACTAAACTTCAACTGTAACTAAGACTCTAGGCCAAAACTCTAAGCTAAAACTCTAAACACTTAACTATAACTAAACTAAACTTCAACTCTAACTAAAACTCTAAGCTAAGACTCTAGGCTAAAACCCTTAAGCTCTTAACTAAAACTAAACTAAACCAGAACTCTAACTAAAACTCTAAGCTAAGACTCTAAGCTAAAACTCCAAACTCTTAACTATAACTAAACTAAACTTCAACTCTAACTAAAACTTTAAGCTAAGACTCTAAACTAAAACTAAACTAAACTAGAACCCTAACTAAAACTCTAAGCTAAGACTCTAAACTAAAACTCTAAACTCTTAACTATAACTAAACTAAACTTCAACTCTAACTAAAACTTTAAGCTAAGACTCTAAGGTAAAACTCTAAACTCTTAACTAAAACTAAACTAAACTAGAACTCTAACTAAAACTCTAAGCTAAGACTCTAAGCTGAAACTCTAAACTCTTAACTATAACTAAACTAAACTTCAACTCTAACTAAAACTTTAAGCTAAGACTCTAGGCTAAAACTCTAAACTCTTAACTAAAACTAAACTAAACTAGAACCCTAAGGGGGCCCGGGGGCCTTTGGGTAGGGGCCCTTTGGTCGCCCGGGGGATGGGGCCCTTTGGGGGGGGGGTAGGGGACCTCACAACATTGTTCAAATGGAACTTGTGTATTATAACGACCACAGAGTTTCGCCCCAAATCATCTTCTAAAATGTCTCAAACTGTTTCGCCAAAATCATCTTCTAAAATGTCTCAAACTGTTTCGCCCAAATAATCCCCTAAAAGTAATTTCTGCGTGTTCCTTTGTTTCGGCATCCCTGCGCTGTCACATTTGAAATTCCTAGGAAACCATTTCCTGCGTAAAATATATTCAATCTGTCTTCATCTCTAAGGTGTTCCTAGCTACACTATTAAGGTTTCGATAGAATATTAATATTGATCTCTCAGACCTAACGACCAGAGAAGCCGTATTTAAAAATAGAATATCAATTTATCTCCCAGACCTAAAGATCAGAGAAGCCTTATTGTTTCTTAATTATCCTTTCGTGGATCAATAATTCCCCACCGATTATGCAAATCAATTTCTCAGAAATCTAGTTCCCCTAGGTGTCATTGACCCGTTAGTGGATCAATAATCCTTGAATAAATTATAACCTGTCGGCGTTAGACTCAATTATAGATGGCAGCACATGTGTTCGTACCGGAGTCGTTATGGCGTCCCTACTCCTATCGTCTTTAGAGTTAATTCTGTATTTATCTGAAGATTCTTCCAAAACAACTGCTGAAACGCAAGGGCCGTTAAACTAGAATAAAAGTTTCTTTTAGATACTGTTAACTCATTCGGTTGCAATTGGTTGAAAAGCAGGCTAAATCTTAGAAAAGGGTACTGGAACTTTCGATTTCCAATTGACTAAGCCACCTCCAAAGCTAATTCGACCACTCCTTCCACATGAAAGGCCTCTGGAAAAAAATAAATGAACAAATATTAATGCATTGAACCCTTATGTGTCTTTACCATAGGTAATGCAATACGATTAACCCTGATTCAAACTGGAGAGTAGAAAGTTCAATTTCCCTTCTAATGAAAATCTGGTATTATCCAAGAGGAAAATAGAAGGCAATTTTCCGCGGGGGAGGGGATTTTTCGGGTTCTGGGGAAAAGACGACGTGAATACCGGATTTTTCTGAGATGTGAAGTTAAAATATAAATAAGGATATTAATTCTGCTTTGGCCCTCCTCATTATTGAAAATCCATAAAATGTAGTTCTTTTTAATGAGACAACTTTAATATTTGAAGCGAATGGCTTCCCACATTCTTTTAGGAAGGCAATTGAAATTAATAAAAATCCATAAATAGAGACCTTGCTTTAAATAGAGATACTGGATATATTCCTATAAACCCAATGTACAATAACTTAAAATTAAAGAATTCAAATAATATTTTTTCTTCATTTTAAAATCACCTGATCACACTTTTAAGGAAAATTTGATCAGTAGACAAGCTAAGTCAATCACTAAGCAGAGAATTCTTTCCCAATCTAATTGGTGAATAGTCTTTCATTTATTCTGGCTTGCTTTTTTTTTTGTTGGTTTGGTTCAGTCGTCATTCTGATAAAAAGAGATCTAAGTCAGAAAGACCGCCTTTTTAACCGGGAAACACAGCTATACACAAAACAAATCATATTCAATCCTTTTTCTGCTAGCCTTTTCGCGTTTTTGTGATCTGAAAATTGCAAGCCGTCATAAAATATGTCAGTAAAATATATAAAATACCGGTAAATTAGGTAAAATACGTAACTTACTTAAAATAGGTAAAATACCCAATTGTACCGTGACCAATTTTACCACTTACAACACTATATAGTATGTTCTTCATATGAACCAGATTGAACCCTTGTATATCCTGTTTAAACCCTGTCATTAGTTTCTCTGCAGTAGAAATGAATAAGGAATGAATAAGAAACGAATAAGGACTACAGTATGCATTTACGTTTTACAATGAAAGGTGGACCAGCATTAAATGTTCCTGTCCATTTTTTCTATTTCTATAGGGTGCTTTTTTCACTTTTTTTCTGCAAAAAAAAAATTGGATTTTTTCTTACTGCAAAATCTTATCGGAGAGGGTCGGAGTCAAAGATGTAAAAAAGTTTCTTTTTGTCAAAAATGTGCTAGATTTTTGTCTGAATGTTGACAAATATCGCACTTTTTGTGCACTTTTTTGTCTTCTAATTGACTGAGGTGGGTAGGGGAATTGATTTCAAGCTGCCTTGGTAAGTAGGAACGCGACGGGGAAACTCGGACTGTAGGCATTTTGTTCCAGAGTTAATGGTAAGTTTATGCCGTCTCCTTACCAAAGAAGTCAGATGAAGCCGATTTAAACCATCCTTGTAAGAGGTAAAGAAAGAATCTGAAAACTTTAAAAGCCGTTTTTGAATGTTCGTTGTTGTCGAGGTCTGATCTTTGGTGAGACATGTCTGCCAACAGGTCAAGTAATCAAGTATCAAGCGAAGCTTGAGTATAAGAACAATAGGTATTACGTAAACGAATAGTGAAATAATAAAACTTTTAAGTTGAAAAAAGTATTTTCAGTACAAAGCAAGTAGATTAAATTGTTTAAGAAACCTAAGAAGAATTGAATTCAAGGCATTAACCTAAAAGTTCTATATAATTCAATTTTTTTTTTAGTTTCCTCTTGTATTGCTGAAACAATTTATGTTTAAAAAAAGTTTATGTTTAAACAATATTTGAAAAGAATCTAAATCTTTTGGTTTCATTTATCGCTTTTTAGCATTACTTTGTGAGTAGTGTTTGGATTTTTTTTTTTACTTTTTCTTGGGTTGATTTTTCTATTTGAATTTCATTTTCTTTCTTTTTAATTTGTTTTACCTTGCTTCATTTTTGTATAAAACGTTTTGTCTTATTTGGCCGAGTAGTTAGCGCGCTAGATTTGAGATACATTGTCTGTGAGGATAGGAGTTTGAATCATCCTGTTGGTGATTATTTGGTTTGGAAAGGGGATCAGTGGCGTGACTCTATAAGCTCAGCCAGAGCTGACCCAACTCTAAATGGGTACCTGGAGAAATCCGGGAAGGTAAACAGGAAGGGTGTGCCGTGTGCATTTTATTTCCTGGCTGAAAGGCCATGAAACGGAGATCAGCATTGCCGGTAGGGACTGTGAAATCCAGTGCTGTATCCTTAACCTTTTTTTTTATAACAATTTACCATTATTTTATAAGTGATGTTTGGATTGATTTTTTTTTTTTTACTTTTTCTTGTGTAGAAGTTGATTCTTTCTATTTGAATTCCATTTTCTTTCTGTACAGGTTTTAACATTTCAAATTTCTAATGCTTAATTTTCTTCAGCAGGCGAAATATTTGGACGTCCTATGCCACCATTTAGTCAGGGTCAAACTTTAAGTCAAGGCCAAAACACTCCAAATCAACAGAAAAGTCAAAATACAACACCGACAGGGACAAAGGAACCGAATTTGATGCCGGTACCTTCACCCCAGCAAATACAATATTTCGAAGGTCAGGAGTTAACAATTCAAAAACAACCAAACACAAGCCTTAGAGAAACTGATCTTCTATCACCAAGGTAAGAGTCTCAATTTCTTGGTAAGGCCATATGTAAGAGTAAGGATATATAAAGTCTGTAAATGAGAAACCAATAATATAAGAAAACTCAGGTAAACTATGAGGTAATTGGATGCATTTTTTTTGTTTTAATTTATACACAAATCAATACAGAATAGAAAGTTGACGTGGTGATAATTTAAATTTATATGCCTTTGAAAATTTTACCGTTTGATTATAGTTTGAATAACTTTTTTTTTTTGCCAATCGATGGACAATAAAAAAGAATATAACGGCTTGAAATTGTTATAAATTTTGCTAGTAATGCTAGGTTAAACTATGCAGGTAAAACTAGATTAAAAAAAAAGACATGATAAAAGCTTAACGATGAAAACGAAATTGTCGATATTTTCAAACGGTCACTGAACCAAAAAATAAAATAAAATGGCTTTCCATAGGTATTTCCAACTCCGACCTAGTTATAAATGTAATTTTGGGCTTTCCGGGGGGAGGAGAGTATGTGCCCCTAAAACCACCACCTCGATCTGCTCTTATTTTTCTAGAAGAATTTAGGTTGGATCCAAACAAACTTTAACATTTAATTCAAATAATATATTATTTATATGTTATTTCAATAATATATGCTGTGTTTAATAGTATCTCATTTCAGTTACTCCTGTTTAGTAATAACATATTACTTATTTTTTTTATTTTGTCCTATTATTTACATTTATTTTCTTTAAATACAGGTGGCTTGTTTTGAATTTTTCGGGGGTGTCAATGCGCTGTCAGTGGTGCTAGCATTTGAATTTTTCTATCAAGTCCTGCTAAAGCCCTGAAAACCTCTCATCATTTTCTCAAACTCTTTAAGCCGCTCATTGTATTATATTATTCTATGTTATATTATATTATATATTATATTATTTCTTTTCTTCTTCTTGAAATGGGTGATTCAGTTCGAGGAAAAGGTTTTTGGCGCAATCAATGGTTTAGCTCTAGCTTAGTAATAATATATTTCTTATTTGTCTTTTTGTCCTGTCCTTCATATTCCAAATTCTTGTTGCTATATCTTGTTATTCTTATTAACATTTTATTACCTTTCTATTATTTTTATTTTATATTGATTTCATTACATTGTTGTCTTTCTTGAAATCTTCTGATATTTAGCCTGGCAATTACGATGGTGTCTGAGAAGGGTTCGGAGATTTAGTACTTCCTCCTCAACGACAAAACTTTTATTTGTATAAATACTTGTTTTTATTATTTAATTGTTATTAAAATATATTTTTTGTTAGCCCCCTCCCCCCCTCTCCTTCTCTTGGAATGAAGTCCTTAGGAAAAGGAATGCAACGTCCCTAAAATTTAGTGATTTAATGGTACTGGTTTTGTCTAATCATAGAAAGGTTTAACATTTTTGTCCTGGTTTATAAGAGCTTAAAGTTTATTTTTTCCTCCTTAATAACTAGAAGTGTATAAGAAAAAAAAATAGAAGAAAAAGGACTACCTTTTCAATATTGAATTAATATTTCTAGTTGGTGCCTCTTGAGTCTATTTTTTCTCCCCTTTTTTCGTATTATCTTCTTGAAAAGTTATTAAACTTCGAAAATTTAGGGACATTTCAGTTAAATCCCATCTATGCCTGAGCAACCAAAATCGTGCTTGTCCTTCAAGTAATGTGTAGGCCGTCATAGCGGTTTGCTTTCAGAAGACAATTCTCTCGACATGTCGTCACATAGGGGAATGGCAGTGAAATTGATCCGAAGAACTTTCTTCTAGAATAACTTGAAAATAGTGGCACATAGTTTAAAGCCCCTCCCTTAATAAGACTCCTCTACCCCCCTCCACCCACTAGGCGTTAAACCTTTTGACCTATCCCTCTAAGTTTTACTTCTGGTTAGTAGCTATACAGGATTATGCATCTACTTTAAAATGTCACCCAACATGTGTACCCGTACAAACTATTTCAATATTCGCCTGTAAACACCCCCCCCCTCTCAAAAAGTGATATTTTCCCTTGGACATTAGAAAATCCCCTCTGTACTTGTTGGCTATTCGAAACACACCCAAAAAGTGAATTTAGGTTAATCTCAATAAAGAATAACAAAACATGATGATAAAATGATACTTTAGAAACAAAATTATGGAAATCTAACCCAACGTAACGTAACCTAACGCCCACCCCTAATGTGCAAATATATAGCCCAAAATATACAAGTCCAATGTATTCTGTCTAAGTCCAATGCAATTTATCATCCATTACTTGTTTTTGTAGCTATGAAACTGGTTTTCTGAGATGTAACCTAAGTGTAATATTTGAATGTGTTTCCAATAACCGACAAGTACCTTCCCCTCTTTTTTGTTTTTGTTTTTCCAAGGGAGGCATATGCCAAGTTCACTGTTTCTCAAATTGTGTTTAAAGTTCCGTTTTCATAGAAACAATCCCAACTAGTATTGTCTAACGTTACCAAGCTAAATCGTAAAGCTGATTGGGAAATATAAATAAAACTTTTAGATGTAAATTTATTGCATTTATATGTCTTTTGTTTTTGTAATCGGTCGAAGATAAAAAAATACCCTCTTTTGTCAAAAGGGAACAACAAGAGTTTTGCGCGTATTTTTTTTTTTTTGCTAGCCCATGTTCTGTAGACTAATTAACTCAAAAAATGGCCAAAAAGCAAAAAAAAAATCTGTCTACTTTTAGAAAGCTTCAGGTTGCATTTAAAGGAACTTAGATCTTGAATTAAAATCCAAATTTTAGTAAAATTTAGCTATTCTAGCCTGACTTGAATTTGTCGAATTTTGCTGGGTAACGCTTCATTGTCAGCACAGTTTATATAATTATCCAGTAAGTTTACCGCAGACGATTTCTGGCTCTTCATTCTCGGTGCGAACAAAAAGCTCCTCCCACTTATTTCTGCACTTATTGTCCACTTATTGGTGAGCCGGCCAAGTGGTTTTGTCAGTACTTGTTCCGTAGGTGATTATTCTTTGTCTACCCGTGAAAAGATCTAATGCCGCTTATGTTTATATCTGCAAAAACGTTCTCTGGAGCACTCGCACCTCGGTCCGGGTTTTTTATAATGGGTGAGGTAGGGAAAGATCATACTGGATAATTATATAAACTGTGATTGTCAGTAAGTGCAAGTTGTTTTTAATCTTTTTTACAGCCGTGTTAAACCATCAAAGATTCGGTTTTATTCAGTTTCCTATTTTCTTTAAACTATTTTATTTTGGTTTAATCATCCTTATCAGCACCCCCCCCCCCCCCCTCCGAAATCTCTAGGTTTGTACGATAACCCTATATTTACCTTAATTTTTCATATGCTTCTCTTTTTGCGTCTTTATTAACACCCCCACCCCTCAATAGATGGCTGCCTATCCAACGGTGCTAATGAACCAAATGGCTATCTATTCTTTTTTTTTAGTAAAAAAGCCAAGATCTATCAGCTGTATTTTTTTTATGTCGAAACACAATTGCGTACTTATGCTTTGTTGCCAAATATTGCACATAATTAGTTGCCAAATTTGTTGTCACATAAGTAATTAAGTGTTAAAAAACATACCCCCACTGAGGTCCCATTAATATAATTCTAGCGTTCATTATTTTGAGGAAATACCAGATTGTTATGCATAATGAGCGCGTCTGAAAAACGCCAAAACCCTTGATTTAGTGTGAGTACAATGAAAACTTCAAAAACTGCCGCCAGACCACAGCTCTAAATTAAAACTATAGAAATTGTATTTTTAATAGTGGCAGTCCAATTTTTAAGGACTGGGCAGGCATAATGTTTTTAAAGCTAAAATTTACATACACGTATTGTAGAAATATACGCATAGCGTATTTCAACCTAAAAACCATATTTAACTGATAGTCATATTTTTTGTCAGCATTGGCCGTAGAATTGTTTTAGAATGACGGTCACATTAATTAAATGTATGTATTTTACATCAACCTGATTTTGTTTAGATTAACACTCGTAACAAGCGTTTTACCGTATTGCTCATCGGTTGATATGGACCTATATTATGCCAGCTTAGTTTTCTCTAAGTTAACGCTCATGTCGAGTGTTTTTACCGTGTCGCTTATATCGATAAAACTTCTTTTGCTGATAAAACAGCCATTACTGTTTTTCCAAGTCATTTCAAGAAACCGCAAGAATAGTGCACTCGACTGTCTCCGTGTTTTCGTGAGTGTGAGTTGCCTTGCTGTCAATATAAGGAAGACCACCTTCGTGACTTTTAGCAGAACTGGGTCTCTATACCCACTGGATTCTGCAGTTTTATATGAATCTGAAGTTATTCAACAAGTCTACAACCTCTGTTACCTAGGATTCCATATTGACTGCAATTTAGTTGGAAGAAACGTAATGAGAATCGACCCTCAAACTCATATATAGCTCCGTTCTTGAACCCTATATTGGGTACGGATGCTCGGTATGAGTCAGTGATTTCACAAGTAACTACGAAAGGATACAAATAGTGTAAAATAAAGCAATGAGAGTACTCGGTGAGTTGCACCAGTGTGAAAATTCTGGTGAATGTTATAAAAAGCTTGGTGTTTGAATTGTGGAAAACAGTGGGAATACCAGCAGCAATCAGTGTCTGGGGAACATTTTTTTTGCCAGAAAATGAAATAAAAAGGATATTTTCATAATCTAGGGGGGGGGATCTTCCCTCCCGTGGTATTCCTGACTGGATTTAGGAAAATATTCGCTATTTCTTTATTTAAAAACACTTATTTAATAGCGTAAAAGAAACGAAGGAATGTGTGAACAAGAAAGACAATACAAAAAATGTTCTAATTAACAAAACACCGACAATAACATGGAAGAGTAGGCTAATTGGAGAAAACAAATCTATGAAGATAGGCTTAGGTCTCTAAAATTGTGTGTTGAAGAGTAGCGTTCAAACTCCAATTTTGGCCCGTGAATAGATATATCAAAGCCGTTCAGAATTTCTAATCTATTAACTCTTTTTTGTAACTTTGAGATGTTCAGTGTTTTGTTTATGACAATATTGATGTTACCAGGCTGCTCAAAACCTGGGCCTAATCAGCTAGAAACGGGCCAGACCTGTAGTTGTGCTGTGCTATTGACAAATCCATTATAATCCAAGCGGGAATAGACCAGACGCATATATATGTTTTTATTAAGTTTTGAAGCTGCGATTTCTGGATCTTCGATCTTGTATTAATCAACCTGGAGTTACGTGTCTATCGTGGTAGGATATGTGGAGTAAATCTATGCTGAAAAGGATTTTTGCTTTATCAGTTTTAGTAAATACCTTCCAGAAAGGTGTAAGTTATTTACTCTTATCCTGTAAGCTATTACAGGATATGGGGCAGCCCGACAGCATCGTAAAGACTTGTGAGATGAAAATGGTTGAAACAACGGTTGATTCCTGGAAACAATTGAAGCATAGGAGGCACATTTATCTTAATATGCTTACTGATGGAGGTCAACCAAAACTCTGAATTACATTTGACAATGTTCAGATATTTGCCAAAAAAGATTGCTTTTTCTGTGAATGACTTAGCTTACTCTAGAGGTTCACAACATATTTGAAATATATCTCTGTCTCTATTTTTTAAACTAGTCTTGACTGGTAAAATACCGTTAAATTTACCCCTTGAATAATTGAAGTTTGAACGTTATAATTTGAAACTAACGCTAAGCTATCTAGACCATGTTTAATTTGCATGAAAAATATGGGTCATTTTTCTTAAAATAAAACATTTTAAAGTTTTCGTTTTTAAGTTTCTTCTGTGCCGAAAGGGGGTTATATTTAAAGCAGTTTTGAAACCATTAGCTTTAATGTGCTATTTTAAGATCACGGTAATAGCGTTAGGTTAAAGCACACTTGGGGGATTGTATTTGGGGAACATCTCCATTGATAGATAGATAGATAGATATATTTATTTTCCATATAACAGTAAAACAGTTCACTCGTGTTCACTATTAGAACGCAGAAAGAAAACGCTAAACGTGCGTAGCGTTTTAGCTGTGTTATTGTATTCATTTATTAACCGTTTCAGTCACGAATTTTTATTTATATCCTCTGCTTCTTCCCCCGAAAATGTTGACTATACCCAAACACAAACCTTTTTTTCCCTAAAAAATAGATAGAGGGGACATCCTTTTTCTCTCAGCTACCATCCAAAGACAATAATCATATATGCTATGTACGACCTTCTTAAGGGAGTGAAAGAATTAAAGTTAATCCAGTGGACTCGGAAAGTGAAAGGGTAGGAATTCATTTTGGGGAGGTCAAGGCGGTCCTGACTTTCAGAAATGTATACACCAGGTGGTGGTAATTACATGACTCCCTAAGGGAAGATATGAAAAACTTTCCTATTTTCTGTAAAAACTGACCTTTTGTGAAGCTTCACCAGATTGAATTTTTTGTGACTAGAACACCCAGAAAAAAATTTAATAAAAACTTAGTTTGATGGATCTCCCGTCTTCCAAGATCAGTCGAACAACTCCTCTCACTCCTTAGAAAAATTGGAAATAATGGTTAAAACTTGTACTTTGTGTGTATTTTGTAAAACATGTTATGCATTAGGCTATAAAGCACCAGAAGCTTAAGTTTGACTTTCATATCATTTTGCTGACCCCTCAGATTTTAGGAGAAATTTTGTACTGGATTGAAGTGCTGCATGAAAATAAACGCCAGTAAAGGCGCACGTAGTTTAAAATAAACGTGAAGGCTCAAAGAGCGCAGACGGCATAGTAAGATGATCTTGTCAGTTACTTGATTAAACCGATGGACGATAGCATCAATTCGAGAACTTCTCGATAAAACTCTAGGCATTTGATCAAATAACGGGCTAGTCTTGTCATCTTACTATTTATTTTGAACTGTTTGACACATGTTTCACTGAGGGTGTGAATCGGCAATCGCTTTCTTTCAAACTAAGAGGAGCGTTTAGGGCAGGAAGCAAAGATCGTTGTGGGCCTTGTGCCGCCAGTAAACTTCGTCTGGGCAGCCTTAGTTGGATTTTTAATGTCTCTGCGTGTAGACACGAATGCTGAAAGACGAGCATTTGGCCCATGAAATACTTTTACCAGGTGACCTTAAAAATACAAGGTACTGGTGCGTTATAAGGTCACTTCTAAAAAGTGAAGTTTGGTTAATGCTAATGAAATAAAATAAAATAGGATGAATATATAATAGTTTAGAAACAAATTTTGGCTATATATTTGCACATTAGGGGGGGGGGGGGGTAAAGCATAGCATATATTAAATACGTAACCTAACCTATGTACCTTCCCCCTAAACCCCCAAAAAACAAAACAGTTTAAATATCGTAAACGCAATGAAAACTACTGTGCATTCCATTTTTGAATAGTGGTCTCTTGAAAATAACTAGTCTGGCGGGTTTCTTCTCTCATTAGTATATAGAAGCGACCATATAACGCACCAGTACCAAATACAAATAACAAACAAAACCACCCATTTTCTAAAATACATAATTTGCTTTTGTCTATCAACCTTCCCCCCCCCCCCCCTATCTCAAAATGTCAAAATATCATGACCAACAGTAGAAATATTTAAAACTGCAGACGAGATTCGTTAGGTAAAACACATTTTTTGTGTCTGTTGGAATGATTAATGCTGAAAGAAAGAGAACCCGTCAATCAAGTTTGTTGAGCAAGTCAAGTATGTTGAACGGGGATCTGCTTTTTGGGCTAAATTATAATGCTATTAATAAGCGAATGACGAACCCAAATCATGCTGGCGTGTTTTGTAGCAATTGTGATCAACTATTTGTTGTTTGATATCAAACCAATTGAATGAGGAGCATTTTTGAGGAGATCAGGCATCCTAGTTGGTATTGAAGAATAAACTTGATTATTTTATGCATGTTGGAGAAGTTGAGGCAGGCTTCGCCGGAAATACAATGTCATGTGTACCTACGGCTTACAGTGCTCATCCCCTCGCTTGGCAACATCGCAATTTTTTTTTTTTTTTTTTTTTTTTTTACTTGCCAAGTTCGTTTTTTTGCTTGTTGGATGGAATCAAGAAGCGCGTTCCATATATAGAAGGAACCTGATGATAAAGATTTCTTCTGCTTGTCTTTTCTCTGCCACCGGGACCAATACAGACTAATTAGCCGAATTATGTGTTGCTTTCGTGTGATAAGACTGACCTGAAACTTACAAGGAAGAAGATGAAATTTGACAATGCTGCTTCTAAAATTGTACATGCCGATCGCTGTAATGTTTAATTTGGCTTATGCCCGAGCAGTTCCAGAGTCCAGTCTGTCAACAAAGGCCAAGTTTTATTAATGACACGGCGTTTTTCTTGATATTAGCGTCACACACGTATTTCAGAAGTTGAAAATTAAAATAGCAAGAAATTGATTTGGAAAGGTTTTATCAACACTAATTTGTTCCCAACTATTCCCTACTAATGTTGCGTCTTCTTATCTTCTGCCAGATTCCTGTTTTAGATAGAAAACTACTGTTTCAAGCTTCCATTTTTTCTAGTTTCAAAATATTGTGCCATAACTATGATCGGCAGGGCCGTATCCAGGATTTTGTTGAGGGGGAGGGGGCTTGCAAAAGAAGTTTTTTGGGGGTGGAGGAGGGTACAAAAACAAACTTTAAAAACGCGTCAAAAATTTGTTTTTATTCATTTTTGTTTCGTTTTTACGAGTCGGACAAAAATTTAGGGGGTGGAGTTCAAACCCCTAACCCGCCTGGATATGGACTTGCTGATTGGTGGATCGAAATTTTATGTTTGTAAGTTGAACTGTGTTCTACTCGAGAAACTGAACACCATACATAATTTGCGCTGTTGTGCGTAATTTTGATTTGACTGACAAGTGTGACTGTAATGTGGTCTGAGCGTCATTCTCTAGAATGCTTGATTCATTGTCAGTCACAAGTGGAAGATACTGGTCATCTCAAAATGCTGGGATTATTTTTCTGAATAATCTCTCTGGGTCGGAGTCTTTTCGATTCAAGATGGGTTTCAATTTCGCCAGTTTGGTCTATACCTGCAAAGAAAATTACATTCTTAGATACTAACACCCATTTCGAAAGTATACTAAAGTGTGGATCACAGGGAAACGTCATTCTTGTCAGAGTTATGAGGGGCGTAATTTTCTATGGGACAGGAGGGCCCTCCCAGGCCTCAGTTTGTCCCCTTCAGACCCTAATTTGCCCCACCCCCTGCTAAAATATTAATTTCTTCAAACATCTTGTCAAAACTAAGATAAGCGTGCATAATTTAAGCATCCACTGAAGCGGGTCAGTTTTCTTTAGTATATCTTTACCTTTATGGAGTTATATGGCCCATTTGTCCGTTTTCACTGTCATTTTCACTTGATTTGGGAAAATTGGCTCCAATTCTGCCCCTCTCCCAGGGATTTTGACAAAATTACGCCACTGGTGGTCATCCCTTTTATTATAAACAAATTGCGGCATCAAGTTTCACATTGAATTGCCCCCAAAAATTGCTCCTTTAACGCAGCGGATCCAACTGTCTCTTAGCTCTTTGCGCAGGCCAAAGAATCCAGAATATCACAACTCCTAAAATAATTACCCTTTTAATTCTAAGAAAAATGGCTATGTACAATGGACAACTCCCCCGGAAGAATTGTGACATACAGATTTACTTTCTTCGCCTTGCTGTCCCCTTAGCCCCTGGAAAATGCTCTCCCCTCACCCCCTTAAGAGTGGAACAATACGAGAAAACCAAGGACACCGAAAAAAAAATTAGACAGTTCACAGACAGTGAAAACAGGAAAAGAATATACATATTTAAAACGAGACATCCACTCAGTCATTCTAAGTACAAAAGGAATAGGAATAGTAGATTAAAGTCCATAGATGAGGTAAAAAAAAACATTCAAACAATCATATTTTATTTACACTTTCCTTGGTACTTTAACGTAAATAGGTGATATAATCTTCACGGACTTAAGTTTTTCCTTCATATACTATCTGCTGATTTTTCAGAAAACGTTGTAAAAGTCAGCATTTTTCCATAGGTGAAGAGACATTGGTTTCTTTGGAAGAGACAGGGATTGAATAGGAAGTACTGGAGTAAATGCGCGTAACACGGACGGATCAATAGACTTTATCACGTGTGGGAGTAAAGGAGATTAATGTTCGGAGAAGATTAGCGAAGTCGCTTTCTCTTACTGGGGAATGTTTTCATTTATGATTGGCTTTTGTCGAAACAGGAATTCCTTTAATATATGTACATATATAAGAAGTTTTAAACGTGTAGTTGGGTCGAACTGTCACCCCCTAAGGCTTACAAAATCGAGTAAACAATGTCGAGATATTGTTAAATGTCGACAGTGTTCTAACAACTTTGATTATCAGGTGTCTTTCAATGTTATAAAGACAAAGAATTTAGCAGATTAGGCATGGAAGGTTAGGAGGGGCTTCGAGTCCAGTCCCTCTCTGAAATCTTGGTTCTTACGGTATCCCGACTAATTCACGTATTTTTTATATGTTTGTCTTTGTTTTTGATTTTCCCAAACTTTAAATCCCCCCACCCCTCCCCCCCCCCCCCCCCCCCGCAGGAAATAAATTTATGTATACTTGCCTGTAGAAGATGAAATAATATACAGTTTTTTAACTTAGTTTTATTTATCCCGTAGAAAACTGTAATTACTGTCCGAAAAATTGAAAAGCACCGTTACTGTGGACCACTTGTTCCCGACCGATTTTGGGCCATACCCTACCTAGGCATTTCTAAAATCTTGGTGCCCCACTCGTGATATAAAATCTTTATTCAAAATTATATGTGTATTCACCTGAAGGAAGTTTAAAATGCCATTAAATTGGTATCTTTTTATGGGTGTCCTAGGCATATTTCATACTTAAAAAAATATATTTTCTGAATGCGCCACCTTTTATACAATGCATGTCGTCATTGCAATACTATCATGTATTCTTTTGCTCTTTAAATGCATATGAATGTGACGTCATTAACATGAAATTCTTTTTCTTCAAAATTAAGGCTCTAAAGTATATTACGCCGAAGGGGGCACGCCCTGCACATGACCCACAAATGTTTCAAGTAATTATTAGCTAAAATAGTATGAAAATTAAACCTACAGATATTTTCTTTATTCATTTTGGAGCTATGAATGTTATATTAGCTTCATATGGCTTCCAAGCTTTTAACTAAAGAATCTATGAAAAAAGTTATAATTAAAGGAACCATTCTAAACGATTCTCAAATTGATCCTTTGCTTTTAAATTGCAAGAAAACAATGCCCACAAATATACAAATGAAAGGAAGGAAAAAGATAATTGCACACTGACAGGATTGAGGGATTTCTAAATTACAATATTAGCCTCAGATTTGCAATCAATGACCTCTGAAATTCATAAATAGCAAATTTGGAGAAAATCAAACTGTCCTTGTAAAATATGACCAAATATGTCTTGATATTGGACAATGCAATATTAACCTTAGATTAGGCACAAGACAACCAATATTTTGAATCTTATAACTTTTAAAACTACGTATCTTGCCGCATTTATTTGTAAACGTATCAAACTTTTGTCAAATCAAATAAATTACTAGGGAAAATTTTTTCTTTCCATAGCAGTCATTTTATAAGCGGTCATATTCATTGATAAATTACAATAATGTCAAAGCATTAAAATTGCACATGATTTCATACTAAAATACACGTGATGCGTTAAAAAAAAAAAATCTCAAGCCCTGGTTCACACTGATTTGCTTTTTTGGCGCAAAATGGCTCACATATAACAAATGTCGGAACATCGTAAAACTTTTCACACAGAAACGATTTATTGAAGCCGTTGAAGCGTAAAAACTAGGAAAACATATTTAAACAGCACAAGAATAGAAATAGGTTAAATCAAATTGCAGAAACCAGGAATCAATATTCTAAAGGCAAGTCTGTGTTAGCATAGGCTAATTAATGCCTAATAAACAATATAAATATTACCTTTTATTTATATTTTCCTGGAAATGTCCCTCCAGGTCTTGAGAATTAAATGAACATGCATTTAACGTGCATAGACAATGTGCGTGATTTCAAACTGAATGTCAAGGGGCATTAAATACTTGATAAAAAGACTGAACCCTGTGGTAGCCCAGTGGATTGATGCCCTGCTTGGCAATACTGGACCCAGAGATCGATCCCCTCTGCTGCAAGATTGGATGACACGCTTTCAACTTGTCCCTGCCAAAAAAAGGATCCAGCAACTGAAACGTCGTTTCGACGCCCTATGCGTCACCAATGGCTCCCGAGGATCTTTCAACCGAGGATCATTATTTTTAAGACCTTAATATGCTTCTACTCCCCTTTAATTCTAGGGTATGTAAATAAATGGGCATAGTGCATAGCATACGGTGCCACATTGCATGTCAATGAGTCGCTGGTACCCCTACGGAAAATTTTCTATCGGGGATTTTTAAGCAATCGTTGGGCCAAATTTCAGCTGTTTGTCGAGAGAAATCTTTCACTGCTTGTAGTTTCCCACTATACAGATGTTGAGAATGGCCTAAATGGGCGTTTAATTGCGTATCTATGATACTCTGTTCAGCAACTAAACAATCACTTGGACATGATTGACTCTGTTCAAAAATATATTTTTGAACAATTTTAAATCTGTTGAATTGGGAACACTTGCCTTGTATACCAGGATGTTTGTGTGCAGCGAATTGTGGCATTAAAAAAATGCAAAAAAAAATTCTCAGATCAATTCTTTTTTTTGGAATTATTGTCTGTATGTATTGTACGTTTCCCCTTAAATGGTAGAGGAACACAGCTAAATGTTATTTTTCTTTTTCAGTATGCCAGTATCAAGCATGGATAGTGGTCTTCCTTCTTCGTCAGAAATGCAATGTGGACCTCGAATGTCTGGTGGTCCAAATACTCCTACAACACCGTCTTCCACAGCCGACAATCCTCCGCCACGATATCCTGGCTCTCAAACGCCACACACACCTAACGGTAATTTCCCTGCACCCAGCCCAGGGGGTCAGCCTACTTCGCAAGTGAATTCAAATCAGTCTAGTGATAATAAAAATCAGAGGTTTGCTGGACCTTCTCCTCAAGTGCCAAGTGGACCAAAAACTCCTGTTCCTGAATCAGTGCAGCCTAGTGATAATAATGTGAACAAATTCTCGGCTTCGAACTCGCCCAATAGTGCTAATCAGAACATGGAAAGTGATTTTGCCCGTTTTACATCGCAAAGTTCTAGCCAATCTCAAAATAGGATATCAACTTCTCCGTTATTTGATGTGTCCCCGCCGAAAATGAGTGATATTGCAGGTTTTGGTGGACCGCCTGATAATGTGCCAATTAACCCTATGAGTGGGCCAATGGGCTCAAAAATGTTTGATCCAATCTCTTCTATGGCTCAAATGTCCCAGCAATTAACAAATACAGTTGGCCCTGCCATAGGCCCTAGTTCTCCTCCATTAATCACATCAATGGCGCCAACTAACCAGAGCATGAGCTTTTCATCAGGTGGCTCTGGTGGTATGGGCATGCCTAACCAAATGGGTGTTGGAATGGTTAATTTTAACACTTCCTTAGCCTCTATGCAAGGTATGCAACAAATGGGTGACGGCCCTATGATGGGTAGTGGCCCAAATGCTGCCCAAACAGTAAATAATACGTATGTAAGTGCTACTATGAATATACAACAAATGAATATCCAGAGTATGCATGGAGGAGGGGCATATAACCCGATGATGCAAGGTCCTCCAAATCCCATGATGAGTGGAGATCCCAGCATGTTGAAAAGTGGAATGCCTCCAAATCCCATGATGATGGGAGGACCGCAAAGATCTATTGGTCCTGGCGGGCCTTACCCTCAAATGGACCTGGAGGTCCTCAGCAAATGATGGGTCCAGGTCCTATGGTATCACAACGAATGATGGGCCATACTGCATCAATGAACAGACCTACTGGTGCTAAGGGAGTACCTTTCAACGGTGCTAATGTACAAGTGATACCAAGTGCTCCCAACACAATACAGTACCTGCCTTCACGACCTCAGACAGTAAACTCAAGTCCCAGAGGGCCTCCGAGGTTAGATTTTCTGCCAACATTTAGTGGCCCCATGGATTCTAAAAGTGGAGGACCACAGGGGATGCAGTATTTTACTGGAGGACCCAACTCCAGTTCTGCAAGTGGGATGCCCATGGGTATGATGGGACCCAATGGTCCGGGTAATCAAAATATGTCCAGTGGTGGACCAATGAATATGAGTGGTGGTATGCCTATGCCTAATATGGGTGGTCCTAATCATATGATGGGTATGAATGGCCCAATGGGAAATTCTGGACCAGGAAGTAATGGTCCCATAGGATCAATGCCAATGGGAAGCATGATGGGTGGACCTGGTGGTGGTGGTATGGGTCCTGGTGGTCCCATGGGTATGAGTATGCCTACAGGACCTATGGGCCCTGGTCCCTAACATGAATATGATGCCAAGTGGGATGAGCATGAACATGAGCTCTCAAGGAATGAGTATGGGGGGGTGGAAGAGGTCCAAATCCTGGACAGATGATGCGACCTCAGCAAATGGGCGGAATGTACCAAGGGCCTGGTGGTCCAATGTCAAACGATGCTATGTTTATGGCTGGTAGTGGTGGTCCCATGCCTATCAATCCAGGTGGAAATAATCCAATGATGATGTCTAGTAGTGGTGGATTCTCAGGTGGGAAGCAATCTCAAATGGGACCTGACCCATCTCAGCCAATGAATGGACCCCAATTTAAAGGATCTTATATGGGTCCATCTGCAGCCGACCCTAATTATGCTCACAGTTTCACAACTTTCAGCAGCAGCTCTATGCGACTAACAGTCGGAATCAAATGGGAAACCCCAACATGGGCATGGCTGGTCAGTCGTTTTTTGGTCCAAGTGAACCCACTATCCCTATCCTACCTCAATTATGGACTTAATCAAAAAGAAAAAAAATTGGAAGTGATTGTACATAGATCAAAAAATGTGAGCAATAATTTTTGAAACAATGCACTCGGCATAATATTATGTGAGCCTATGTGCTTCTTATACTCTCTTGATTTGTATACTTAATGAATTTGTGCCATCATGCACCCCTTTCTTCCTTTTGTCATTATTCCTTCTTCTTCTATTTGACATACTCAGTGATATAACTTAGTTCTTTCCTATATTTTCTTAGCCCCCAAACGAGCAACTGGATATTTTTCTAGTCTTCCTTCACATTTTATCATTCGATTAAAATTTCACGCAAAACATGAACTCTATGCATTTTAGTTGGAAGGTTTTAAAAAGAAAATTTCTAAAGTAAGAAAAATCAGTATTCAATAATATACTACTCTTGCCAAACTGAGTTGCTAGATCCTGAGAATAAGCTTAATTATGAATTATTAGTCATAAATTATTTCTTTTTGTATGCATAAGTTTTTTGCGTAGATAAATTGAGCTATTATGTACAGACTTGTTGTTGAATTATTTGTAACTTTTATATCATATGTAAATACTGATTTTGATAAAAATTAAAAAATATACATTTATATAATCTACAGTTTTGAAGGTTTTTTTTCAGTTTGTAACAATTTGAAAGAACAATGTTTTTGACTTATTCTATTGTTGGATTCACGTGCGCCTGCGACGTTTTATGTAATCAGTATATCAGCTACAGTTATTCAAAAGGCGTTATGTTACAAGACATAGCCATTTTAGGAGATTGCAGAAAATTCTTTTCAAGCTTATAAGATATAATATGAGCAATTTTTATATCGAAAGCTTTTGTTTTTATAAGTGAGAAAAGGCAATATAGCCTTTTTTAGAAAAAAAAAATTCTAACTTTTTTAAGAACCAAATTAGATGTAGGATTAAACCAATCGATCAAACGTGCTTATCTTAAGAACGTTTTTAAGGCTAATCTTATTTTTAAGGCTAATCTTATTTAAGCAGTGAATCAGAATAGATCTATTGGTTTAGCAATTGTGTCGATAAAAATTGAAGACTCAAGGAAATTAGATTTTAAATCAGGTTTAGAAGGATTTATAGAACAAAAACTTAGAAATATGTAAATTCATATATTCATAATATGTGATGTAAATTTCAAAAGGCATTTTCAGCAGCTTCATAATTTCTAGAGGACAAAAAATAATTATTGTAAGCTCAAAATGAGGACAAACAGGACAGAAACGTAAACTCAAAGTAAAAAAGTCTGAACCAACAAATGAGATAAGATCAAGAAAACGACCTGAAAAATGTAAATGTATGGGTGAAGATGAACAATGTAGACTATCAAAAGTGATAAGACCAATTGGAGCAGCTAAGGCAAAGGACTTTGCAAAAACGTCTGAAGCAATGATAAACGAAAATAAAGAACAAAGAAGTATGTAGTTATAATACATTCAAAAACAATAGTTACAACGATTCAAAAGCGAAATTGAAAACAAAAAACATGAGGTAAAGACATAGGTGGCAGCGAGAATTACAACGACTCAAAAACTAAAGGGACGAACCAAAAAATAATCGCTTACAACACATGTTACAATGAGGATCAGAACGAATGAAAATAAAGTACAAAGGAACATGTGGTTGGAAGATATACGACAGTGAAAACAAAGAAATATGCAGCTAGAAGATGAACGGCAGCGAGAATTACAAGCAACAGTGGGAATCAGAAAGTGTCAAAATGACCATGCAGAACAAAGAATTGTGCTGCTAGAAGATAAGCACTTCATAATATGTTCCACATTAATTTTATTCCAAATATACTGCCTTTGAAACTATATCATCAACTAAAAATGTGAGCCTTGATAATGGCAAAATTGAAAAATGTTCTATGCTTCCTGTTTCGCCACATTTGCTCAGG
Source organism: Artemia sinica (assembly GCA_027921565.1). Classification (NCBI taxonomy): domain Eukaryota; kingdom Metazoa; phylum Arthropoda; class Branchiopoda; order Anostraca; family Artemiidae; genus Artemia; species Artemia sinica. The sequence continues at coordinate 475,352 of JAPEVW010000040.1, read as the reverse complement.
TCAATGTTTTTTCCTGATATTTAAGGTGCTTTTATTTTCTAAAATCTATCAGTTCAAGATTAGATTTTCTTGTTTTAAAACTTTCAAAAGTGGAAATGAATACACCCTCTACATCTGCAAATAGGATAGAAATGGAATCATTCAAGAATAAGAAGGTAGATATACAGTGCATCTAATTTTCTGAATGAAAGAGAAATCATGGAAAAAGAAAATAAAACTTAGTACTTTTTATAATGATATTCACACTATAACTAGATAGGCCAAATCGGTTGTGGTTTGGTTATGGAATTTGGTAGAGAAGGATCCGCTCCAGGAATTATTTAATTGTTTTATTTTGTATTTCCAATATTTTATTGAAACTCTGATTCTCTTATTTGTCATTGAAATGCCCAATAGGCGCTGATAACGTCCTATTCCTTGCGTTTTGGATTCACACACTGACGCATAAATATTGAACTGCCTCTATATACAATACACTGCTGACTTCGCTTTCCTAAATATTTCTTTTAACCAGCTCCAAAAAAAAGAACTGACATAAATATGCCAAGAATTATCACTGAAATTAGTCGCATTTCACACAACATCAGCGCTACTTCTGGGACTTTTATTACTGCATCAGCATCAGCATGCCGTACGAAGTGTCTGCTGAGAATAGAATAAAGTGAATTTGAACAAAATATGTATATTTTTCTCACAGTTTAGAAATTTTGCGCGCATGTATAAATGGTACCAACTCATTGCCTTTTCTATTGTTATCAGTTTTATCATGCAGCACAAGGAGGACCGTGATTTGCTTCTGAGGGAATTATAGATATAAAAATGATATTTAGTGTAACCTCCTCCGGAAATGTATACCCCCATACCCTGATTTACACAAGAAAAAATTTTGTGTAATTTTTTTATAGAATTCGTTTTTTAAAACAAAGATACAAAGGGAAGGTAATTTTTAAACTCTGGGAGTCAATTTTCCCTTCCATTCCTGGCAATTTTTAATTAATTTAAGGTTTCTGCCACAATGATGCCAAGAATTGTTCAGATTTTCTGGGTATTCTTTGTTAATCAATGCCCAACGGATAAGTTGATCACTCTAGCTTTATGTTTTGAATACTTTCAAATTTAAAATACGGTTGCTATGTAAATATGGGGTATATTTCACAATCTGTGGTAATACTTTGACTTACCCTGTATCTTTACTTAGACAACGCTATTACGCTGCCTGTGATTTTTCTTTCGGCTTGGCTCGCCGATACCAATGCTATTTATTAATATAAATTGGCGAACCCACGGACAAATCCATTTAATAAAAAACCATAAATAATATTTCAATAAATCACGTATATTGTAAATAAGTTTAGTACGATAAATCAAATCTTACAGAGTCAAAACCAATTCACAATTAGGAAAAAAAGAATAGCGTGATACATAGGGCTATTAGAATAAAGCTTGGTTCAAATATGAAATTGAGCATCCTGTGCTGGGGGTGGGGGAAGTGGAGGGGGATATGTACTGCAGCATTAGTGGCGGATCTGGCTGAAAAAAGCCGAGTGTATAAGGCATTCACCTTCGCCCACCCGAAAGGTTGCTTATGATATACTACTGTCGTCTGTAGTAGCTCATTGCTGACAATTTTAATAAAAGCCGAGCACCGGCACCTACATTTATGATCATTTAATGTGTGTTTATTGTTTATAATCTATTGCGCAATGTTTTTAAATTTACCAAGTAGCGTGTTTGTTAAATAGTTACTTTTCTTCACTACTGCTTAAATAGCACGTACTTCAATAGCACCCCATCTTACCTCCCCCCCCCCCAATAAAAATACTGTAGCTACGTCCCTGGTTATAGGACATCACTTGCTCTGTAAAGAATTCCACAAACAAATACAAAACTTGAACTCATGTTTTGCTTTAGCTTCATTTAACGTAAGCGATGGTCGAACCATCAATTGTCGTAGCAACACAGCCGTCACGGACCCCTGAAGTGTGATTTTGAACCACATTCATATGGCTGTAGACCTCGATGAAGCTGTTAAAGTAAACTTTACAATAAAGAACAACTATGCCATCGGTTACATGAAAATGCGAGAAGTGGAGAAGCAACCTGTTGCTTCACTGGGGCAACAGGCTGGGATAGAAGACAAGTGACAATGACAATCAATTAATAAAAGTCTGTCGCGCAGTAATTGGTCTCCCGGCCCTATAATTCGAAATTCCTGTTTCTCTGCTTCGATTCAATTAGCTTTACGAGTTAGCTTTTTCAGTCTTATGCAACCTATGATGGTAAAAGTTAAAGTTAGGTTAGATTAGGTTAAGTTAGACTAGGTTAGGTTAAATTTGGTTCTAAATATCAGAAATGGGTTAAAAACCTAACTTAAGCTAACCTAAACCAACCTAAGCTCGTCTAACCAAACCTAATCTCCCATCATCAAACCTTGCATTAAATTGAAAAAATTGACTGGCAACGGTGACTAAATTCAAGGAGAAAAAAAAGGTATTTCGCACATTCACCGGTGAATGTCGACATTTACCAATTTGTGGACATGTATATATATACACTGAATTTTACTTAAAATTTAATCTATAGAGAGGGCCCCGCATAAAAATTTCCAATTGGGAAATTGTAGTGCACTTGTCATTCTACGAGATCCCTGAAGGACGCTCTAGGATTCCCCGGTTAAAGCAGAAAAAGTACTTTTTCACATGAGTAAAGTACACGACATTAGAAATTGAGAAGATCAAATTGAGATTATTCTCATTTATTACTGAGCCATGCTTTGTATTAGACCTTAGAGATACTTTCGAGTCATACTAAGCATGACTGCTACACTTAGGTGTTTTTTGCATCTTATTTGTAAAAATATGTTCACTGAAGTCAAATTTTCTTTTGGCCACAGGTCTTTGTAGTGTTATTGAGTAAAAACACAAAAAAAACAAGTCCTTGTGTTTCAAGAGTCTTTCCTAAAGAATTGGGACAAAGTAATTCCCCACATCCCCCCTCATATACGGAATAATTTCTGTTCGTTTTAAGTTTTATTGTTGCTCCTTACTTTCAACTGAAAAACTTTTTTTTACTCAACTTCTGTTCATTTTTAAGATAATTCTAGGAAATCTGCCTCCCTCTCCTTGGGAAACTCCCTCCCATGTTGAATTCCTCCACGGGCACTTCCTCCTTCGTCAAATCATCCCCCGGAAAGTTCCCCGCCACAATTCCTTCTTCGCTAAAAATCCCCCTTCCTCTGGAAAATGTATTGCGGACAACTCCACCCGAAAAATTCTACTTAGCAAACTTTCCTTTTAAAGTAGACTTGTTTTGACTTAATTTCTGATCGTTTTCCAGTCATACCAGAGCCCCCCCCCCCTCCGTGCAAAAAAAAATTCTGGAAATCCCTCCCCTGTGGAAAGTTTCTCCCGCAGAACACTCCCCACAATAGAGATTTTCTCCCATGGATAATTTTTCCATGGATATTTTTCCCCCGCTGAAAATCCTCCACACAGAAAACCCCCCAAAAAATTCCAACCCCACTGAAAATTTCCCCCATGCAATTCCTCCAGAACATTACCATGCGTGAAATTGAGTCGCCAAAGAGAAAGTAAGATAAATAAAAGAATTTCGTAGAGAAATTCTGTCAAATCCCAGTGTAAAATTTACCTTTTAAAGTTCACTCCTGGAAACTTTCCTCCCTACATAATATTCTCCCAGTAGAAGATCCCCTCCTGAAAAATATCTGTATACTTTCTAATAATAAATACTGTATGTAAACATTGGGCAAATTTCATAATTTATAGTAAATAACTTCTAAGACAAGACTGGTAAAGCATAACAAGATGAGAAAAAACTCAAGCAGAAGAAAAACGAGGATATTTCCAGCCAGTAAAATCCAAAATACAGTGTAAATATTTCGGCCGAGACCTCTGCTCAGCGCAAAGATAGAACAAAAAGACCCTAAAAACAATTACTAAAATAAATACAAACAAAACGTAAAAAGAATCACTAAAACCTACGCTCAGTCGTCCTCAGTGCAAAAATAGACAAATAATAAAAGACCGTAAAAAAAACAACCACTAAATTAAATAAAAAAAAAATATTTAAATGAAAACAGACTCTTTTCACGCAATCGTGAAAGGTTAACTGAAAGTTGGCCTTTTGTCATAATATATATATATATATATATATATATATATATATATATATATATATATAGATATATATATATATATATATATATATATATCTATATATATATATATATATATATATACGTGAAAGGGTTCACCGTTACTAGGAAAGGGTCGTCCAATTTTAGTTTGGTGTTTTTATTTTAAGGTTTGGTTTTACATTTTTATCAGTTTTATTCTGCACTGAGGACGGTCAAGCGGAGGTCTTGACCGAAATATTTGCATAATTTTTCAATTTTTTCACTGGCTGTTAATTGTCCTCGTTTCCTTTCTTCGCGATTTTTTGTTTATATATATATATATATATATATATATATATATATATATATATATATATATATATATATGCGTAGTTACAATTAAGCTAGATTACCTTTAGTACAGGCAAATGGAGGTTTGACCCGAAACAAATTGCAACAGAAATGATTCTTACACCATCTTGTAGAGAAAAAAAAACTGAACAACATATCCATTTTCGCATATTCTGAGTCGACGCAAAATAACCGTTTTTTGGCTTTTAATGCGATTTTTTTACGTTTTCCGAAAAAAATATAATTTTAGTATCCGACCGTTTTTCTTGAAATGAAGTATGATTCTGATGCAGAATGACAAGCTGAGACAGAAAATGAAGTCAGATTGGGTGTATGGTGCAAAACAAAAAAGTTTCACTATCATCAATATGCGTTGCGGTAATTTTTGTAAAGACAATCAATCGGCACTTGTTATTCAACAAATGATCGGTTGTTCGTAAAAATACCTGAACTAGGCACTAGTATAAGACACTTCGAAGGGTACGTAATGCAATAAAAATGAAAATCGTCACATTCATCACTCAGTGTTTTAAAGATTTCAAAGTTTATTCCCAAGATTTGACTGAGAAATCAATTAGACGAAGACCTCAAGTAATGCCAGAAAGTCGAGTGGAAAACTAGTTCCGGTTAGTGACAGTCATAACCTTTATTTAAATTCGCCATCTACCCCAAGAAAAAATTTTATTCGAAATTCCGCCATCTAACAGTCGAGTAATACTTTCCGGTGAATCTGCTAGTGTTCTAATGAATGATTAGCGCAGGTAAGAAGTCGGTTTTTATAATGGTGGTTCGGAACTGAATATTTTAAAAGTTTAAAGGATAAATTATTGTACTTTACTGCTTTGCGTCAAATTCTTTGATGTTTTATGTCAGTTCAAGCTTTTTGTTTTACTGTGACATCTATTGAGAAGACAATCGTCCCCTGAAATACACATTGTACCAACAGGTGACCTCATCATCACAACAGGTTAACTTGTATTATGAGCCTGTGGTATTCTTCAGAGCTGTGAGGGACCAAACGATTAACGGATTAGGTACACAGGGCTGCCACAAAGTCCCTAAAATCAAGTGAAGGTCCCTATTGGTCCCTTAAATTGATAAAGGTCCCTAAAGTCCCTTTTCTTGCTTTGGTTTAAAGCTCCGTATCCTTCCTGTTGGGAACCTCTTCCCCCTTCCCTATATTTTTCTTTTTTCGTTCACTCCTCGGCTCAATTATTATTGATTGAGTAAAATATTTGATTGAGTCTGACTATTCTGGGAAATCCGCAGACGGAATAGCAGATGTATTTGGAAAATGTTCAGAGATACAGTGGTCAAAAACTTCTCCTTCGGGCGAACTAAGTTCGCTAATTTTTTAACCGAAGCTCTTGGACCCCAGCATAGCAAATGGTCTAACTGCCTATCCGTCTGCCAACGTTGATTCTGCCAAAGATGTTGGCCTAAAAGTCATTGACGCCATGTCTGGACAGCTGGTCTCTGACTTTGTGTTTCGACGAAAACAACAGGCAATCCAGATGACCACCAAGCAAAGTCCAAGCGGAGACTGCAAACGACTAGACCCGACTCTTCTTTTTCAGAGGTTTATCATGATCGCGAAAAGGATCAATCTTACGGAAACTGATTACTTTCAACACGAACTGTGTTCCTACCCAGCGTCACTTTTTGACAGCTCCTGCATGCTCCGGACTGCGAACAAACCAGAACTTGCGAAGGCCATAACCCAGGAGTGCAACCTTGAGAAGCATTCATTTCCCCTCCCCGAAGGCACTCGATATATCCTAGACGGAGGAGCTCTGCTGTACAGGATACCGTGGACAAAAAATGAAAGATACCTGGAGATTCTAGACCATTATGCAACTTACGTGACAGGAAAGTACCCTTCTGCCACTATCGTTTTCGACGGCTACGATGGTGGGGCTTCCATAAAAGATATGGCTCACTCGTAGAGGAGTCGTACAGTTGGCCGTGAGATCTTCTTCACAGCAGATATGCAGCTCAAGGTGAAGAAAGAAGAGTTCTTATCTTGCAAGAAAAACAAAGCCAGGTTTATCTGCGCTTTGGCTGATCATCTCCGTGCAAAGGGTGTCTCGGTCTCCCAGGCATCAGGTGACGCAGATGTCCCGATTGTGGAAGCTGCTGTTGCCTCTTCACGGTAACACGACACTACCGTAGTTGGGGACGATACCGATCTATTGGTTCTCTTATGCTACCACTGACTTGTCGAGCAAGAAACTATTCTTCGCACCTGAGCCAAAGTTGAATAAAGCTCCCCGAATATGGGACATACACACCCTGAAAGAGAAGCTGGGACAAGATACTTGTCATCTGATCCTTTTTGCTCACGCCCTGTTAGGCTGTGACTCTACTTCGCGAATCCACGGTGTGGGAAAAGGTCTTGCACTGAAGAGGCTGATAGAAGACAATGATTTCCGAACATCAGCTGCAGTGTTCATGCAGAAGTCTGCTTCGAAGGAGGAAATCAAGACCGCTGGTGAAGAGGCCCTGCTGATCATATACGGTTCGTCGAAAGGAGGGAACTTGAACAAACTCCGCATAGAAGTTTTTGAAAAGAAAGTGACAACGGCAAACTCTTTTGTTCACCCAGAACATCTGCCACCAACTTTTGATGCAACCAAGTTTCATAGCTATAGAGTTTTTTATCAAGTTCAGGTATGGACCGGGGAGCCTGATCCGGAACTGAAAGCCGAGGAATGGGGACGGAAGAATAAAGATGACTTCTTGTACCCATTAACAACTGACCTCCCACCACCCCCGCGTATGCTCCTAAAGATCGTGAACTGCTCCTGTCGTGTACAGTGTAGTTCAGCGAGGTGTAGCTGCTTTAAAAACGGCTTAGTTTGTATTTCAGCATGCAGAACCTGCAAGGGAACAATGTGTTCCAACTCCCTAAAAATCGACAGCAACAATCATGAAGAGAACCTAGAACCCTAGTCGTTAATCCATTCCAGATGAAGAAGTTGTGAAACTAGTTGGAATCTGATTCTCTATTTTGTATTTTTGATAAGATTGATTCTATTTAATAGACTGTGAAGATTAGACACTATGGGTTGACCCTAAATAGTATACGAAGAGGGTTTTAAGTGTGATTTACGATACTGACCACTGAAAACCAGTTCGGTTTGTAATTCACTTTCCCTAATTATTTTCTAAAAAAATGTAGATCATTCATTAATGATTACGATTTTTTTTTTCTGGTTCAGTGAACAACCTATTTGATTCTATTTTCGGTCTCAGCTCGCGATTCTACGTCAGAACCACACTTTCATTCAAGAAAATCGGGCTACAACGAAAATTGTATTTTTTAGGCGAAAAAAAGTCGAAAAAATGCAGTTACTTTTTGTATGGTGCTTCTTACGCTAAATCCGACTTCGTTTTCGGTCTCGCCATGTTATTTTGGATTAGAATCATACTTCAGTTCAAGAAAAACCGATGTCCACGAAAATTGCGATTTTTATTCGAATAACGGAAAAAATAGCCTTAAAAGCCAAAAAAACGGTTATTTTGCGTCGACTCAGAATATGCGAAAATGAATATGTGTTCAGTTTTTTTTTTCTCTACAAGATGATGTAAAAATCATTTCTGTTGCAATTTGTTTCGGGTCAACCTCTTTTTGGAGCTCATTTTCCTGTACTACTTATCTTAATTTATCTGTGACAGATAGCTCCTTTTCCTTGACAGAATTTTCAGACTGAGAAAATTCACCGTGTTTGATCGGCTAGTTTAGCTTTGATAACATTCAAAATCCGAACTTTTCATTATAACACAATTTGTTGTGAAGTTTTCATTCTTAGTTGGTAATAATTCATACGTATCTGACTCGGGAGCCGGAAGTGAATTCTTGCGAAAAAGATGCCAGGGTAAGATGTAAGATAAGGATGAATAAAATCAATTATAGATGAAAGAATTCAAACCTGCAAAGAATCTCGAAGATGTATGCTGAAAATTTGCAGAATTTTCATGTGGTGGATTTTCCACGGGGAATATCGGGAGTTAGAGACCCCCCCCCCCCAAAAAAAAAAATATCGGTTTCGATATTCCATATCGATATTTGGTCCAACATATCGATATCAATATCAAATATCACCCAACACTAAACTCCGACTGTTTACAGACCCTCTCCAATTAGATCTTGGATGCGCTTGTGTCATACCAGTGGCAATTCTGACACTAATAAAAGTAAATACTTTTACCAATTTGATCTAATCAGTACATTATTACTATGAAGTCTGCTGATATCACTTTAGTGACTGTATTTGAACTTAATCCAAGTAGTAATTTGATTCTCAATTAATTTGGTTCACACATAAAAGGCTCGCTTTCTTTTTACGAAATTGGGCATATTCCAAGTTCAAGTACTACTGGCCAATTCAGTGTTCTAAGATTACTAAATGAAAATGAATTAGAATACTTAATTTATTCATGATAGATAAATCTCTTTAACTACAAATGGGTCTTTTAGATAACATTCCGGGGTGTAAATGGCCATGGGCCAGAGCAGTTATCCCTACCGACCTAATTTTGACCCCCGATTTTCGTTTGCTCTCCCATGTGATCCAAAATGATCACATCATTTTTTTTGTGTTATATATCTTGTAATTCATGTAATACAGATTGTTTCAACTCAATTTTCATTAATTCCACCCTCTATTGGAATTTTTCTAGTTCACTCGCTTCAGGCTGTTTATTGGAAAATGAATTTGCCATCTCCAAGATTTTTTTAATATACGCAGTTGGAGAATAGGTTTTTAGTTTTTGGTGGAATTACAAGAATAGACAAGATTTTTGTTGATACTGCTTTTAGGCCGATTGCCTTTTACACGTGTCACTTTTTTTTAGTTGCTCACACTTGTTGGGAAAATTGAGTTGGTTTGCTAAACAAGACATTTTGACAGTTTAGACATCCTAAGTATTCTGTACCCAAGAGCTACGTTTTACGTTTTATCTTCTTATTGTTTTTTTTTCGAATACTTTCTTCTTTCTTACCCTCTGTCCAAAACCTAAATAATGTTTAGGTACATTCATGATTCTACCTCTCAAGAGGGTGACATAAACGAGGTTGGACAGCCTCGGGCGCCTTAATGCTGCAATGAGTGATTATTAGTAGTAACCAACTGGTCACCCCATTGGGAAAAAGTACTAATGCCTTAGACATAAATACATCGGAATTTCAGCAGCGGACACCATTGCGACAAGAGGATCATCAGTGTCCTGACACGGTGTGTCGTGACCTAAACTGAACGGAATATCTTAAATTTTCAAATTTTTACAAAAGAAAAAAAAGGCGTTAGAGTTTTGGCGGAGAAAGGGATTTAAAATCTAAAATTATAATATTTAGCTTTTAAAATTTGGCATAATTAAGGTATATACTGTATGTAGTTGTCACACACTAGAAATATTGAAGCGGATGGGGATGGTTTTTCCTAAATTTCGTGAAATAAGCACGAGTCTGAAATACATCCAAAATGATTTTTTTTTTTTTTTTTTTTTTTTTTGGTAGAATAGAGACAATTCGAATAACCGCAATGAACTTATTCAGGGAGTATAATAGTATTTCCTCTATGATTTAAAGCTTTTGAAATAATCTTAAGGTTTAGTGCAACACGTGTCTTGGAATTTTATCTATTGACAAATCTTGCCAGTCCTTTTAAGGTTTCCCTACTTCATGTTTTTTATATGTTTTTTTTTTTTATCATACTTTTGTTTTTCATCCTTTTATTGTTTATGGTTGCTGTATTTATGCATCTAATTTTACTTCAAATATTAAAAGACTGCAGATTCTTCAGAATAAGGCACTTCGAGTACTGAGTATGAGCATACGCGTGAATCTTTTATTAGTTTTAGAATTTTAAATATTCATCAGATCAGGGACCATCAGGCGGGAGTGTTTACTTACCAGGTGCTTAATAGATTATCTCCAGAATATTTTAGAGATTTTTTTAAGTTTAATTCTGATTATCATCATCATAGGACTAGAGGTCGTGGAAGCTTAGTCTCAGAAGTAAGGAGTACGAGTCGATCTAGTTTTGTAATTAGAAATTATGCAGTTAATTTGTGGAATGGTTTCCCGGAGAGCATTAGGGAGTCAGAAAACCAGTTTCAGTTTAAAATTAGATTAAAAAAGTTTTTGTTGGGTGGGAATTAAATTTTTTTTTTTTTTTTTTTTTTTTTTTTTTTTTTTATTTAAAAAAATTTAAATTGTAATTAAGTTGTAAAATAAAAAGTTAAAAAAAAGTTAAATTGAGTTAAATTGTATTGAATGGTATGAAAAGAGTAGAAAGAGTGAATGAGTTTTGGTTTATGATAAAAGATTGTGTGACGCTGCTCAAGTCACAATAGTGGCTTAATAAAACGTCATACGTTCTTACCATTTCTACGTTTGTTGATAATGTTATTCAAAAAATGTGTTGTAAGTGCCAGTTAAGTATGATGTATTATTAGTTGAAAATAAAAGTCAAGTCAAAGTCAAGTGATATTCGTCACAAATAATTTTGAAAGAATGAGCATATCAAGCTGGCTTGACCTAGCCACTGAAAGCTAGCTTTGAAATTGAACCTTGAAGTAACCTGAAAGAAATAAAGTTACCTTAAACCTTGGAGCAAACACAACATTTTAGATTTGTAGACACAATAGTTAATATTGCTATGAGTGGTTTACTTAAAGGGCCAGAATAGGTATTGTCTAGTTGGTATGTATTTAGCAGGTATTTATGAAACTATATCTTTTTTATTTGTCATATTGAAACTTCTTTTTTTCGAGAGCCCAATAGTTAACTATCTCATGCATTATTTTGAAGGCAAAATAGAAGTAATGCTTGCACACACTTCATGTTACAAGCATTCATCGTTTAGTTTGAGGTCCGGTGATATGTTTGGCTCCAGGTTTTTTTCAGCGACTGCTAGTTCGACGATCAACAACCACTCTCAAAACTACTACAGTATAACCATATTCTCTGCAACCGCTAAGTGACTCCATGTCCGACTTACAGTAGGTAGCGCATGTTCTTTGACCATTGATTCGTTTTGCAATTCATCGTCACTGCTTCGATATCCTCTTGTCAGGGTGTCATAGCATGTGGCGGAACCACTAGAGTTGTCTGCATTTGACAGTGCTTCGTGAAGGATGGCAGTTTCTTCCTCAATTTCGGATGTGCCATAGCTGCCACGATCATATCACTTCCTCTTCAGAAAAAAAAAAATCAAAGGTGTTTGTGGTTTGTTTCCGGTTTCCACGATTTTTTTTTTTCCAAAATGAATTTTTAAAGCACAATTTCTTCGAAAAAGTTTTAGATTTGCCCATTAGTTTTGGCAAGACGAATCTAGCATTAACGATTATTCATTCCCGTATTCATAAGAGGTAATGAAATATCTCATTCAATTAAGTTTTTTCGATGTATATTTTATTATTTTCTTTTCAAAACTTAAGTGACATTCCAAGTTTAAAAACTACCATAGTTGATTAGAGGAACTTATGATTACTAAAACTAGCATTTGTTCAGTGGAAGATAATCCGGGTATTATCCAAAAAGTTGATAGAAATTCCAACGAACATATGCTGACATCTGTAGAATGACGGATCTTCTATAGACCTCGAATTATTATTATTTTTTTAAGCCCCCAACTATCTTGATTACCATTTCCTAAAGGCTCGGTTAATTCATTTTGGGTCTTTGTATAGGAAGACGGTATTCAGTGTGACTTTACGTATATTTTAAACTTGGTAAGTAAAAAATAAAGAAGTTATGAAGCTTCTGGGTGAAATTTGTCTCTCCGTGGGCAACATCGTTTTAAAAGTAACCATGTTCATCAGCATCATATGATAACATCAAAGCAGTAAAAAAAAATCACAAAAAACTCTTGGTTTCAATCTATAAATAGTCTCAAGGGAGAAAACATACTATAAACTTCATAAACAACCTCAACTTGTCTATGTTATTTATATGCTTTTACTTTCTAATAATTCCTGCGCACGTACACGATACCATAATAGACGTTAACGAGAAGCAGCGAGTCCGCAATGGCTTAGTGCTAAATTGGAACCGAAAACTTTTAATTTGTGCCTCGAAATAGCTTGACTAATTGTAGTTTAGCAGTACATAGAGACTCAAAATGCCTTGCCTCTTCCTTTAATAACTCCTGATCAGGGCAGGTCTTACTTATGGCCTTTAATATTTAGAAAGTACGTCACAGACCAGGACAGGTTTTTACTTATGGCCTTTAATATTTAGAAAGTACGTCACATCCTTTTCAGATTTGAAAGACTGAACATACATTTAATATTTTGGGCTAAAAACAAACATATTTCATAAGTACCTTATGGAGGCTGTTGGAGTGGAAATTTTATCTAGCTTAAACCTTATTCTCCCTGTTTCTTATGTTGATCTTTTTTTCCTCGTATGAGGTTTTTCACACGAAAGATTACATTTAATAAGATACGTAAGGGCTATTGTCTACAAAAAAGGTACAGATAATATATATGATAGGTTGCAAGTAGTGCAGGTTGTATTAAGTTTTTTTCCCTTTTTTGATAATAAAATATACAGCTGTTAGTAACAAGGGCGCCGGCAAAAAATTCTCCAGGGGGGGGGGCAGACGCCAAAATAGCAGTGGTGGTTGGGTGACAGGGAATATATTTCAGGATATTTTTTTTTGTAGGAATAAGTTTATTTTTATATACTTTTAGGAAACAACTCTCAAATAAAAAGAACAATTAAATTGCATGCAAAATGAAACAAAATACAGTAAATTTTAAAGAACATGGATTCATGGCAAAGGGATCAATTTATTTAATCAATAATATATTTAATTATTTTGCATTTAGTCTTAAAAGAAAATCAGATTCAAACTAAAATTACAGAATGATTTATTGCTTATATAGATTATAACAGATGTAGACTTGTCTTTATGCCATTTCCTACTCCTGAGAATAGTTTACAGAAAGAGTAGAGATACTAAAAAAATCATCCTGCCTGCATCGATACCACGTCTTGATTTTATACCGGCCATGTAAAATGTACCTCTTTCATATCAGGACAATTCTCCTCCTCGAATCTAAATCCCTTATATATTTAGACATTTAAAAAAATTACAGAATAGCGAAAGAAAAACAAAATTTAATCTTACAATCCAGCTGTCAAATTGACCCTCTTTCTTTTTACTAGCGTATTGAACTAAATAAATGAACAGGTTAAAAAAAAAATCGTTACAGGAGAATCTTATCAAATAGTTTGTGATAAAAAACTGGAAGTAAAAAGTGACTTGGGCCAATATTCACCAAAACTAAAAATGGAATTATCTTGACAATTGCTAGACCGACAGTATTGGCTTTTTATGCTGATTGTAAATATATAAAATTGTTTCAGTTGATTGTTACCCACCCAAAACTAAAAATTCGAGAAAATTTGCCTGATTTTTGAAAAAAGGGGTAACACCCCCAAAAAAGTGAGTTATCTTATTGAAAATCCTTTTATTATATACATCATATCAGAGAACCCTACCATAGAGTTTTCAAGCTCCAATCTTCAAAATGTAGAGTTTCGTTTTTTTTCTTCAGAAGAAACATCGTCGATGCATGTTTATTTGTTTTCCATTTTGCCAGGGGTGATTGTATCAAGGCAAAGGTCCAAGATAATTGGGAGGGGGCTCATACAAACATAAATTGAAAGCTCTTTTTTAGGTGACCATACAGGTTGAGCCAGGGGAAAGTCTAGTTTTCTGCCATTTTACGGTACAAAACTACGACTTTACCCCAAAGAGGAGGCATTTGCAATCAATTTAAAATTCTGAGAAGCTAATTGATTTAGAAGTATCAATAGCTATATTTTACGTTTCCCAGTTGCAAAAGAAGTAATACAACATGGTTGCAGTACTGGATTCAACCAAATTGATTCGTTTTATTTATAATGAAATTAGGCTACGTTTGGTGATCTGTAATTGCGTATCAGCCATAATGAGGGGGGGGGGGGAGGAGTGAGTCATAGTTTAGGTGGGGATAGGGTAGATTCCTAAAAAAGCATATTTTAATGGACACACGGTTTACTGTTCATGAGGTTTCAGATAAATGTTGAAAGAGGTAGGGGGAAGTCGGAATTAATTAAAATGTTTCTCTATACAGCTAAAATGTTACATTCCCATATCTACCAGCACAGAGGTGGAAAAGGCAGGTCATCATCAGCCCCGCCAGGAAATTTCTTTGGGGTGGCAAATACTGCTAGGAACTTAGTTTTCAGCATTTTCGAATGGTAATATTTTCCTTTTTCTATATATATGAACTACTTCAATGTATTTAAACAAATGTATGTAATGTATTTATCGATAAGATAATCCTATCTTAGAGGTCCTGATGGCTTCAATTATGTAGAAGATCAAAAGTCTGTCTCCTCCTTAGCTAGTTACTCTTTTCTGTGAAGTTTGGCTTTTGTCCAAATTTTAAAGAAAATTTACAATTGGAAAAAAAAAGGTTTTTTAAAGCACTAAAAGACTTTTGTTTAATGAGCAAGGTGTTGAGAAGGGGGTAGTCCCCCTTATATACAAAGTAATTTTCAATTTATTTTAAGTTTTAAACTTGCTCTTTACTTTAGACGAAAAAACCTTTTCTATTTGTTTAATTACATTTCATGAAACTGTAAAGAATTATGAATACAATACTTTTGATAACGCAGAAAAAGGATCAGTATTTCAGTGACCTCTGTTTGGATTTTGACGGGTAATCAAACACTTCGTGGAAACGAACTGTAAGTAAGGAGAAATTATTACGTATATGAGGGGGGTTGCCCCCTCCTCAACACTTCGGTCTTTAAATTTTGTCCCAATTCTTTAAAAACGACTCCTGAAACACAAGGTTCGTTTAATTAGAACAATACATAACTTTTTTTAAAGTGCCGAAAAACTGTAGCGTGAAGATCGAGGTGTTGAAGAGGGGGCAACCCCACTCATATAAATTTCTGTTCGTTTTAAGTTTTATGTTGCTCCTTACTTTTAGTTGAAAAACCTTGTTTTTTTAAATTTAATGATGCTTAGAGACAAACATTTTTCTAAAGGCAATGGAAAAAGTATGTCAATTAAAGTAAAAGTATAAAAAAATGAAAAAAGTAAGTAATTACAACAAAATACAAAAAACAATAGCCTATTTACAAAAAGCTAAGATATAAATTTCCAGCAGTCAGTTCTGTTGAAAAATACCGAAGCGTTGGACGCATATTTTTTTAAATATTGACAGTTTTGAACTTGGTTATCAAACACCAAAATAAATAATGCCTTTAGACTACTCAATGTTTATAAAAAGTAATGCATTATCAAAGTAGTTTGTTCAAAGTAAAACGTTAAAACTAAGATTAAGAAAATCAAATAAAAAATTTTTATTCAATATTTTTTATTTAGTTTTGAATGCCAAAAACCAATATATTTGACACCTTTATACTTCATAACTGTAAAAAATTAAATCTTTTTCACAGAGACAACTAGGTAAATACAATCATTCCTGGAAAAAAAAAATGATAATAAAAGACAAAAAACGTATTCGTTCGGGGGGAAAAAAATTCCCAGCATTCCGTTCAGGGGAAACATTTCTGATTATGGTGGTTTCATATATAGCTCATGAGTACTCTTGCAATGCAAGCAAAAGTTGACGGCATATTTTTTTACCGAAATTACCCCTTTTTAAGTTGTTTTCTATAATCATACGAACTTTCTTGTGTACTAATAACTGCACTAATTACTAATTAACAAATACATATTTAGGAACACCATAAAAGCTGATTCTTAGATTTAATGTTATCAATAGTTAGGCTCTTATACTTTCCTTATTGACAAGGATCGTTATTTACTTACCATTCTTTATGGAGAATTTGATTTTTTTTTTTTGGTTGCTCGAACCAAATCATATAGCAAAAATGTTTCTGGAAAACTAGAAAGGGGTCACTCAGTCACAAATTAGAACTTATATTTTCCTTATTAAGGGTCAAAATCTATTGGTAGGCAGCCAACAATGGGGCAACACACATTTTTTCCATGGTTTTTCCCTATTCTGCTCTCTTTCCTTGGGTTTCCTTATAATTACTTTATAGTCCCAAATTTCTAAGGGGGTCCATGGCTCCCCTTCCGGCGCCCATGGTCAGTAAGATAACAAGGGAGGGAAAGACAGTTTTTGTTGGAAACAAGGCACTAGGTTTAAGCACATGTGCAGATCTTAATTTTGGGGCGATTTGCAGAATATGGAGGGGGGAATATGGAATACGCATAAGCTATAAGGAGGAGTGGTCCCAAAACGTCCAACGAAGATGGTCGAGACCTAAGTAAGTTAGATATGAATCCTACAAAAAGCAAAAAAGAATTACATTGAAAAATATATAAAATTGTAGGTTGAATACGAAACAATTCGATATTACACGGGGGAGGTGGATATGAAGCCCCTCCCCCTATTGATGCGTGCCTGTATCGGGTATATGTATACCGGCTAGATTACCCACTAGCATTATGCTTATTTCGAAGTGAAAAGCGAAACATTAGCAATCCAGACGTGGTTTTTGGAACTATTATAATATTATTGTCATATAATGATTTTTGACTAATTATAACGCTATGGGGCAAACCACTGTATATGTAATTAGGCGGTAAGCTCACCGCAGATGATTTCTGGCTCTTCATTCTCGGTGCGAACAAAAAGCTCCTCCCACTTATTCATGCATTAGCGGGTTAGTGTGTATGCGTCAATCAATGAGAAATGGTTCGAAATTGTATTATTCGTAATCGTAATTGCGAAAGCAGAAAAAAACTTGGTGAGCCGGCCAAGTGGTTAGCAACTGTCCCATCTCACAGGTATGACTTAACTTATATACAAATTATGACTTAATCTATTATTTATATACAGTGGACTTAACTGATTGGCCTATGTAGGATTTCTAAAAAAGGGGGCGGGGGTTTGATGAAATTTGTGAAAACAAGGAATTTTTTTTCTTCTAACAACTGGTGGAGTAGATGTGATGGTTTCAGGGGCGGATTTATTTAGATAGCGATAAGGGTTCCTGATTGAGACCAATTTTAGGACTTGGGTTCTAATCATTGGTTATACAGTTATTGTATTATACTAATTATTGGTTCTGATTATTGGTCCTTTCCTTTTTTATTCTGTAATAATAATTTCTGGTCGCTTTGAGTTTGAGTTATTGTAGGCTTCTATTTCTACTGATCTTAAGTTTAATATGGCCTTTACTTTTCTTTAAAAAAAAACTTTCTTTTTCGTAGTATATATATGTAGATATATATACATACATATATATATATATATATATATATATATATATATATATATATATATATATATATATATATATATATATATATATATATAT